>CM076581.1:592033822-592226513 GCA_034641835.2 Pinus albicaulis | reverse complement strand
TGGTGTTTGGTTACCATGTCACTCTCCCAAATATGTCATTCTCCCAAACACCATGTCACTCTCCCCCTTTGACATCAAGGGCAAAGGGCGGATCAAAAACCAACATTCTCCCCCTTTTCTCCTCATGTGGAAGAAACATTCTGCAGATCTGATATGTGCTGAAGTGGCCAAACTCCCCCTGAGTTCATGCTGAATCTTCAAACATATTTTTCAAAGAAGTACATGACTCTATGAACTTCCTATCACCAAAGACTCATACTTACATCAATTATCCATCCAAGTGGATTTACAGATGAGACTCAACTACCCAACCAAGTGGGTTTACAAATTTGACTCAGCTACCCAACCAAGTGGGTTTACAAAATTGACAAGTCCTTACATGACTGAATAATACAATTTTACAACATGGGTCTCCACATGACCTTTTCATCAAAAATGACTTTTCATAACCAATACCAAAAAGACCTCAAGAGAGATCATATATCAGAACCACCAAAATGCCAGCAGTGCATTATACTCAGCAAAGCTAATGCTCCCCCTGAATCTGTGCAACCAAGCAATCTTTCCAAATGACTAAGGCTCCCCCTTAGTTTGTGCATCCTGAAAACTTCCACCAACAAATCATCAAGGCATCTTCATCAAAACATTAGAAATAGAATTATGAGAACTGGAACACCACCAGAGAACCAAACAGTATCAGAGATACCAGACAGCACTGCAGCTGTGCTGAAGAATGCTGAACCAACCAAAAAATTGTCAGCAACCAAACATACGCGGTTTTATGTGCAGGAACTCGCGTACATACGCGACTGTGTTTCAGGAAACCCGCGTATCCCAAGCCATCTTCTAAAAATTATGCAGATTTTTTCTTTTGACTGGCAGAGACCACTCCCAGCTTCTGTCTTAGATGCTCGAACGCTTCCTTGGGCAGAGGTTTGGTAAAGATATCAGCAGCTTGTTCTTTGGAGGTAACATATTCCAACTTCACCTTTTGTTCAAGCACTTGTTCACGTAAGAAATGATACTTGATGGGAATGTGCTTGGTCTTTGAATGCATAACAGGATTCTTTGAGATACTGATCTTGTATTATCACACATAATGGAGATAGGAGTTGCACATTTGATTTGAAAATCTTGCAAGGTTTGCATCATCCATAGGAGTTGAGTGCAACAAGATGCGGCAGCTACATACTCTGCTTCAGCTGTTGATAAGGCAATAGAATTTTGCTTCTTACTGAACCAAGATACTAACCGGGGCCCCATGTAAAATGCACCACCACTAGTGCTTTTCCGATCATCAACACTTCCAGCCCAATCTGCATCAGTGTAAGCATGAAGAGTAAGATCAGCATCCTTTGGATACCATAGACCAAAGTCTTGAGTTCCTTGTAGATATTTGAATATCCTTTCGACAGCCTGAAGGTGAGACTCTTTTGGATTAGCTTGGAATCGTCCAACAATCCCAACAGCATGCATAATGTCTGGTCTGGTCCCAGTGAGATAAAGTAGACTTCCAATCATCGATCTGTATTCTGGTTGATTCACAGTGGGAGAATCATCATTAGAACTGAGACTGCATCTGGTTATCATTGATGTACTTACAGGTTTGCATTCTTCCATGCCATACTTCTTCATAATTTGCTTAAGATATTTTGCTTGTGATAGAAATATACCATCTGCAGATTGATGCACTTGCAAGCCAAGAAAGAATGCTAGTTCCCCAAGTAAAGACATTTCAAATTCTTGCTGCATGACAGAAGCAAATTTTTGACTCATAGATTCTTCGTTACTCCCAAAAATGATATCATCAACATATACAACTATAATCAATAGTTTATCATTTTCAACTTTTGTGTATAAGTTGCTATCAGCAGACCCTTTTGAAAATCCTTGTTGATGAAGATATTTGTCAAGACGATAATACCAAGCCCTTGGAGCTTGTTTGAGACCATATAGAGTCTTTTTAAGTCTACAAACAAGATTTGCATCATTTCCCAAAATGAATCCTTCCGGTTGTTCTATATATACTTCTTCTTCTAGATCACCATTAAGAAAAGTAGACTTAACATCCATTTGATAAACTTTGATTCGTTGATAGCTTGAGAAAGCAAGAAACATTCTTATGGCTTCAAGTCTAGCTACAGGAGCAAAAGTTTCATCAAAGTCTATACCTTCTTGTTGAGTATACCCTTTGCAAACCAGTCTAGCTTTTTTTCTTACAACATCCCCATTCTCATTTAACTTATTCTTGAAGATCCATTTAGTTCCAATGACATTTTTATCATGAGGTCTTGGTACCAAATCCCAAGTGTCATTCTTTTCAATTTGCTCAATTTCTTCATCCATGGCATTATTCCAACATTCATATTTGTTGGCTTCATTGACATTGTGTGGTTCAATTGTGGATAGAAGTGCTTGATGACTAGAAGATCCCACAAGAGTTCTCCTTGTTCGTACACCTGATTCCTTGTCTCCCAAAATCTGAGATTCAGGATGATTCTTTTGAACGTATCTGGATGGAGCTTTTTCCGATAGATCATTTTCAGGTTCTTCATTTGATTCACTGTCTATATCATTTCCATATGATGTAGAAGGCCATATGTCATCATCATCTTCTTCTGTTGTTTGTTTTTCTTCTTTAGGAGCTGCAGGAGACTCGTCAATAACAACATCAATACATTCAACAACCTTTTGAAGCCTCTTATTGTAACATGTGAATGCTTTGCTTGAAGATGTGTAGCCAAGAAGTATCCCTTCATCTGATCTAGGGTCAAACTTGCCAAGTTTTTCATCATTATTTTCGATAAAGCATCTACTTCCAAAAACTCTAAAATGCTTTACAGTGGGATATTTGCCATACCAGAGTTCATATGGAGTTTTATCACTGTTTACCCGGACATGAGCCTTGTTGAGAATGTTAACTGCTGCACGTGCTGCTTCACTCCAGAACATGTTGGGAACATTAGAGTCAGTAAGCATAGCTCTGGCCATTTGAACAATTGTTCTATTCATTCTTTCTGCCACACCATTTTGTTGTGGGGTGCCTGCTACAGAGAACTGTCTTTTAATGCCATGTTGTTCACAAAATTCAAAGAATTCATTTGACGAATATTCTCCTCCTCGATCAGATCTAAGACACTTGATTTTTGAATCCAATTCATTTTCTACCAGTGCTTTGAACTTCTGAAATTTTTCAAAGGCTTCATCTTTGTGTTTAATAAACGCGATCTCACACATTCTCGAGTAGTCATCAATAAATAGGATATAGTATTCTTCCCCACGTAATGAATTTTTCCTCATAGGTCCACAGATGTCAGTATGAATGAGTTCAAGAGGCTTACTTGATGAACCTTCTTTGGCTTTAAATCGGACTCTGGTCTGCTTACCAAATTGACATGATTTGCATATGGTACTTTCTGGAAGATTGATCTTGGGAAGATCACGAACAGCTTGAAGTTTGCTTGCTTTGTTGATTTGAGAGAAACTCAAATGTCCCAGTCTTCGATGCCATAGCCAATTTTCTGATGATTTGCTTAAGTAACATTGTTCTATGCCGTTGAGTACATATAGGTTGCTTGGATTTCTTTTTCCTTTTATAATGATTTTACCTGTATCAAGATCACGAACCACACATTCTTTGGAAATGAAGACCACTTCTGCTCCTTGATCACACATTTGACTAACACTCAATAGGTTATGCCTTAATCCATCCACATACATGACATCTTTAGCCTTCACCTTTTCTTTTAGAAATACTGACCCTTTTCCTTTAATAACAACAGGAGTATCATTTCCAAAAGTAACTTTCTTTTCCTTCTCTAGAGCATTATAAGTATGCAGTTTGCTTTTGTCACCTGTCATGTGTCTTGAACACCCGCTATCAATGTACCATTGATTCTCTTCACCCTCTGCAAATAACGCTATCCCACAATTTTCAACCGGTAGTTCTTTCTTTTTCCACACTTTAGAGCTTGAGGGAACATGCTCTTTTGGCTGGACCTTGCTCCTGCATTCAGATTCTTCATGACCAAAGTTATTGCAATAAGTACATTCAACTTCATTTTGAAGAGGAGAAAAATTGTTATAGGTGTTCTTCTTTGGTTCATCATCCATCCTTATCTTTCTTGCTTCTCTGGTCATGATGGTTTTATATGCAACACATCGAACAGCTTTATGACCAAAGTTGTGACATGTGAAACATTGTCCATTGAAGTAGAAATTTCTGTGATCATGAAATCTTCTATTAGACTTTACCTGTTGGTTGTAGCCATTTTGAAAGATCTCCCTGTTAGTGTTTCTTGAATTGAGGTGATCTTGCTTTACCTGTAAAGATCCATTGTTCCCTTGCTGAGTGGCTGAATGTAGAGAACCAGCAGTGGCTGCTTTTAGAGAATTTGGTGCTGATGTCTGAGAAGATTCCCCAGTATATCCAAGACCTGTTTTTATAAAAGGAGACCGTTGTACCTTGATAATCTCATCCAAGGTTTCTGAACTTTTAGCAAATCTGAGATTGAGAGAATTCAATTTCTCATTATACTTCCTTAGACTTACTACTTCACATTCTAGATCCTCCATGCGTTTTTCTCTTGCTTCAAGCTGATTTTTAAAAGTCTCAATGATTATGTTCTTTTCTTCTAGGCTCACTTTGAGTTGAATGTTTTCTTCAAGAAGATTATTGTCTTCTAGAGAATCCACAAAGGTACCCTTTTCTTTTTCACATTCTTTAGCGAGAGCCCATACTTTTGCACCAAAATTCAGCAAGGCTTTTCTATGTATACTTCCCATTGTGGCGGATTTCCTTCAAGCGATCAAGCTTCTGTAGAAGGACCTGCTCCGATACCAATTGTTGGGAAAAATACTGAGAGGGGGGGGTGAATCAGTATTTACTGCATAATCAAATCTTTTTACTTTTTCATTCCTTAAAACCCATACACGACTTTACTTCAGTAAACTAGCGTATATACGCGGATCCCCTTTATGAAACTAGCGTATACACAGAGATTTAGATATGTCATTAAATCTTCACTTAAACCATTCCATCATTTATTCTTCAGATATTTAATAAGCAGTAAACAGGTGCAGTAAGAACAGAATAAACCATCACACAAAGCATCACACATGAACACCAGGATTTTTAGGTGGAAACCCAACTCGGGAGAAAACCACCGCCGCCGAAGCCGTACCTTCAACATTTTAATAATATTATAAGAAAACACTCGCCAACATATGTGCGGGCGCACTGACCAGCACGTGTGCACCCACCGCGCCGCCGCCGCCTTCCCGGAAGGGAGCTACAACCCCCCGACTCGTTACCGCCCCTCCGGAAGGAGCCACCCCTCGATTCGAAGTACGCCCCCCTCGAAGGGGAGCTACAACCCCCGACCGAAGGTTGCCACAACCTCGCCACTCACTCGACCACGTTCATCAATTTTCAGCACCGGACCGAACCATCACGCGAACACAATTCCAGGTGCCACAAATCATCATGCATCAAACTTTTTCCATACTTTTCACACAATTACAAACATACATCACCAACAGATACATATCAACACAGATCAGATAGCAGTAATACAGCAGAACAGATCAGATGTTCCATACCTTTTGCTTCAGCAAACCTTAGTTTGCATACGCGCTTTTACTTCACTGATGTCGCGTATATACGCGCTTCCGTCCACACAAACCAGCGTATACCTCAGTGTATATTTTATTGCGCATACGCGCTTTCTCTTCGCTGAAGCCGTGTATATACGCGCTTCCTCCGCGGCGAAGTAGCGTATAGATCTTCAATCATTACAGAGCAGCATACTTCATCAGATCAGATATTCAGTTCAGATCTACCCTTTTGCTTCAGACAGATGTTCGCCTAGATGCTCGCCTCATCACAGATCCAAGCCTTCCATAATCAGATCTAGCAAATACAAGAGCAATTCAGATCTAGATCCCCTTCTTCATCATTTGTGCATCATATATTCAGATTTATCATTCAAGTGTACCCCTTTCCATTCAGATATACTTCAGAGAGAAGTATTCATTCAAGCTCAGACATCTTGCACCCACACTCATGATTTGCACAATGAATTTCTTCTCCTTATATATGTTTATCCTTTTTCAATACCATGAGCCCCTTTTTCAATACCATGGGCCAAAACAATACCATGAGCCCAAAACTACCTGGACGGGGTCAATTAGGCGGATCATTACCCAATACAATGGGTCAACACCATGGTGTCATTCTCGGCTTCTTACAATTTCTTTTGGAGCGCTTTAGCCCACACGCACTTCTTGGCACGTTACCACAAGGCATACGCGACGCCTACTCTTAGGCTAATCCGCGCGTATACCAAGACATACTTCGACCATACTGAGTATATTCTCAATCTTTCTTCATTGCCTTCTGTACTCACTGTAGATACATCAGATTTCCTTCATCAAGAACATATTCTATCAAGCACAACTTCATCAAGTAAGTTGTCATCATCTTTATCAGATGGGTTGCCTTTCAAGGACAACACTCAGCATCATATTGTCAACAAACATTATATCACATCAGATTTACATCATTTACCAAGTCCATCAAGTCAAGAATAACTTCATCAGGTGGTTTGCCATCAAGGACAACACATGTCAACAGTCACATGTCTTCATCTTCATTTAGTGGGTTGCCATCAAGGACAACACTCTGCATCATATTTCCAACAACATACTCCCAAGTGTCAACGTTGTTGGCCTTAGTGATAAGGCTCTTTTCACTCCATGACTTCTTTCTTTGACATGCCATATTCCAAATTCATCCGCCATCATGCTGCTATGTGTGGAAATCTCCTTCCTATGTGGAAGTACCTCCTTATCCTCCAGTGTTCAAGGGTGGCCTCTTTGCACTTTGATTGTGCCATCCCTTTCTCTTGAAATATCATGCCAAGTATGGGAAAAAAATCTTCCCATACTCTCTCAAAAGTAGCCAAAGCAACAATAACTCTTACTGCTCCCTCACACCTCCACCATACAAATCATGAGGTGAAGATATGATGATTGGCATGGAGAATTTCATATCAACACAATGCACCCAAACTCCTTATTGCCATATGATGCAAGTTTCCATCCAAGTTTCCTCTACCAACATACCCTTTGGATAAGGATATATCACATGATGGCCAAACTCTTTCAAGAGTAGCCAACGCAACCATGCCTCCTATTGCACTGTGTCATAAATATGCAAGTGGCTCACCAACCTATTGCTCACCATCCACACCCATTCATCCACATGTGGGTGTCTCTCACCATGCTCCATCTTGGTACTCCTCCAATGGATAATACCATCCTCCCAAATCATATTTATACCTTTGCATTTCATGGGACGTTGAAATGCAATCTTTTGGAGATCTCCTAGTGAAGACCCCACACCAATGGTCGTATTGAATCCATAAGGATCCAAGTATGTTGAAGGAAAAACCTCCTCATAGGGCTATAAAATGCTCATCCCAAAAGTTCCATCATAATGATGAAAGTCAAGGTGTCTCTCATTCATCATCTGCTCATCCAATGTCACATCACTGTAATGGTCATCAGAATTCTCTAATAATAACTGGGCCCCCAATTCATCACTATTTCTCAATGACAACATTGTTGAACTCCTCAATGGTGTATTTGATGTCTCATGCTCAAGCTCAATGTTGAATATATAGTTCTGCATTGGATTGTTTAGGACAAAGCTCATCCTAAGCCTCCAAAAACCGACACCCCAACCCCAAGTGTTGTGTTCAGCTCAATAATGACACACTAGGATGAATTTTTATCCCCTCCTTGAACAACTAAAGGCTACATAGCGCAGTGTAAGTCTACTGCTCCAAATCAACACTATGTTTTGACCCTTGGTCATGCAAAGACGTATCTCCACAACCCTCCATAAGATTTGTTGAAACAAAAAGAAGTGTAAAACTATGCATACCTTGGTGAAGCTTTGGAATATCTTATATGGCTACAAGGGTCCCTTCTTCCCATGTGTTGGCTCCCCCAACTATTGAAGATGATGGTTTCTCCTCCATAATTGTATCAGCATTGGTACAAGTCTCCTCAAGTGGTGGTGAGGCTCCTCCCCTTCTTATTTCTTCTTGTCAACTCTTTTGGTCACCCTTTGAGGGAAATCTACAAAAGAAGTCACTCTTGCTTAACATAAATGGCTGAACCACCAAATTTTTTCTTTAGCCTCAGGGTGAACTGCTACAATCTCAATAGCCTCTCTTTATACCACTGGATGTAGTAGGAATAATGCATATAGATTAATCTCCCAAGCCCTTGATATACAGGTGGATGATCCATCGAAAGTAGACAATAGGAATATATTGCCCCTCATTCTCGTATTGCTACAAGGCTTCCTTTCTTCTTCAAGTTGAATAAACTGTGGAAGAGTTAGAGTCTCCTTGAAAGCTCTAGGTTGGGACTTATATTCCGCAAGGTATCCAATTAGGATCTCATGTTCCAGGTGCCCTCCATCTCCATGCCTCTTGTCTTCCTCCTCTAAAGGAAAGTGCAAGGTGTAATGCTTTTTATCTTCCTGCAACATTGGTTCTTTCTTCTGAGAATAGGAAGTACATGGTCCTTCCTTTTCTTGAAACCCTCTAGAAGTTTCATTGCATCTCTTCCCTTTCATTTGCTTAACCTCCTTGGAGAGGTTCTTCATAGATATGAAAAGTGATGAGACCAATCTCATTCCTTCCACCATTTTAGATATCTTCTCCTTCTTTTCTTCTTCTTATAGCTTAATGGCTTAAAAATCACAGGCTGAGCCAAGATTATGCTTTGATACCACTATAATATCCCCAAAAGGGAAAACTCAGCAACACACACATAAAAAAATGCATTTTCAGAAATATGTGCTATAAAAATGAAAATCAAACCATGGATCCACTAGATCAGACATCATAACACCCAGATATAAGACGAGATCAGAAACAAATCATGATAGAGGAGTTAAACAAGTCTCCAACACCTAGGATAGCTTAAAAACATTGAAACCCCAAACTACTGCAACACATAATTACTGCATAAAAGTGACAACGCAGCCTAATGAGGGTTTATACTCAGAAAATAAATATACAATTATATATTCTCATATATTAATCAAAATTTCTCAAAAACAAAGATCTAGTCTCTTTTATACATGTCCAAAGGAACCCGGGAAGGGTTTCTTGAAATACGCCCAATAGAAATGGTGATCTACAACCCAAGCACTAATGAATCACTACATACTAAAGCACATGAAGACAGGAGGCTGAAATAATATATATATAATGCATATCCACTCCAAGGTCTCCTCCAATGAAAGGATGAACCCTTCAATCACAGGAAAACACTCAAACAGAGCTACAAGATCCCTCACTGAAGCTTCCCTCCAAAATAACGCAATTCCAGACTGAAATTATGCTGTAGGTGATGGAAATATATTGTAATGATGCAAAATATATGAAAGGTTCTCAATAATCCTCCAAAACGATCTCCCAAGAGAAGTAATCCTTCCTCCTATGAAAAACTAGATCAGAAAAGTGGGTTTCTTAATCCTTCACTGCAACACCTTGCAGCACAATACAACATTCTGTAGAAACTGTGTTGTAGCTGAAGACTGAAGCTTGGACAGAATTTTGGATTTGTGGAATGATAGATCATGACTCTCCCAAGAGGCCTCTAAAGGAAATATATGTAATTCCTAAACATGAATACCTTTTTCTAAACAACACCAGCAATCTTAGCTAAACAACTGAAGAGAGAAAAACTCTAAATAGAAATATCAAAATATCATTCATAATCTAACCCCATATGGCTACCATCCTCTTCCTTATAAACAATGTGAGCCTTCTAACCTTGGGTCCCACTCATTATGGTTTCCACCATCACACAATCAATATCCCTCCAAAATTGTGTTGTACCTTCATCAATGCCACTCCTCCATAACAACGCTATTTGATTTGGCCAAGCTTGACCTATTCAACCTGCTCTAGCCATTTTCACACCTAAGGGTCTTCAATACCACTTTTATGTAGCTGTCTAAACTAATTCATATTCATACTGGATGTCTCTATTGATGATTCACTCCCTCCATTATATCTTTGTTGACATGGTCAAACTTGACCTTATCTTCATGCATCAGCCCTTGTTCACACATGAGGGTGTTTTATCCAACTATGAATATGATCCCTTTTCACATTAAGAGGGATTGTATTGCTGCTAGATATGTTTACGGGCCTTCCTACCCATTTATTCATATAAATATAGGTTAAGAGAGAAATTAATATTCCAATTAGCTGCATGCTAATTTAGGAATATTACAACTCAGTCAACAAACGAAAGCTCCCAAGTCACAGTGTTGTTGGCGATTGTAACAAGGCTCCTGTCATCTCATAGCTCCATACTTTGAAATTCCATATGTCAAAGCCATAAATCACAATGCTGCTATATGTGGGAGATTCCTTCCAAAGTGGAAGTACCTCATGATCCTCCAAGGTTAAGGAGTAGCCGTTTTTCAAAATGATAGTGCCATCTCCTAGTCTTGCAACGTCAGGCAAAGTATGGAAGAAGATCAGCCCATACTCTCTCAATAAAAACCAAATAAACAACAGCTCTAGTTGCCTCCCCACACCATCACCATATAAATCATGGAGCAACAACATGATAGTTGATATGAAAGATATCACACCACCCCAATACTTCAAAACTCCTTGCTGCCATATAATGTAAGTGTCATGCCTAAGTCCATCCACCACCCTGCTCTTTGATGTAGATTGTGTCATATGATGACCAAACTCTTTCAAGAGAAACCAACATAGTCTTGCCTCGTGTTGTCTGGTGTCATAAATTTGCAGGTGTTTTACCAACCTCTTGCTCATCAACATCACCCATCCAACCCATGGTGAGTGTCTATCATCATGTCCAAAATTGGCATTCCTCCAATGGAGAATACCATCCTCCCAAATCAGATTTTTGACTTTGAATTTCATGGGATGTTGAAATGAAATATCCTCAATGACCAAGTTGATACCATAAGGATCCAAATAGGTGGTAGGAAAAAACCTCCCATTATGATGAGAAAGGTTCATCAAGAAATATCCATCACAACCATGAGAGATGTTATCCATCACAAGATGTCCCCCAACAACTATCCACCCATCCTATGTCATATACATGGGAAGGTCATTGGAATGCTCCAATAATGGTTGGGCCCCCAACTCATCAATGTTGCTCAATGACAGCCCTGCCGATCTCCATGGTGGTGCAACTGCTATCTCAAGATCATGCCCAATGCTGAACACATAGTTTGGCAATGTATTGTTCAAGACAACACTCATCCCATCCTCAAAGAATCTACACTCCAACCCCAAGAGTTATGTGCAGCTCAATAAGGGCACACTAGGATGCCTGTATATATTCTCCTTGAAAAAATGAAGGTTGTTCAGTGCAGTGACAGTTTGCTACTCCAAATCAACAATGTACTTTGACCCTAGCTCATGCAATGGTATATCCCCACAATCCTCCTTATGATGTGTTGAAGTAACAGAAAATGGAAACATGTGCATACCTTGGTAAAGCTTGGAAACATCTTGTACTGCTACAAGGGTTCATCCTTCTAGTGTGATGGCACCCCCAACTATTGATGATTATGGTTTCTCTTCGATGGCTTCATCGGCTCTGGTACAAGTCTCCTCCTCGTTGTGCATCTCTAGAATAGTGCATGGGACTCTAGATGTCAAGAGATCAAGACTACTTTCAAAAGGTGCAAGTGTTCTTTCTCCTGATGTAAGTTCTCTTGCAAAAAGTGATGGTGAAGGCTTCTTCTCCTCTGGTTTCTTCTTGTCAAACTTCTTGATCACTGTTTGAGTAAAATTTGCAAATGCAGTCACTCTTGCATGACTCAAATGGCTGAAACACCAAATCTTTGCTTCACCCTCAAGGTGCAGAACTGCAATCTCAACAACTTCTTTCTCTACTACTGTATGTAGTAGGAAAAATGCATCCAACCTCATTCCCCAATCCCTTGTTGTGCATGAGGATGACCCATCAAAGGTAGACAATAGAAATATATTGCCCTTCTTCCTTCTATTTCTGCAAGGTCTCCTTTCTTCTTTGAGCTGAATGAACTGTGGGAGAGTTAGATTCTTCTTGAAATCTCTAGGATGAGACTTATATTCTGCAAGATACTCAATTAGAATATCATGATCTAAGTGTTCTCAATATATATGTCTCTTGTCTTCAAAAGAAAATGCCATAATATGTTTCTTTGGAGCTTTATGCAATATCGGATCTTCTTTTTGCTGATAGGAAGTACATGTACTATAATAGTTAAATGCAGTCCATGGATCCATTAATTCATACATTATAACAACCATATACAAAAGGATGTCTGAAGAAAATCATCGTAGCTTAGTTAAACAATCCTCCTTGGCAATAATAGTCCAAAAATCATGCAAAAAGAGGGGCTGCAACCATGAATAAAAGATAGAAATACCCTGATAGCATTATTTTATTACTCCTGCAATAGAAGTAAGTTGTACATCATATCTAGAGCATTTATGTGCATAAAAATTTAGATATGTATCAAATCCATGCACTATACAGGCTCCTCTAATCAACCCCCTTGGGGTTTTTAGCAAAACAACATGTAAAAAGTGTAGATCTAAGATCTAAGACTGCAGATCCACTGAAAATTATAAATATGGAAAATTGGGCTGATATGACATATGAAAAATAATAGCCTCCACCGATCTCCAAAGTGAAGGGTAGATTCCCAACACTTAGAAAATCAACTCTCCAAATGATGTACTGAACCACTCTGCAAATGCTCCTTGGAAGTTACGTAGTTCTGGATCTAGAGTGTGTTGTAAGGGAAAAAATGTGGTTGGCCTACAACCAAGACATGATAATGAAGCTCAATACTTTCAATATTATCCTTCTAATATATTAGAAAAATCCTCCACTGAAAAATAAGCACTGAAATAGTCTAGATCTGAAGATCTAGTCTCCACTTGTTGCAACTTACTGAACCAGAGAAACCCTTAATAGGTTTTGTGCTGTCAAGGGAAGATGAAGCTTGGAATTCAGCCAGATAGTGGATAATATGGTGAAAGACTCCTCCAAGAGCTACTCAATGGAAGAGGTGGTATTCTCGATCAGGAACACCCTATGCTAAACAAAACTCAATCTCAGCTAAACAGCAAGGGAAAGTATACGTTTAAATAGACCATATAATCAGAAAATCATAATCATGAACTAACCTCATATGGATGCCATCCTCTTCCTTATAAACAATGTGAGCCTTCCCACCTTGGGTCCCACTCATTAGGGTTTCCATCTTCATGCAATGAATCTCCCTCCAAAACTGTGATGTCCCATCATCAATGCCACTCCTCCATAACAACACTGTTGGATTTGGTCAACTATCACTGGATCTTCATGCAATGTCTTCTTCCACACTCAATGTGGCTTTATTCTAACTATCTAAACTGATCCGTATTCCCACTGGGTTATCTTCATTAATGTTCCACTTCCTCTATACTAGCTTTTTTGACCTAGTCAAACTTGATCTTGTCCACATGCATTAGCCTTTGTTCACATATGAAATGAAGGTGTTTTATCCAAATATGAATATGATCCCTTTCCCCATTAAGAGGGATTTTAGTGCTATTAAAAAAAATTATGGGCCTCCCTACCCATTTATTCATCTAACTATGTGTTTAGAGAAAAATTAATATTCCAATTAGTTGTATGCTAATTTAGAAATATTACAGAATCTAGTGGAAATTGTTAATCCGCTACAACAAATTTCAGAAACTCTTGATCGAGAGATCATACCGGCCTACCCTACAAAACAAATAGTTATACAAATTGAGGAAATTCCTTCGTTGGATATCTTCTATAGTCCTAGTCATAAGGCTGTAGTCAAGAGAAACAAAAGGAGAATGATTGTTGAGACAGTCTTAGACCTCAAAAATGAATTTGTTGAAATTTTGTGGAAGGATCCCTTAGCTAATCGTACTAAAAAATTAACTAAATTATCATAGTATGAAGTGGCATATTCTACTTCCATTATTGATAAAGCTACCGAGGTTAAAATGTTGCTAAATCAAAAGGAAGACAAAGTACAAGAACTAGAGAGACTATTAGATGAATAAAAATCTAACTCCAGTGAGAAAATGAAATCAATGATGGCCCAATTTCAAAAAGATTTCGAGAGTCTTAAATTGCAGCATCAAGCATAAATTACTGAGAAGCAAGGACAAATGAAAGCAACGATGATCATGTTACAAAGACATCCACGATCAGAGCAATTCATAAAGGAAGAATTGGATGTAAATGCTAAGCTAAAGAAACATCAAGAGGTATTTTTCCAAAAAGTTTCTATTATTGACTCTTATTGTGAATCAAATGAAATATTGATCCAGTAAGTAGCTATCAAAATACTTGAATGTGAGAAGCTCGAGAAGAAAATCAATGAACACATTTAATGGAAAGCATCAGACAGAGGAAAGGAATCTATACTACCCCAGATAGATGAGTTCCACAAAGAGACCTTATTAAAATATTGGGAAGTACAAATAAAGAAGGAATAGAAAGCAACAAAGAAAACATAAATATTATCAAAGGAAATTACTGAATATGTATGTGAAAAACTGCTGAAAGTAGAACTGATCAAAGAGTACATGTCTGAAGTGTTCTCAGAAGTCAAACATCTAGAAACACAATGGAATCAAAAGGTAGAAACGTAGGATGAAATAATTAAAAAGGTAAATAAGTTTGATCAGTAAAATTATTGGAATTTCCTGATCAAACCTTATCATCAATACAGGATCCTGCAGTCTTTAACAGATTCAACAAGAATATCACACCCAGTACTTTCAAAAGCAGTTTTCAAGGGACAGGTTAGTTCGAGGATTTCGTAGCTAGCTCAGCTCAAGCCCATGCTAGATATTTGTCAACTTCATGAGCAAATCAAAAAGAAAGGGCGGAATTCATAAATCATATTGTTACTTTATTTTCCTATATTGTAGTTTAAGTTAGTCTTACAAGCATGATTGTTTTAAACCTCCTCTATATTTTTGTAATAGTCTATTTTAAAACACAGTTATTTTAGTATTTAAACCCCTCTCATGCATTTATAGAAAGATCCATAAATTTGTCAGAAACATTTGCAAATAATGCACTATTGTAAGTTTGTGAATGCTTTGATGAATTAATGGAACACATATGTTATCTTTTGAAAATTAAAGTTGTTTAACTGGTGCTGCACTACTGTTCTCTTTAAATTTCTTGAAAGTGAAGAGGAGCAGATAAATTACTGTCAGTTTACATGAGTAGAACTTCGTACATATGGTACTTCTATTCACTTGTATTAAGTCTTACTTTATAGATTGTCACTCATATTTTTATTTCATTATATATTTGAAACATTATTATAGATGAATGTTACACACACTTGCCTAATATTTTTCTGTGATTTCTTATTGAATATATAATCACACATTTGAATGCGATATATTTTTCAAAATTATTCTAGTCAAAATATTTTGTTAGAAAAATCATCTTACATAATTTTCATCTCTTTCAACTGTTAAATGACCTATATTACTAATAGTTGAAGGATGTCTCTTTAGATCGCATAAAGGAAGAAACACCCCAGGTATATAGTGGAATAAATAGTTTAGATAGATGCATATGATAGATTAAAATCATTATCTATTTTCATGTTGTATAATCAAAAAACCCTCAAAATCGTCCTTATTGGAAAAATTTGTCCCATTATCCCCAATCAGAGCCACCACACCAAACGGAAAAGGAGCTGCTTTAAGGTCCGGACTGGGTGGTTTTCACCCACGTTTTGGCAGTGGAATTCTAAGGACTCAACATTCTGGCGCTAGAAGGAGGGCCTTGTGAGTCGCAAAAAGATCAGATCAGTATAAAGGTCAATCTAAGAGTATCTCTCCCTCTAGATCCCCATCAACTTCCAGAAAATTATCTAGATCCTCATCCTTAAAATATGAAGTTGATCATCCTTCTCCTAAGTCTCCTAGTGATATTGAACCCATACGATCTCCTGATTCGCATCAATCTTCCCCAAAAGTTTAGTCTTTGATAGAAAATTTAGAGAGAGTATACATTTCTACTGAAAAACCTGAATTTTATCAAATATCGGAGATCAATATTTCTTCTTCTTTACAACCTCGACTAATATTGACTCGATCAGAAAGTCAAAAGACAAGAATTCTTCCTTTTGAATTTCCCATCGATAGTACTCGAAAGAAACTAAAGAGCACTCAATCATATTTAATCGCCAGCAATATTTTATCCCATTCACCTTCATTACCTCCGCTCACTTCAACAACTTCCATTCCAACAATCAGTGTTACTTTGGCTAGTTCCAATACTCAAACTACTATCGCTTCAACTAGTCCTAACACTCATCCTATCTCTTCTTGAACTGAAACTCCACCCATCCAACCTATTCAAATCCAATGGTAGGAAATTCATGGAACAATCCAGGGGCTGTAAATATGCCCACTCCTCTTCATGCTCTTCCAAAATTACCTAAAAAATGGCTACCTAAATTTAATCTTGATGATGATCTTCCAGCAGAATAACACATTCACAATTTTATGTTAGTCGTCAATCTAAATGGAGTAGTTGAAGAGGATTGTGCTGTAAGGCTATTTCCATATACTATAATAGGATCTGTAGGATCATGGTATATTTCACTGCCTATCCACTCTATAACTAGCTGAAATATGTTTGAATAAAAATTTCTAGCTAAGTTTGGGGATGACAAGACCACTGCTACGCTCATCAATGATTTGTCAAATATAAAAGCTAAATCAGGTGAGAAGATAAAATATTTCAATTTATATGTAATAAATTACTCAATAAAATTCCTGCTACATCATTTCCTGGTGCAGAAGTTCAAATTGAGTGGTATATTTCATCTCTTCCATCCAATATAGCTATTTTTGTTGATAGCGGAAAATTTCCAACACTTGCACAAAACATGGAATAATATCTATTTGTAGGTAAACGCATAACTACTCTTGAGAAGAATAATTCTAAATAAAATTGAAAATAAAATATGGTATCTTTCAAAGATGATTCTAAAAAGAAGTTGCCAAAAGGCCCTTTTGATGTAGAAGGTCTTGAAAAAGTTTTGAAGACTATGACAAATGAGATGGCAGATATTAAGAAACAAGTCGCTGAAAATTCGAGCTCAAAAAATACTTTTAGAAACTTCAAGAAAGGTCAATCCTCTAATAGTCAACCTCCAAATATCATATCTAATGATGAATTTGATCAAGGTACAGAGGAAGAGAAAATAGAGGAAGAAGAAGATGATGATGAAGAAGAAGTTGAACTAAATGGAATGTGGGATTTCATCCTACCAAAATAAGAACAATATGAAGCTTTACCTATGAGTACAAGAAGAAAAAATACTACTGAAGAAATGCAGCCAAATCAAAAGAAAAATATTTGAACCCATGCTAAAGATAAATCAGTAAGAATCAAGCCTACTTCAAAGCCTACACAAAAAAATCTCATTACCTCAAATACTTCACCTACATCTAAGACAATGGTAGTCTCAAACACTATTGAGTATAATGTAGTTGAAGATATGAAGAAAATTAGTGCCAAAATTTCAATTCACGAGCTTACTAAATTAATGCAACAACAGAAAATCTTACTTAGAGACTTAAATGTGATTCCTGCTTCAACCTTACCTGCTCCAATAATAGTACAAGTTGCTAATGAAATGGGTAAGCCCCCTTCCCCTTTAACTGAAATAAATTCTACAGACTTGATTATGATAGGTAATCGATCCATCTCTCATACTCCTCCATTTATCTTAAAATATGATATCTATAACAAAAACGTTCATAATTGTTTAATAGACTCATGGTCATCCTCTAATATAATGCCAAAATCAGTCTGTGCTAAGTTGAAAATAACTCCTCGGAGTTCCTTTGTCAATATAGTATAACTTGATAGAACCAGAGTAGAGGTTGTAGGAGAAATAAATTTTGTTTCTATTAGTTTGTCATCAAATCTCAAGGAACCTAAAATAATTAATATACAGGTGGTTGATATTACTGAGTTCTACGGCTTAGTTTTAAGCTGATATTGGTCTGAAAAACTTCACGAATACTTCACAATAAACTGGACGCATATTTGGCTACCATATAATGGAAAGAAAAATCAAATTTGGGTAGACCATGAAAAGTTCATGAAGCATACGGTTACCGACCTTGAAGGATTTAATGAGCGAGTAGCATTCAATAACAACATTATTGGAAACTACTTAGCAGAGTCGTTTTTGGCTACCATATAATGGAAAGAAAAATCAAATTTGGGTAGACCATGAAAAGCTCATGAAGAATACGGTTACCGAACTTGAAGGAGTTAATGAGCGAGTAGCATTCAATAACAACATTATTGGAAACTACTTAGCAGAGTCGTTTTTGGGAAATTTTGATTCTCAACCATCACCTTCCTTATATAATGCAGTTGTTTCTCAGATTGAGAATTTTTCCCAACCAGATAATTCCAAATGTATAAATTTTGTAGATAGAACAGTAGTTAATTCTTTATTTTGGAATCTTTATTTTGATGGTTCTAAATCTAAAGATGGTGCAGGTGGAGTCTATATTTAAATAAACCCAGAAGGAGAAAAAACATGGTATCTTGCAGACTAGAATTCAATTGTAAAACCAATATAGCTGGATACGAAGTATTAGTCCAAGGTTTCTACAAAGCCATTGATCTTAATATCAAATATCTGAAGGCTCTAGGAGATTCAGAAATCATTGTTAGAGAGGTAAGAGATACCATTCATTGTAATTCTGGACATTTAAAACATTACCAATCATTAGTCCAAGAATTAAAAATTCATTTCTTAGCCTTAAAAATTTCTTCTGTACCTAGAATGTAGAATGCTAGTGCAGATCTACTGGCTGATGTAGCATCAAATTTAATTCCATCCCAAGCGTTTAGTCCGGATAGATTTTCTATTGAATTAATTTTTAGGCCATCAATTCCTGATAATATTACCAATTGGAGAGTATTAAATAATAATTCAGATATCATAGATTTCTTAACATCTGAAGGATCTTATGTTAGTCAATTCTTGGATGACAATGAACATGACATTCATATTAAGAAAGAACAAGATGAAAATCATATTCCTAAGTTTTTTTTCAAGTTAGAAGACTTATATGATCTAAAATATAGGTTAAAATAGTTACTAACTCAAAAATTCAAAGCTCTACGTTAATATTTGAGTTAGTAAATATAGGAACTAATGAAAAACCTCAAAATGTCAATCTAGGTATTAGTCTATCTTCCGAAGAAATATTATCATTTATCAGATTTTTTAGAATGTACACAAGTGTCTTTGCTTGGGATTGCCCCGATCTTAAAACATATGATACTTATTTTATTAAACATACCATTCCTATGATCTCAAAAGAAAAACTTATACAACTGAAATTGAGGAAGATTCATCCAAATCTGGAAAATCAAATCAAAACAGAACTAAACGAACTCCTCAAGGTAAAGATAATCTTTCTAGTGAGGCATTCTAAATGGGTATCAAATTTGGTACTTGTCAGGAAGAAGAATGGCGATATTAGAATTTGCATTGATTTTAGGAATTTAAACAAATCTTGTTAGAAGGACAACTTTCCATTACCAACCATGGAACAAGTACTGTAGACAGTAGTTGGTTCTGAACTTATGTCCTTTCTAGATGGATTCTTGGGATATAACCAAATTCTCATACATCCAAATGATAGATTAAAGACTACATTCAAGACTAAGTGGGGAACTTATACCTATCAAAATATGCCATTTGGATTCATTAATGCAGGTGTAACTTTTCATAGAGCCATGGACACAACTTTTAAGGTTCTCATAAATAAATTAGTGGTTATTTATTTAGATGACATTACAGTATTTTCTAAACAAGTAACCAATCATGTGAATGACCTAAAACACATCTTTGAGTGATGTAAAAGGTATGGCATCTCATTAAATCCAAATAATTCATTTTTTGCATTAGATGAAGGAAAACGTTTAGGATTCATTGTGTTTGAAAGAGGTATCTATATTGATCCTGAAAGAATTTAAGAGACTAAAAGAATTCTTTTCCCTCATAACAAGAAAGCTATGCAGTCATTTCTTGGGAAAATTAATTTTTTTAAAAGGTTTGTCCTTGAATTTTCACAAATATTTTTACCATTATAGAACGTGATTAAAAAAATTTAGTCTTTAAATGGGGAAATAATGAAAGAGAAGAATTTGATTTGATTAAATAATGAATTGTCAATGCTCCATTCCTGACTACTACCAATTTTCTTAATCCTTTTACTTTATACACTTTTTCATCAGATACATCATACACTTTTCTTTTAACAAAACTTAATGACCAACAAATTTAAGCACAAATATCATTTTTCAGTTCCAATTTGCAAAGTGCAAAACTAAATTATTCATCTTTCTAAAAGAAAGAATTTGATGTATTTAAGGCTATAAATCATTTCATGCCATTTCTCCTAAAAACTCACACAAATATCATAGTTCCATTCTTTGTAGTGAGACAAATATTAATGCAAAGAGAATTAGGAGAGAAATGGCCTAACTGGGTTACCTCTTTACAAGAATATGATGTAGAAATTAGACACTCTAAAATTGTTAGCGGTCAAGGTTTTTGCAAAAATTTTAAAGGAGCATCCCATCTATCATCAGAAGAATATTTAGGTAACAATGTGAAAAAATCAGAGGTAATCATCAACGATACACAATCTCAATAAGAAGATCTTATATTCTATTTGAAGAATGGATATGTTCCAACTCAACTCAGTTATAAAATGAAACGAACTTTGAGATTCAAGGCCAAGAAATATGAATTAATGAATTATGTAGTGTTTAGGAGAAATTTTGATTTTGTACTACTAAGATGCTTAGAAAAATTTGAAGTAGAGAAAGTCTTGTAGGAACTTCATGATGGACCAGTTGGAGGACATTTTGGAGGAAATACGACAACACACAAAATCTTGCATGCAGGTTACTATTGGCCTACACTTTTCAAAGATGCTCATGAATATGAAAGAAAATTCAAAGTTTGTAAAAGTGCATTGGAAGACAAAAAAAAGCCAGCCTTCCCATTACAGCCAGTCAATATCGAACAACCATTTGGACAATGGGGATTAGATATAATTGGTGAGATTGTTCCTAATTCTTCCAAATAACATAGATATATTCTCACAACTACAGATTACTTTAATAAATGGGTGGAAGAAATTCCATTAAAGGTAGAAAACTCTGAGAATATCATTTATTTCATTGACCAATATATTGTAACTAGGTTTTTCTTAACTACTTCTTTAATGTTTGAAAACGCATCTTACTTATCAAGAATTTCTATGATGGAATTTGCAATTAAAAGAGGTTTTAAACCTAAGTATTCTCCGAATTGTTACCTTAGCAGAGTCTACAAACTAGAACTTGATTAGAATAATCAAAATAACTATTGATCAAAACCAACGAAATTGGCACAAGTCATTAATATTTTCTCTTTGGGCAGACCGAATAGCTCAAAAAGCTTCTATTGGTACTTCTCCATTCAATATTGTCTACGGAAAACAAGTTGTACTTCCTACCAATTTAGTTATTCCCTCTCTTTCCTTAGTACAATTTATTGATGTATCTCGTTCTTATTCTTTACAACTTAGATAATGTCAAATTCTTAAGTTAGAGGAAGACAGATAAAAACCCAAACATATTCATGCACATCTTCAACAGATAGTAAAAGCCTCATTTGATACAATTTCTGTTACTCCAAAGAAATTTCAAATTGGTGATCTGATATTGAAATGGGACAAAGTGCATGAGGAAAAAGGTAAACACGCGAAGTTTCAAAAAATCTTGCTAGGTCCATTTCAAATAATTGAAGAAATAGGCCCATCGACATTCTTGTTGCAACATCTACCAGGAAAAATAGATTTTTTTCTTGTTAATGGGCAAGTTTCGAAAATTACTTTTCATAGGATGTATCCCCTTCTACTTCTTGTATACTAGTGTCTTTTTCTTTTCCTTAAAAATTAAAATTTGCTTAGTATAAATTTTTGGCTTTTCAAAATAAAATCTCAGATGATCATTTTTTATTTATCACTTATAGAAATTTTAAGTGTTAAGGAAACAATCGAAAGATTTGAGGACAAATAGATTTTATTTTCACCCAAAGATGCAATTTCACTGAAGTTATTTATTCTTTGATGAACTCTCATCCTTACATAGAATGATTATTCTGTTATCAGTTAAGAAAATAATCCTTAACATAGTAAAAACTCTTTTACAGAAAAGCAATCTAAAACTAAAAATTATCATCGAGAATCCTTAAAAGGACCAATGATTCACCCCATCTAGGAAAACTTATTATTTTTTGAAACAAATTCAAAAAATATTATAACTAGAAAAATGTAAAAGATAATAAATCTCATCACGAGCTTGTTTACCATGTTCATAGTGAAATAGTTGAACTGACATTACCAATACTGCCTACAAAAATAAGGTAATTACTTGAGATTATATCAAGAGGACAAGGGATCTCATCAAGATCCAACTTGATCAGTTTAATTAGAACTAGTGAATGCAATTGTCATCATTTGGTTACCAAGCCAAGCCAATGACTTTTAAGTAAATAAAAATATTATACAAAAAGAAATGTTTCAAAAAGTTAGATTTTTTTTTTTGAAATTCTAAGAAACATTGCATGGGAGAATGAATCATTGTTGGGTAAAAGGTATCCCTTCCAAAAGATTAAATTTCTTATTGGAACATAGGCTCTACCTATGATAAAAGAGTAAATGTTTATAAATCTGATCTGTAAGAGCCACATGCTTTATCTTTTTGAACTGAGTAAAGACTGATATAGATTCTCATTTTTATATCTATAAAAGAGGGATTCTTATGAATTGTAATTAAGAGAGGTTTCATTTCTTAGTAAGGTATTATTTGTTTGAAATTCATTCCTGTAACTATATTTATTTCAAAAAAATTTATAAATTTTAGAAAGTTAGTCAGAGATAGTTGGTTCTCCCAAGTGAATTGCCAATTGTTGTGTTATAAAACACCGCCCCATTTATTTTAATAAATAAGGACCCTTTAGAAGTAATTAGGAAATTTATTTTTTATCTTTAAAACAAAAATATTAGGAAATAAATTTTTCTTTGTGCTTTCTGCTTTATTCCTTAGAGCACATTGCAAACCGCATAACTTACAACCTAAAAGACTTGAGATCCACTAAGTCACACGGGATATGAAATGTGCTAAGCCTTTTCCGAAGTTATATTAAAAACTTTCAAACACTTCAATCATTGTTATATTTTTTTTATCGCATCGAAACTCACTTAAACAATCAAACTTATAAAGAAATTTCGTATAAATTGTGATTACGCGGATGAGACGAGCCAAAAAAGCAATAAACATAAATCTCTAAAGTCCCATAAAGCACAGTCGCTTTCCTTCTTGAATGAAAAATTCACATTTCACAATCCTTCTTCTCTCTAAACTAGCATGAATTTATGGTCATGAGTGTGTGATCATTCTCATACCAAAAATGGCTAGTGTAGAGAGTATGCTCTCTTGAGAATTTCTTCAGCAATTACCATATAGAAGGTGCAATCTACCCTTAAGGCTGAAACATGAGCTTAATTTATAGGGAAATGGAGGTAGTTTCAGTTCCATGAAGAGGGGGATGGATTCCTCTCATGAAGGGATTTGAGCTCCATATACCAAGGGATAAACTCCATAAGTGAAGGGATATAACTCATGAGTGGAGGGATAAAGCTCAAACTGATCACGCGTCTAGAAGCTTCCAGTTGGGAGAATATTTGTCCAGCTAGGCTTATAGAACTTACTTTTTCCTTTATTTGACTTTTTATGGGGGTCTGTAGGTTTGATAAGAAAAACATGCAGGATGTGCCACAAGCTATAGAGAAAATACCTGTGGATCCGAACATAAGGGCTAGGAAAATTGCGAAGTTAGAATTTTTAGGGTTTTAATGAGTTTTTCTCCAATTCCAAGACTTGGTTTAGGAAAATTAGGGTTTTTTACCTCTAAGGGAGCATAAAATAGGTAATGATGAACCTATATAGATAGCTAAATGTCATGGTGACAAAATAATGTGTAACAGAGAGGTTAGGTGCCACAAGAATAGTTTATTGAAAAATGTCATTCTAAAGAGAGGATGAACTCCTAGTTTCCACTATCAACATGCATACTACGGTGATAGCCACCTTGTCTATGATAAAATATCTATTTTCTCCAAAGGTTAAAAGGGTCTAAGGGTTGTAAGTCCCTCTCAAGCATCAAGAAATCCTACGGAGAAGATGTCATGAACAAAGCCTCCCATAATGTAACATTCCAACACAACACAACCCCTCAACATGTGTTTGGCCCTAATTTGTCCAGAACTCAAAATATTAACATGAGTGACCTTACCATGAGGGAAAAGGATTCTTTGTGAGACCATTTTTCAAATATATTCAAAGAAAATATGGTGGAATTAATTGCAAGTTTATTTAACAAATAGGAAAAGATTATTTAATGAAATAAGAAAAGATAATAGAATTGAAAGAGGCTTGGAGAGTTGAGCAGGGGACACCATGTGATGGCTTCTCTTAAAAAGTACAATAAAGTAAGCTTTATGCAAAAGGAAGCTTGAAAACATTATAAATTTATCAGAATCTACTACAAAGTTCTTATGTCAGCTACCATGCTAGAAATTTCTTATATGGACCTTGAAGATATGGCAGGTGAAAGAATTGAACCTTCCTTGGAGGAAAAATTATGCAATGACATTGATTGGGTTACTGGTGAAAAATATCATTCTCATGTACCTGAAACATAGAACAATGTTTCTATCGAACTTCTTGTTGGCACAAAACTATTTGAATTGGACAAATATGTTGATGAAGAATCTTACTTTCTCAACAAACAAAATTTATCGTCACATAGTTTGCAAAAGCCATATGAAGTTCTGAAACAACTTGAGGTCCACACCTCTAATATAGTCCTGTGAAGATGGTTTATCTCAGGTTATTGTTCCTTTTACCATTAGAGGCTACAACATAGGGGGATTTAAACATTACATGAGGAAAACGTTTCATGTAACTGCAGCCATTTTGGATAATAATTTGTTACTTCATTTAGTTGGGGAGGATTATAATCTAGGAAATCTAGCTGAGATAGAATCTGGAAAATCATCTGGATTAGAAATGGATGACTATGATATAGAATAGGATTTGTCTCAGTATCTCGTAATAGATCCCACGATTAATAGAAAGAATAGAAATACAAATAGTAACAATTTGGGTAGCCAAAGCGATATTGAGCAGGTAAATGGATTTGAAGAGAAAAATGAAAATGAAAGATGTAGATGCCTCTGAGCGAGTTGTGAGGGATAGGCCATAGAAGTAGAAAATATATGTGAAGCTCAAGAAAAGAAAAAAATATTAACTTTTGGATTTTATCTTCTTGTTTTGAGGATGAAAATAATTTCAATATCATGTTTCACAGCATCCAGCTGTAATGTCTCTGACTTACACAAATTATTATTTTTCTTCTACTAGTTTGTATTAACAAATTGTATTCACTCGTCTCAGGTTGACGAAATTATATTTCTATATATAAATCATCGTCACAATTTGACAAGACTCTGCCATCCATACTAAAGTCATTTATTCCTCTCCTTGAATTTTAAATATTTAGTTCACTATTGATGACAGTACACCTGATCATGCTCTCTTCCTCTCATCGTTATGATTTCTTCTTTTGATAATAATTAAGTTATTATGTATATAAGGTTTCCCCATCAACCATATATATATATATATATATTTCTTTATATTAAAAGACTTATGTTCTGGTCAACTCCCTTATACATTTAACTTCTTTTTGACCCACTCATTTACTTCACTCTAGTCTATATTACTTTAGTTAACATACTTATGAATATATACATGAAATTCCTCTTCATCTAATATATATACATATATATATCATCTTCTCCTTTTTAACTAATTTACCTCTATCGAACCTACACCTTACAAAAGGTTCTCCATAGTAACATAATTCATCACCCGACGCTTGTATAAAGTAATATAAGCATAATTCATAGTAACATAGTAACATAATTCATAATTCTCTACATGGTGTCCTTATAAATTGTGATTTAATGTGTAGTCTTGGTTAATCATAATCCACATGGTCTTGGTTTACATTTATAACAAATTCCATCCTATCGAATCTATGCATCTCTGCAGGGTTTCATTGGTAACATATCTCACCCAAGTATACATATGTAATTGCAAATATTATAATTTACATAGTGACCCTATCACTTTTAAATTGAATTCTTTTCCATGCTATATTACCATGATGTTTCAGAATTTAATTCTTCTTTCAATTTAACTGCACTTACTCCTTATCCAGAAATAAGGATTATGATTGTTGGATTTGATTTCTTTTGTCACCATGTTTAGGTGATATTAAATTCGGTATATTAGTAACGTCACCTGAACGAAATTATTTGAATGTAGTTTCGTTAGAAGGATATTGAAAGATAACTTGTTCTCCACATTACATTTATTATTTTTGTTAGTACATTAGAGGGTTTTGACCAATAAAGCTACGCATTTAACCTAGCCTATGTGTGAAATTGAAATTCTTTTAATGCTACCAGCTCATGATCCTTATCTTGAGCCCCGGGACTTTCTTTGGAAGATGTAACCCTAACTACCACTGTCCTGTATATTAAGTTATCCTTCCGATGATGTAACTCATTACAGGACCGATTACGTGATGCCTGGCGTTTAAAATTTTGAGCTATGGATCCGAGTGCAACTTCTCAATCCGTCGAAACCTGTAGGGTGTGGATCGTTTAGGGTTCTAATCCCACCTCGGGTTTAAAAAGTTCACTTCTCAACATTCACCACTCTTTTGGCTTCCTGTTGTGGAGCCTCACCTTCCCTCTGGTCGAATGACTTAGGAAGAAAGTTTTTGAATTGGAAGGCCGAGCCACTACTACTCCCAGCGCTTATCTACATTGGAAACTACCATCCACTGGAATGGTATGGATGCACTTATTTTTTTTTCGTTAGCAAGCAATAGATAACTCTGAGGACGTTTTTATATGTTTTCATTCTAAAATTGGAATTCCTTATGATTTCACCTCGATTTTCGTTACTTCCAATCATTTTAATTCGGTTCCCTTCTATGTTGGCGGTTTCATTACGCAAGTTCTATTTTCAGAGGATTAGCTAGATGGATTTTGTTAAATCATATTCCTCCTAGTTTCCCTACGATTAGGTAATTGAACTAAAGACTGTTCAAACTATTTTTATTTCCATTTTGAATTAGGACTGAGCGCTCTGGTATTCATAAATTCTAATTTCTGAAATTGTTTTTCCTCGGCATATCGAATTTGTAATAGGTTTTCGCTCACTGGAAGATTTTTCGTAATATGAACCAGTTAAGAGTTCAATTCGGTTTTTCTTCTCCTCAGCCAAGAACTCGTACATGCCAAAGACTTTGGTTCTAACCAAAACCTTCGGAAATGTCAACGAGACAGCAGAGTATGCCATCACCATGGTATTCTCTGATATTATTTTACGTTTCTCCTTTGTTTAATATAAGAGTATATTATAGTCCCAGTAATTCATCTTTTATGGAGTGACTTATATTAGATTCTAATCTTCTACTAATTTTTTCCTTGTTTCAGGTATCATAACAAAGGAGTTCAAGACATTTTTAAGGTAGAACCTTCTTTTAATGAATTAATTGTTCTTCATGGATCTTGTTTCCAAGCAATCCATTTCTAATTTATTCAATTGGTGCTAATCTAGTAAATGGAACTTTGCAGGTGTCTCAAACTCTGGTTATCTAATTTAGTGTTGAATTTGGGGAAATCAGATCCGATTTTAAATTAGTCTACTTCTTTGCATTGTTAATGCAGGTCGGTATTGTTGCTCCGGAATGTATCTTCACTAAGGACCATCTTGCCAGATTTTCAAACCCATTGAATATAACTTCTTCTAAATTTTACCTCAGTCCTAGTACAATTCTAAGTTTAGGCTGCTTTTCCAGAGACAGCTTGTATTTATAGTGAATGGTTAAAAACAGGACTATTTTATTTTATTTATTTAATAACTCTTTATTCTTCCCCATTGTGTGGTGATGGTTTCGAGGAGGAAACAATTGGATTCCATTCTCTTTTTATCACCAATTTAACAGTTGACATGTACTTCCTATTGGCATCTCTTTCATTGAGACTGTGTAACGATATATATATAAAGTCATAGCTTTTTGAAGGACTTTCCACAATCTTCTCTATAGTTCTAATGTATTCCATTTTCTTGTTGTCAATATAATTTTTTGTATGAATACAATAGAGAAATGTCCATTTTTATCATATGTATCCATTCAAAATGATAATTTTATACTTCTATTACCGCTGCTAGGTAAAATCTAGATTTCAGTTTTATTTTCTCAAGGCCTCTACATACCTTGGTTACTCGTAGTGTTAAAAATAACTATTGTGGATTATTTTTCAACAGAATACTCATTAATTGAGATTTTTATTTTTCCCACTATAGATATATGGCTACGACTTGTAGATATTAATGTTTCAAAGCACTTAAGGGTTTGACTTATGAAATATGTGGTATTTTTCTAGATTGGTATTTTATCTATAGTGAATTTCGTAATGAATACTCTGATTTGTATTTGTATTTTCTTTCCAATGCTGAAGCCAATATAAGAATTTTCATAATTGAAATAATAGTTTGCAGTAGTTATTTTTTGTTCTATGGTCATTGCAATTTATTATTCACAATCATGGCACAACTAAGGTTATGATTGAGTATACGATAATATCATTCATATGTTTATACAATCATAATTATATCTCATTGTAGTTTCAACCAACTTACAATAAAATTTTCATGGATTACTAGAATAGAACAGTTTCGGTTAGAATTCCTAACCCCAAATTTAAATTTGTCTCTAGATTTAGACCTTTTGGGAGTTGGAGCTAACTAGATTTCATCTATACAACTATTCAGATTTTAGTACACCTACTAAATATCATATCTATTAAATGTATGGAATGGTACTAATGTTCTGTAACCAGTGAAATTTAATTTATACAATAATGATAAGCATAGCATCAGAACTTTCATCTATATTTATTTAACCCTTTTTAATGCAAAAGTCAGTAACCACATAAGTGAAATTCATATTGAACAACATTATTTCAAGATAGACATACATTTCAATGGCTATGACTAGTTCCACCCAACCTTAGATTTTTTTCTCCGTAACTCACCCCCAAGCCGAGACCTTAGCTCCTAGTGATGGACAACCCTTTGTATATCCTGGAGCAGCTTATTTAAGTTGTGCTTTCCCAGGCATGTTTCCAATTTCTGCATCCAGAAATTTTAGGATGCTTTCTTCCTACTTTGCCTAGGCTTTCCCTCAATGAGGTACTTTAAAGTCGTCTTTTCTACTTTTTCAGCTTTTTCTTCCTCTTCCCAGTTACTTTCCTCTTCATTAGGGAAATTAGATGTTTATCTCAAAATCTAATTTTGTTAATATTCCTTCCAATGATTTCTGGAATGTGTGGGAAAGTCTCATCACCTTATCCACATCCTCATGCATTTAGGCTTTAGATCTCAATTCTAAATATAGTCATTTCACACCTAAATTTTCCATTTATTTTTATTAATTTAAAATAAAATAAATCCACACAGTAGTTCTTCATTGGGGTCCACTTCGCCTTTGGACTTATTCAATTGTTAATTAAAAAGCATAGAAACTAGGGGTATTACATATTATCCCTCTAAAAACAAACACCATCCTCGCTGTTGACAATTCCAAAATTAACAATTCACTGGTTAAACAGTGATGGATATTCTTCCATCATATCAGCTTCTCATTGCCACGTAGCCTCTTCGGGTGTAAAGTGCCTCCACTGCACTTTCACACTGGATAATTTCCTATTTCAAAGTTCAATTTCTTCCCACTCTAAGATTTTAAGTGGCTCTAGCAGGAATTCCCCTTCTGGTTCCACCCGAATCACATTCGAATCAATAACGTGAGCAAAATCATGTACATATTTTTTTAATAAAGAAACATGAAACACATGATGAACCTTAATATGAATGGGTAAGGCCAATTTATAGGCCACTGGTCCCACTCTTTCCAGTACTTCAAATGTTCCACAGTATCGTGGAGCTAATTTTGTACAATTACTGGTGTGCAAAGTGGTCTTCTTAGGCTTAATCCCTAGATATACATGATCATCCACACTGAATTCTCGGTGAACTCTCTTTTTGTCTACATAGGTTTTCTTTCCGTCCTGAGTTGTCTTGATATTTTTTTGAATGTGTTTTACCACTTTTTCCATTTCTTGTAAAACTTCTAGTCCAAGTACTAGTTTATCTTCAGGTTGGCTCCAACTTAAGGGAGTGTGGCACTTTCTGCCATAAACTGCTTCAAATGGACTCATCTTTATGAAATTTTGGTAGCTTTTGTTATAGGAAAATTCTACTAAGTGTAAATAGGCTTCCCATTTGGTTGCCCTATCCATAACATACATCCTTAACATATCCTCCAGAAGTTGTTTTGTCCTTTCGATTTGGCCATCAGTTTGGGGGTGGCAGGCAGTACTAAAATTAAATTTAGTACCTGTGCCTCCAAATACGCTCCTCTAAAAGGATGCAGTAAATTTTGTTTCTCTGTCTGAAATTATCATTTTTGGAACCCCATGTAGCCTTAAAATCTCTTGCATAAACAAATTTGCTACTTCGGTTGTCCCAAAGGTAGATTAAACAGGTATAAAATGAGCAACTTTAGTTAAAGTATCCACTACAACCATCACAGAGTCATGTTGATATTTTTTTCTTGGTAAACGAGTTATAAATTCCATAGCAACAACCTCCCATTTCCATTCTGAAATCGGTAAAGGATTTAGAAACCCAGTTAGATGTTGATGTTCAACTTTTACTTGTTGACAGTCAAGTCCCCTAGCCAAGTAACTTGCTACATCATTTTTCATTCCAGGCCAAAATATTTTTTTTCTCAAAGCTGTGACTAATTTCTGGTATCCAGGATGTCTAAAATAGAGATTTTTATGATATTCATCCAAAATTTCTTTCTTCAAGGAGTCTACATTAGGGATATACAATCTATCTCTGTAAAAAATCAACACCTTCTGATATTGTGTATACCCTTTCATTTTTTTTTTAAATATTTGAGTCTGAAGTTTTTCATAGTTTTGGTCTTGATCCACTACCCCTTGAGCTAGTCCTTCCAAGTCAAAATTGACATTGATTCTAATGTGGTTGATACCTTACCAGGAATTTCTGCTTAAGGCATCTTCAATATTGTTATCTTTACCTTTGATATGTTTTATTTCCATGTCAAATTCACTTAGGAAAGACAACCACCTAGCTTGCCTAGCATTTAAGTCTGGTTGAGTGAAGAAATACTTTAGGTTGATGTGATCTATCATAAGCACAAATTTATTTCCTAGCAGATAATGTCTCCACATCTTGAGAGCATCTATTACAACAGCTAACTCAAGGTCATAAGCACTATAATTCTGTTCATGCTTCTTAAGTTTTCTAGACTCATAGGCTATAACAGAATTTTTTTGTAATAGTACTCCCCCTAACCCTTCTCCACAAGCATTTGTGCATACTACAAACTCTTGATCGGGGTCAGCAATATTTAGAATAGGTGTTGTAGTAAGTTTCAGTTTTGACTTCTCAAATCTATTTTGACATTTTTCAATCCATTCAAATTTTACTCCTTTCCTTTGCAAGGAATTAATGGGGTAAGCTAAGGCTGAAAATATCTCTACAAACCTCCGGTAGTGTCTTGCAATCCACATAAGGGATATTACAACTAATACATCGGTAGGTACATGCCATTCTCTGATTTCTTTTATCTTTTCTGGGTCTACAACCAACCCATGTTCTGAAATTATATGCCCTAAGTATTGAATTTTCTCTTTGAAAAATTCACATTTACTAAACTTAGCATACAATTGGTTTTCTCTAAGAGTTTTAAAAACAATTCAGAGGTGTTCTTCATGCTCTGCTTCACTTTTTGAATAGATTAAAATGTCATCAATAAATACTAGCACAAACTTGTCCAAGTATTTATTTAAGACAATATTCATTAAACACATAAACGTGACAGGTGCAGTAGTGAACCCAAATGGTAGGACCACAAATTCATAGTGTCCATACCGGGTTCTGAATGTTGTCTTGTTGATATCTTCGTCTTTAATTCTTAACTGATGGTAACCAGTCAATCTTGGAAAACACTGTTTCCCCTCTAACTTGGTCGAAGAGGTCATCTATCCTAGGCAATGGATATATATTTTTAATTTTCAGTTTGTTCAATTGATAGTAATAAATACACATATGGAAGGTACCATCTTTCTTTTTCACAAATAGCACTGGTGCTCCCTAGGGGGATACACTTGGTCTAATGTAACCTCTGTCTAACAACTCTTGTAACTGCATTTTTAACTCCATTAATTCAAGAGTGCTCCTTATGTATGGGACTCTAGAAACTGGAGTTGCTCCTGGCACTAAATCGATTGAAAAAAAAAATTCTCTATTGGGGGGTAGTTGAGGGATTTCATTTGGAAAAACATCTTTAAATTCTCTTATCACTAGTAATGTTTCTAACATATTTTCTTCTGCTTATTGTCCCAACTCTTCTACATGTACAGAATACACCTGATACCCTTTCCTAGCAATTCTCTTTAACTGAAGGGCTGAAATCTATCTCACTGATATGGGTTTAGGATTTCCTTTTATTATGACAGGTTTTCCCTCCTTGTCAATGTATTGTAAATTTTTGTCTAAGCAATTCATCATAGCTTTCTATTTTTTTAACCAGTCCATGCCTATCAGTACATAATAAGACCCTAATGGTAGAATATTTAAATTTAATTTTTTTTTATATCCATTTAGATTTATGGCTGTTCGGGGTAACTTGTGAGTTACTTTTCATTTTTTTACCAGTGGCTAACTAGACTAACCAAGACTGCTGTAACTTCTTTGACTTTAATTTAAATTTTTCTACCATTTGCAGACTGATATAACTCAAATATGCACCTGGATCTATTAAAACTATAACATATTTGTTAGAAATCATACTTTCTATCTCAACCATGGTGGACTAGTGTTCTGCTTAACGATTTTCTAAGGCGGCGCTGATTTTGGGGATGTTCCTGGCTACATCACTAACCGTAGTTGCCTCTCGCAGTACTTGTACAGTCTCGATATTTCGATGTGGGCAGTCCCTTAATAAATGAGGTTCTCCACAACAACAAAACTTTAAAGGTTATTTCATTTTACGAGTCCCTTCCCTCTTATTATTTCCATTCATTGGTTTGGATCCAGTTTGGGATTGAGCAGTTTGATTTTCACCCATTTTACTGAACTTATTTCTTTGGTGATTTCTCCCAATGTTTTTTAGGTAGGCTAGTTTTGTTCTCTTTCCACTGAATTCACTTTTGTTTGACCAATTCTTTCCTTTCTCACTCTTACCCTTGAATTGTTGATAACATAATCTGGCCTTCCGCACTACCTCATCCATTGTCATCAGGTTATCAAATTCTATCTTTTCCTTACAAATAGTCGGCGGGAAGTTTAGAAACCTATGTACCTTTGCCTTCTCCTCTCTAATATAAGGTACATATCTTAACAGATTTGTGAACTTGGTTACAAACTCATCAATCGTGAGAAGTCCCAATCTGAGTTCATGAAACTCTCTTGCCTTATCGTCATAGTAACGTTCATTCAAGTATCAATGTTTAAACTTGACTTGAAAATCCTCCCAAGAGACCATTTTCTCATCAATGGCATGAACCATATTTGTCTCTTCCCACCACAAGGTAGCCTTACCTTGCAGCTGATAAATAGATAGCCTGGATCTTAAGTTAATTTCATATTCATAAACCTGAAAGTACTTTATCGTATTTAGAAGCCATCCCTCAGCATCTTCTTCCTTCTCTCCATCATAGGAGGGAGGTTTAATTTTCTAGAATTAACCCTGTAATTCCTTCTTTTGTCTAAACTGTTGTCTATAAGTGTCATCTTCCTCAGAATCTTCTGAGAAATTGACCCTTCACTTTCTTTTCCTTCCAGAACCTTCACCCTCTTAGCTATTCTGGGAAGTTAATTCCCGTATTAATCTGTCTTGTTCCTCACTGGCTAAAGATAGCCTGTCATTTTTTCTTTTAAGTTGTGTCATTTCCCCTTGCATTCTATGCAACATGACCATCAATGGAGCATTTGGATCTGGTTTGTTTTCTCTGTCACCCAGATCTACATACAACTCATCCCCTTCAGTCATGATTCATAGTTGTATACTTCAATATTGTTCACTATACAGAAAATTAAACATTAGAAAAATTTAAATTCATAAATTTATTACAGTAGCATAATTCTCTGTGAGCACATAATTTTCCCAGTGTTTTAGCTAATGCTCTGATACCATTTGTAATGTCTTTGACTTACACAATATTTTTTTTTCTTCTACTAGTTTGTAATAATTCGTCTCGGGTTGATGACATTCTATTTCTATAATTAAATCATCATCGGAATTTGACGAGACTCTTCCATCCATACTAAAATAATTTATTCCTCTCACTGAATTTTAAATATTTAGTTCACTATTGATGACAGTACACCTGATCATGCTCTCTTCCCCTCATCATTATGATTTCTTCTTTTGATAATAATTAAGTTATTATGTATATAAGGTTTCCTCATCAACCATATATATATATATATATATATATATATATATATTCTTTATATTAAAAGACTTATTTTCTGGTCAACTCCCTTATACATTAAGGTTCTTTTAGACCCTGTCATTTACTTTACTCTAGTCTATATTACTTTATTTAACATACTTATTAATATATACATACAATTCCTCTTCACCTAATATGTATACATATATATATCATCTTCTCGAATTTAACTAATTTACCTCTATCGAAACTACACCTCACAAAAGGTTCTCCATGGTAACATAATTCATCACCTGATGCTTATATAAAGTAATATAAGCATAATTCATAGTAACATAGTAACATAGTAACATAATTCATAATTCTCTACATGGTGTCCTTATAAATTTTGATTAATGTGTAGTCTTGGTTAATCATAATCCACATGGGCTTGGTTTACACTTATAACAAAGTCCATCCTATCAAATCTATGCATCACCACAGGGTTTCATTGGTAATATATCTCACCCCAGTATACATATATAATTGCAAATATTATAATTTACATAGTGACCCTATCACTTTTAACTTGAATTCTTTTCCATGCCATATTACCATGATGTTTCAGAAATTAATTCTTCTTTTTAATTTAACCAGACTTACTCAGCCATAAATTAGGACTATAATTTTCGGATTTGATTTATTTTGTCACCAAGTTTAGGTGATATTAAATTCGGTATACTAGTAATGTCACCTGAATGAAATTCTTTGAATGTAGTTTCGTTAGAAGGAGATTGAACGATAAATTGTTCTCCAAATTATATTTATTAATTTTGTTAGTACATTAGAGGGTTTTGACCGATAACTCTATGCATTTACCCTAGCCTATGTGTGAAATTGAAACTCTTTTAATGCTACCAGCTCATAATCGTTGTCTTGAGCCCCGAGACTTTCTTTGGAAGACATAACCCTAACTATCGCTATCCTGTATATTAAATTTTCCTGCCAACAATGTAACTCATTACAGGACCAAACACGTGACGCTTGACATTTAGAACTTCGAGCTATGGATCCAAGTGCAACTTCTCAATCTGTCGACACCTGTAGGGTGTGGATTGATTAGGGTTTTAATCGCACCCCAGGTTTAAAAAGTTCACTTTTCGACATTCACCACTCTTTTGGTTTTTTTTCATGGAGCCTCACCCTCTCTTTGGTCGAATGAATTAGGAAGAAAGTGTTCGAATTGGAAGGCCGAGCCACTACTACTCCTAGCGCTCATATACGTTGGAAACTACCATTGACTGGAATTGTATGGCTGCACTTAATTTTTTTTCGTTAACCACGAACAGATAACTATGAGGACATTTTTATATGTTTCCATTCTAAAATTGGAATTCCTTATGCTTTCACCTTGATTTTTGTTACTTCTAGTCCTTTTAATTTGGTACATTTCTACTTTGGATGTTTCATTACGCAAGTTCTGTTTTTGGAGGATTAGCTGGATGGATTTCATTAATGGATATTCCTCCTAGTTTCACTATGATTAGGTAATTGAACTGAAGACTGTTCAAACTATTTTTATTCCCATTTTGAATTAGGACTGAGCCCTCTCGTATTCCTAAATTCTAATTTTTGAAATTGTTTTTCTTCGGCATATTGAATTTGGAATAGGTTTTCATTCACTGCCAGTTTTTTCGTAATATGAACCAGTTAAGAGTTCAATTCGGCTTTTCTTCTTCTCAGCCAGGAACTCGTATATGCCAAAGACTCTGGTTCTAACCAAAATATTTGAAAATGTCAACGAGACAATAGAGTATGCCATCACCATGGTATTCTCTGGTATTATTTTACATTTTTCCTTTGTTTAATATAAGAGTATGTTATAGTTCCGATAATTCATCTTTTATAGAGTGACTTCTATTCGATTCTAATCTTCTACTAATTTGTTCCTTGTTTTGGGTATCATAATGAAGGAGTTCAAGACATTTTTAAGGTATAACTTTCCTTTACTGAATTAATTTTTCTTCATGGCTCTTGTTTCCAAGAAATCCATTTTTAATTTATTCAATTGGTGCTAATCTAGTAAATGGAACTTTGCAGGTGCGTCAAACTCTGGTTATCAAATTTCGCATTGAATTTGGGGGAATCAGATACGATTTTAAACTATTCTACTTCTCTGCATTGTTAATGCAGGTTGGTATCGTTGTTTCAGAATGTCTCTTCACTAAGGACTATCTTTCCATATTTTCCAACTCATTGAATATAATTTAGCTTAAATTTTACCTCAGTCACAGTACCATTCTAATTTTAGACTGCCTTGCCAGAGACAACTTGTATTTATGGTGAATGGTTAAAAACAAGACTGTTTTATTTTTTTATTTAAATAACTCTTTATTCTTCCCCATTGTGTGGTGATGGCTTCCAGGAGGAAACAATTGGATTCCATTCTCTTTTTATCACCAATTTAACAGTAGAAACATACTTCCTATTGACATGTCTTTTCTGCCTAGACCGTGTATATATATATATATATATATATATATATATATATATATATATATATATATATATATATATATATATAAAGTCATAACTTTTTGAAGGACTTTCCATAGTCTTCTCTATAATTCTAATGTATTCCATTTTCTTGTTCTCAATATAATTTTTTGTATGAATAGAATAGCGAAATGTCCCTTTTTATCATATGTATCCATTCAAAATGATAACGTTTAGAATTCTATTACCACTGCTAGGTAAAATTTATATTTCAATTTTATTTTCTCAAGGCCTCTACATACCTTGGTTATTCGTAGTGTTAAAAATAACTACTCTGGATTCTTTTTCAACACAATATTCATTAACTAAGATTTTTATTTTTCCCACTATAGATATATGGCTACAACTTGTAGAACTTAATGTTTCAAAACACTTAAGGGTTTGACTTATGAAATATGTGGTATTTTTCTAGATTGATATTTTATCGATAGTGAATTTCGTAATGAATACTTTGATTTGTATTTGTATTTTCTGTTCAATGTTGAAGCCAATATAAGAATTTTCATAATTGAAATAATAGTTTCTAGTAGTTATTTTCTATTCTATGGTCATTGAAATTTATTATTCACAATCATGCCAGCAACCAGGTTATGATTCAGTATACAATAATCTCATTCATATTTTTATACAATCATAATTATATCTCTTTGTAGTTTCATCCAACTTACAACAATATTTTCATGGCTTACTAGAATAGAATAGTTTGAGTTAGAATTCCTAACCCCAGATTTAATTTTTTCTCCAGATTTAGACCTTCTAGGAGTTGCAGCTAACTAGATTTCATCCATACAACTATGCCTATTTGAGTACACCTACTGAATATCATATCCGTTAAATGTATGAACTGGTACTAATTTTCTGTAACCAATGATATTTACTTTATAAAACAATGATAAGTATATCTTCAGAATTTTCATATATATTTATTTTAACCCTTTTTAATGCAGAAGTCAATAACCGCATAAGTGAAATTCATATTGAACAGCATTATTTCAAGATAGACGTACATACCAATGGCTATGACTAGTTCCACCCAACCTTAGAGTTTTTTCTCCGTAACTCACCCTCGAGCCGAGACCTTAGCTCACAGTGATGGAAAACCCTTGGTATATCCTGGAGCAGTTTATTGAAGCTGTGCTTTCCCAATCCTATTTCCAATTTCTGCGTCTAGAAATTTCAGGATGCTTTCTTCCTACTTTTCCTATGCTTTCCCTCAATGAGGTAGTTTAAAGTTATCTTTTCCGCTTTTATAGCTTTTTCTTCCTCTTCCCAATTACTTTCCTCTTCATTGGGGAAATTAGATGTTTATCTCCAAATCTAATTTTGTTAATATTCCTTACAAGGATTTCTGGAAGGTGTGGGAAAGTCTCATCACTTTTTCCACATCCTCATGGATTTACGCTTTAGATCTCAATTCTCAATCTAGTCATTTCACACCTAACTTTTCGATTTATTTTTATTAATTAAAAATAAAATAAATCCACACACTAGTTCTCCATTGGGGTCCACTTCCCCTTTGGAATTATTCAATTTTCAATTAAAAAACATAGAATCTAGGGATATTACACTAGCAGTATTTGGATGATATTTTCAATTCTTTGTCAAAAACCCTTGATTTGGAGAAATTGATTCTTAGTTTTTCTTCGAATACCAATATTTCAGGAGAGGACATGATTTCTATCTATATTTCAGAAAAAATAATCAACTTAACCTCAATTGAGGGAACTAAAGGATAAATTATCTCCTTCAGTCCAAATAATGTCTCCTCTCATTGGTGCAAGGATTTAATAACTCATATTAGCAAAGTTTCTACAAAACCCAAGACATAAGGTGAATTTTAAAAAAAAATATCCTTCGACATTATATTGAAGCTTATGAAAAATTTCTTAATGGAGGGAAAAATTGAGATGTATACTGCTGCTTCCAATGTGAAACATGGATGTTCCAACCTTACTAGGATATTTCTAGAGAATAATGTGGGCAATACATTTTTTCACATTGTGTAGCTACCTGTGATGAGTTACAGTCATTGAGAAACAAATTAGATTCCTTTTTCCTTGCACTGGGACACATGGATTTCCTATATCCAGTCATCTACAATGTACTTTGGTGGTGCAAGAAGAATTCCATATGGCCTCTCATTGTAGTCCATTCAATTGCTTTCGATTATAGGGAGATTTTTTTGCAAGTCAAAAGAAGCAATTTATTGGGGAACACAATATGTTTTATTATCCTACTGCTTGAAGGGAATAGCAAGGGAGTTTCAAAAATCTTGTAGAATAATGTTTTTCTTGATAGTACCCAAAACGGACTCCTTCACTGTGTGTACATTTCCCCTTTTGCAAAGGACCTACTTAGTATGGATGCATTTTTTTCTTCATTGTTGGAAACTTTACACTCAAATTTTTCAAATTACCATTTTGAACAAACCCCAACTGGAGTTTTTGAATATCCAAGTTCATATATTTCTGAAAAAGATGAAAGGAAAGTAGAAATTCAGAATATGTATAAGGACTCGTCTGTAGAAGTTAAAAAATCAGATGTGCTAGTACATGATAGTCAATTCCATCTACATAGTCTAAATAATATTGTTAGTGTTCCAGAGCATGTTGCACAAAATCTTCGATGGGATTGGAAATTATGAATTTATAATCATATATAAATTCTAATGTGCTATAATATTTGTATAAATAAAACAAATAAAAAATATATTTATTTACATAATAAATTATTAAATAATTTTTTAAGATATGTTTTAAGTTATCTAATCAGCAAGGGTGAGGGATTATAGAATTTAATTATATCATTGTTGTAAAATATGTCAATGAAAGTTTATCAAACATCAATGTTTGAGGAACCCATATTTTTATTAATTACACCTACGCTGCATATGTTAAACTCAAAAAATAGGGGGCTACATCCATGAATCATAGCCCAATCCTCCAATAGAGATGAGTCATGATCATGATCCATGTTTTAGCATTCTGCTGGGAATCTTGCCTCATGTCGATTTGTATCAAAGAAGGAATTCTCTTCCCATGGTCTATGGAATGCAATCCTCACCCCTAGCAAGAATTGAGGTGAGATTTTTGTTCTATATTCTGTGTTCATCGTGCTTCCTCTGGAAATCATGAGATGCAATGATATCATAATTTTGGATTGCGAGGAGAACATGAATAATCCAAAGAGTTATACTTATTTTTCCATTTTTCCCATGATGGGACTTGTCTACGACAATGTCATGAAACTAGATGATGATATTTACTTTTGATATGATAAATTGGTTGAGTATCTAATGCGTATGCCCAAGGAAGACACACAATATGGATTTTTTTAATCCCTGTGAAAGGCAAGATCTCTTCAAGGAATACATGGTTGAAATGGGCTATGCTCTATATTTGGATCTGGTGGAGTGGATTTAGAGCTCTCACAGAGACAGGAATAAGAGAAATGGGGTGAAGGATATGCTAATTGGGATATGGTTGAATGAACAGAAGAGGGGAAATAATAGATTCAATCTTAAACCTACCATGGATAACTTTCCTCGAAGTTATATCCACGTATGTGCCCACGATTTGGTTCCTAAAACTGTTTCATTTCACAAGGGAAATGACAGGGACACATGGTTTCAAGTGTTGAATAATTCAATGTTACAGTTGTAGTTAATTAATCCGAGTTGCATCATTTGTGATTTATAGAATTTGAGATCTTCTGTGGACTCAAATTTTTATATTTGGAAACCGGGAAATGATGTGAGGAGAATGGGTGGTGTCTGTATATGAGCACTCTTTAAACATACTCCTCATTTTATAGAGTGTTAAGCTGGCCTATCGATTTGAATTAGAAAGCAATGATGATTTTGTTCCAAATCTCCCATCAAAAATATATAAGAAGGATTAAAAGTTGTTATAAGATGAACACAAATATAGGACTTCATCACCTTGATCACTACTTGAGTTATCCTAATCATCGATTTTCACAGTCGTGACTCAATTTCAAAACCAAATCCATCCATAAAATAATTTGTATGATTGATCACCAGAAAGATGATTTGAGTAAAACAATGAAACCCAACCAATAAAAATAAAAATATCAATATTACATGTACTTTCCAGCATTGTCTGTGAGATAGGTCTTCCTCTCTTATTGTAGTTGAGCCTAACATTGACCTTGAACTTGCATTGCAATTGTAGAATAATCAAACTCTAACCCATTAGAACCTCTGATGATATTTTTTTCCAGCACTAAAACCCTAAAAACCCCTTCCAACTATTGAATCTATTTCCATTCCAGTTACCCTCAGGGACCTATGAATCATTGTGAATGATTGATCAGGACGTATGAATAATTTATCGAACAACCAACCAAAAATGCATAGTCAACTCTAGATTGTAGTTTGATCGGAATACTATTGATGTCTCAGATAATAAAGGAAGCCTTGGAGGATCCTTCTTCACGATCAACTCATATATATTTGTGTAGAAACATGTAGCCACATTTTCTTTCTCTTTTCATGCCCTCGTTTTTTCCAAAATAAAAATCAAAACATGACAAAACAAAGAGATGAGACTACGAAAAGTAAAATGTTTTTAACCTAAGTGCAGAATAGAAAGATGAGAGAAACACTTTACATCGACCATGTGGCTCATAGCATGAGGGCCAGGTGCCCCACAACCCGATATTCACAACACAGCTGCAACCCCTCAACCTTCACAACATAGCTATAAGCTATGAACGATGCCACCCAACGATCCACTGTAAACCTATCTATCACTATATCGCTATCGTGTTCATTTGGTTACATGGGGTCAGATGGTTGTCTCAGGGGCATAGATGGCCACTAATTATGTGGATTCCCTTCTCTTGCAATCAACATTTCAACCTTTTGAACAAGGCCTTTTCACTTGCTACGAGAGGTGTTAGTTCTTAAGCAGAGGAGTTTGAGGAAAGGATAGTGGATTGCGCTCATAGGTGTGTCACATTACGAGGTGAGGTTAAATAGTTTCTACATCCCTTCTATCAGGGAATTCAACCCTGCATCACTTTACAAGGTGAGGTTGAATAATTTATACTTCCCTTTTCTCTCAGGGAATTCAATGTCCGATGGAATTAAATAGTTGATGCTAATCTGGAACAAGTCTGCCAAAACAAAATAATTTTTTTTTTAATTTTCATCATCAGCTTTGTAAATGCAACCGAAGAGGTATTGAGTAATTTTCAGTGTAGGTTAGATCCTTGCCTAAATCTTCATCTGCCTACTCAGTGATAGTGTTAAGTTCTGGTTGTGATGATTTCTTTACACCTCCAAAGATTTTATCTCGAGTAATTGTAAATTAGTGAGGAGGAGTTGAGTCCTCATAAGCTCCAAGAGCTAGTTTCAGGTATAAAGATTTAATGTCAGGGTTCTGATGTAACAATTTTCACTCCATTTGTGTGCGAGTGGGATTCCATGTTTAATTTTGGGTTCAAATAATTCATTAATAAATTATAGAAGGTATGTAGCACATCTTAAGGAGAAGGTGGATTTTAGGCTCAGAAATTCAAGGACAAAATAATGGTTCAAGGATGCTTAGAGGTAATCTACCTAAGAGGTTAGGAATAACAATTAAGATTACAGGAGAAGAATAAATAGGAACAAGCAATGAAACAAGTAATCAACAACAACAATCAATTAAAATGGTAATCTTCATGAGAGGGTACTTACTTATATTGAATAAACTTAGACAATTTTAAATGAAAGAACAAAATAATATTTAACAAGCAATGTCTGAACATGTTGTTGGTTCATACCTTGCAGCAATTTCAGGCAAATAGTAGGCGGCAGCAGCAATTCCAGGAAAACAATGATTCCAAGAAAGAAACACAACAACAACAATGATAAGAATGCAAAGGATTTTTGTGGATGAAGAGTTAGATCCTAAATAGGATGACATGCCCACCAACTCCAGAAACACCAATAAATTACCATCATTCATTGAGGATCATATTGCGATCTCATCTCAGATGAGAGACTCTGAAGATAAAATTGAGTAATGAAAGAGTAGTGATAATAATGAAAAAGTAATGGCATAGTAGTGATAATAATTCCAAATATGTTGGAAATTAATTCCAACTGCCGCAGAGCAGAAGAGGGACGACAAGTTTAATTTGATGGAAATCTGAAGGACGACTGTAGTAGAAAATCTCCAGTTGTGATTTTCACTCCACACAACCCATCTTTCAACCCCATGCTTTTATCTGCAACGCCTACTGCATTAAACACTACACCAACCACATTTTATTTAAATTAAATTTGCAACCAGCCTCATTCCGTCGACATCCAATATGAGGGGCGAAGGGAAAAACTGACCCACCGGAGAAGATGATGTCATCACTTCTCTGTACCAATCAAAATAACTCAATGGGGCAAATAAAAAGGATTTTGGAAAGTATTTTGACTCTACAAAATGTAGAATGAATGAATTTTTAATGTATTTTTTTTTAATGCCGCGATAATTTTCTTTTTTAAAAGGATTTTAGGTTATAAATATATGTTTTATATAATATATATTGTAAATATATATATATATATATATATATATATATATATATATATATATATATATATATATATATTGTAATAGACAACAACATATGCGTAGACTATGTGTATTGTAATTTTTTCCCGAAGGCAAAAAAGAAAACAGAGGATGTGTATTTTTTGAAAGAGAGTGTGTGCAAAAAACTGTGTGAAAGACACAGAGTGAGTTGCGTGTGTAGCAGCCAATAGATGATTTTTTTTGTGAATTCAGAACACAATAGTCTTGAAGAAAACTCATTTTGTAACAAACTTTTCTTTTAATGAAATAGAAGTGTTTTTAAACTATATATGTCCACATTGTTTTGTCTTTTAATCTCTGTGTTAGAAGAGAAATTTCATTTTCTCTTTGTTGTTCTGAATACCTAGAAATTCCAACATGGTACCAGACCTAGTCTAGGCTCTTTGCATTTTCCAAATAAGCTGAAGGAAGGAAGAAGGAGTAGTTGAAGTTTTCTCCAACAATGTGAAAGATCATAAAAACAAGTTATTTACCAAAACAGAGTTTGTTTTGTATTTTTTTTAAAGAGTGTAGTCCAAAGAAGTCTTTAAAAAATAGAGTTTATCTCTTAAGCAGGGAGACAGTTTTCTTGGAAACACAGTCAAGTTTTTTTTGGCATAGTTTAGTAGGCTAGCCATGGCAAGAGCCAACACAAGCACGAGTATGGGAAATAATCATCTCCCACAGTTCAATGGGAAGAACTATGGCTATTGGGCAATAACAATGAGAGTCTTGTTTGCCTCTCAATATTTATGGGAGCTAGTTGAATATGGTTTAGAAGAACCAGCATATGAACAAGCTTTTAATGTTTTAATACAGGCAGAGAAGGATTTTCTGAAGAGTAATAGGAAGAAGGACTCAAAATCCCTCTTCTATCTCTATCAGGAAATGCATAAAAGCATATTTCCAAGGATTGTAGCAACAAAGAGGTCCAAGGATGCATGGGATACCCTCCATACTGCCTACCAAAATATGGAGAGGTAAAGACAACAAAGTTTCAATTAATGAGAAGAGATTTTGAAGTCATTTTCATGAAAGAGTCTGATACAATAGACTCATTATTCACATTGTTTTTTGGGTTGGTAACCCAAATTTGATCTCATGGTGAGACAGTAGAATAAAGAAGAATAGTGGAGAAATTATTGAGGATCTTACCCTCTAGGTTTGATGTGATAGTAACAATCATTGAAGAGACAAAGGATCTCTCGTTGTTTACTATTTATGAGCTCATGCATCATTGATGACACATGAGCGAAGATTGACCAGAGTAGTAGAGTAATCTTTGGAGCATGCCTTTAAGAAAAAAAAAAATCCTTTGGAAGAGGAAGAGGTCAAGGTAGAGGAAATTGCAAAGGAAATGGTAGAGGCATAAGCCAAAAACGAGGAGGAAGAAGCAGCCCAACAACTACAAGTGGAAGGGGCAGCAATCAAAGTCAGAATCAAAGCCAAGGCAACAACCAACAAGGTGGAAAAAATCAAGCACATGGACAAAGGTATGATAAATCCCAAGTCCAATGTCATTATTGTAAGAAGTATGGCCATTAGGCCAATGGATGTAGGAAGAAATGGAGTGACATGGGTAGTAGACCTAGTGTTAACTTCACAAAATAAAATCTCAGTCAAGAAACGTTTTTTTAGCATGTAATATAGGTGAAGAGAAAAATGAAGATTTTGTAGATTAAGGATTTAGTAACCATATGACTGGAAACATTTCTATGTTTTTCATGGTTGATGAAAATGTAAAGTCTCAAGTAACATTGGGGACAGACAATAAGGTATCTGTCATGGGAAAAGGCAGAGTAAGTGTTTTGACAAATAAAGGGGAAAGAAAAACCATATCAGATGTATACTATGTGCCTGGTATGAAGTGTAAAATTTTGAGCATTGAACAACACAATCAGAAAGGCTACAATGTATTCTTTGAGGATGATGTATGCACCATCATGGATAAACTACCAAACAAGCAATGCATTGCACAAGTGAAGATGACAAGAAACATAATTTTTCCTCTCATGATGAGAGCATATTTGAGGAAAGGAGCTGAAATGGTAGCAGTGACAGAAGGGACATTCCAGATAGAAGCAAAGGATGAAAACTAGTTATGGCATTTGAGATTTGGCCATCTCAAATTTGGAGGTCTGAATTTGTTAAACAGAAAGGGAATGGTAAATGGATTACCATTGATTGAAAAGCCAGATAGCCTTTGTGAAGGCTTCACCTTGGGAAAACAACACAGAGAAAGCTTTCCATCAAGCAAGAGAATAAGGGTAAAGGCACCCTTAGAAATAGTCCATTCTGATTTGTGTGGACCAATGTAAACATCATCATTAGCAAGCAACCATTATATGTTGACCTTTGTTGATGATTACACAAGAAAAACATGGGTTTATTCTTGAAATTGAAGAGTGAAGTGTTTGAGAAATTATTCCACTTTAAAGCTCTTGTTGAGAATCAAAGTGGGCAGCATATTAAGGTATTAAGGACAGATAAAGGAGGATAATATATATCCAAAGACTATCTGCATTTTTGCAGAGAAAATGGGATAAATAAGAAATTTACATCAAGGTATACACCACAAAAAAATGGAGTTGCTAAAAGGAAAAATAGAACAATCATGGACATGGTAAGAAGCATGTTGAAGGAAAAACATTTGCCAAATTAATATTGGATTGAAGTTGTACATTTTCCAGCATATGTTTTAGATATATTCCCAACAAATATTGTTATGAACAGAGTTCAGAAGAAGCATGGAGTAGCATAAAATAGCATGTCACCCACATGAGAGTTTTTGGTTGTATGGCTTATGCACACATTCCAGATCAGCTAAGGAAGAAGTTGGATAGTGAGGGGGAGAAGTGCATATTTGTTGGATACAGTGAAGAAGGCATACATATTGTATAAAAAATCCACCGATAAATTTATGATAAGCAGAGATGTAAAATTTATTGAGGAAGAAGCTTGGGACGGAAGCATACAGAAAATAGTGAATGTAAAAAGTTGTTTGTCTCATGATGAAGATGAGGAAGAAATGGCTGAAAGACATCCCTCATTAGCAGCACGACCTCCACCAACATAAGGACAACAAGGGACACCACAAGCTAGTATGAGAACACCCTTGAGAAGTGATGACAATGCTTCTCCAAGCACATCACAAGGAGCATATTTGAGTGCTTCTATAAGCACAAGTTCAGCGAGTGAAAGAGGAACAAGATTCAAAATTCTGAATGAAACCTATGAGAAAAAGGCGTAAAATGAAGGTATGATCTCTTTATTTGCATTATATTGTCATCTAGAAGATCCTATTCATTTTTAAGAAGTAGTAAAATATAATAAATGCATAGATTCTATGGATGAAGAGATAAATGTCATAGAGAAAAATAAGACATGGGAATTAGTTGATCTACCAAAAGGTAACTAAGTTATTGGAGTGAAATGGGTTTATACAACCAAAAGAAATGCTGAAGGTAAGATTGAAAGACACAAGGCCACACTTGTTGTCAAAGGCTACAAGCAGCAACAAGGAAGAGATTATGAAGAAAATTTTGCACCAGTTGCAAGAATGGAAACAGTAAGAGCAGTGTTGTCCATAACAACACAACACAAGTGGAAAGTTTACCAAATGGATGTGAAATCAGCATTCCTAAATGGAGTATTGATGGAAGAGGTTTATGTTGAAAAACCCTTGGTATATGAGAAAGCAGGCCAAGAGAACAAGGTATGAAAATTGAAGAAAGCTCTGTATGGGCTGAAACAAGCACCGAGAGCATGGTACAGTAGAATATATTCCTATCTATTGGAAAATGGATTGAGAAATGTGAACGAGAACCCACATTATACATCAAAGAGAAAGATTGTAACATGCTCATTGGTGTTTTGTATGTTGATGACATTATATTCATAGGTAATGATTCTTACCCCATTGATAATTTTAAAACAATCATGAAGGATGAATTTGAGATGACTGATATGGGATTGCTGAGATACTTCTTAGGAATAGAAGTAGAGAAAAATGAAAATAAAATTTTTACTTCTCAAGAAAAGTATGATAAAGAAGTTTTGGAAATATTTAACATGCAATATTGAAAGGCAGCACTTACTCCTACAGTGATGGGATTGAAGTTAAGCAAATAATACAATAGCAAGGATTTTGATCCAAGTTTTTATAAGATCATAATTGGCAGCCTCATGTATTTGACTGCAACTAGGCTGAATATTATGCATGCAGTGAGTTTAATTTACAGATTTATGGAAAGGAAAAAGGAGGCACATTGGTAAGGAGCAAAAATAATTCTGAGGTATGAGAAAGGAAAAAAAAGGTATGGAATTTTATACACCACTTCTAAAGATTTTGAATTGACTGGATATACTGACAGTGATTGGGCTGGAAGTATAGATGATAGGAAAAACACCTCTCGATATGTTTTTCATATGGGATCAGGAGCCATTTCATGGGCTTCTAAGAAACAACCAATTGTGGCTTTATCAACAGCAGAGGCAGAGTATGTGGCAGCTACAACAACAGCATGTCAAGCAGTATGGATGAGGAGAATGTTGAGAAGTTTGTGTCATGAATAGGTAATAGGCACAACAATTTATTGCGGTGCTCAACAATAGCATTACCCAAGAATTCAGTATTTCATAAGAGAAAAAAACATATTGATGCCAAGTATCACTACATTAGAGAGTTAGTGAGCAATGGAGAAATTGTTTTGCAACATTGCATAACAAAAGAGCAATTTGCTGATATATTAACAAAACCATTGGGGCAGAAGAGTCTTAACTATCTCATGAAATGTCTGGGTATGTAAGAGAATGCAGCAGTTGAAATTAAGGGGGAGTGTTGGAAATTAATTCCAACTGCCGTAGAGCAGAATAAGGACAACAAGTTTAATTTTATGGAAATTTGAAGGATGACCACAACAAAAAATCTCCAGTTGCGATTTTAACTCCACGCAACCTATCTTTCAACCCCATGCTTTTATCCGTAGCACCTACTGCATTAAACACTACACCAACCACATTTGATTTGAATTAAATTTGCAACCAACCTCATTGCGTTGGCATCCAATATCAAGAGTGAAGGACAAAATTGACCCACCTGAGGAGGTGATGTTATCACTCCTCCGAACCAATCAAAAGAAATCCATGGCACAAATAAAAATGCTTTTGGAAATTATTTTAACTCCACAGAATATGGAATGAATGAAATTTTAATGTATTTGTTTTTTAATGCCATGATAACATTTTTTTTTTTAAAGGACTTTAGGTTATAAATATATATTTTATATAATATATATTGTAAATATATAATATTTACAATCTATCTATATATATATATAAACATTGTAATAGACAACAACATATGCGTAGACTGTGTGTATTGTAATTTTTTCCCGAAGGCAGAAAAGAAAACAGAGACTATATTTTTGAAAGACAGTGTGTGCAAAACACTATGTGAAAGGCAGAGAGTGAGCTGCGTGTGTAGCAGTGAGTAGATGATTTTTTTTGTGAATCCAAAACATAGTAATTCTGAAGAAAACTCTTTTTGTAACATACTTTTGTTTTAATGAAATAGAAGTGTTTTTCAATCCATCTCTTTCCACGTTGTTTTGTCTTTTAATCTTTGTGTTAGAAGAGAAATTTTGTTTTCTCTTAGTTGTTCATAATACCCATAAATTCCAACAAAATATTGGAGCATAGTTATGAGATGATGATAATATTATTTCAGCAAATCAAAATGACATGGATATAAATAGTTGTAAAGGAAGACAAATTTCTATAGTGTTACCACCAAAAACTCCACAATAAAAATTCCTATCAATGCAAAAATATTTCAGATTTTTTTTAAAAAACCACAATGGAAAGATTTCCATATTCTCAATCTTTTGTTAGCCCATTCTTGCTAGAGTATGCACAGCAGAAAACAAAGTAAATTCACACAAAGAAAAATCAAAGACAATTAATTTAACGTGGTTCACCAACCTATCTGGGCTACATCCACCAAACAGAGGTATCGTCTTTGTTATTATTCAACAGCAAATTACAACAACAGATTTTCACATCTACACTTCCTCTTCCTTCACCCCTCATATCTTTTTTTCCTCTATGGGCTTACAACTTATAGATGTAGAGAAGAAACTGAATATTAAATTCAATTGCATCCTATCACAACAAAATAGGATATAATATCTCCTCTTCAGGATTTGATGCCATCAGATTTGGAACAAATCCTATTGTTGGCATTATCCATGAGATTTTAGCAAATTAATATAAAAAATCTCAACAATCTCGACCTTGACAACAATTGGCCTAATACCTTGTTCCTGTTATTATTTTCGTTTTTTCTACAAGCCAAGAGAAACCAGACACCATCGTAGATTCTCTAATAAAACTGGTTTCATGAACATGTCTACACAGGTTTCCTTTGTATGCATTTTTTCAAGAGAGACTCCACGTTCAGTGATAACCTGTCTTACAAAATGGTACTTTATAGGTATATGCTTTGATTTACTATGAAAGGATGGAATTTTAGGCAAATGAATTGCACTTTGACTATCACAAAATAACTTTATGTTGTCCTGCAACCTACCAAACTCACGAAAAAAACCTTTCAACCAAACCGCTTCTTTGCAAGCATGTGAAGCAGCTATGTATTATGCTTTTGTAGTGGATAAAGCAAAAATGTCCTTGACGTCTAGCTAATAGCTCCACCTGCAAGAGTAAATAAATATCCTGAAGTTGACCTTATCTTATCCAAATCACCTGCAAAATCGGAATCAACATATCCGCAAACAAATTCACTACTTCTGTCATAAGTGATACAATAATCACTTGTGCCTCTCACATACCGAAGCCCCCATTTCACTCTTGCCCAGTGTTCTTTCCCTAGATTTTCCATATACCTACTGACAATCCCAACTGCATGTGAAATATATGGTCGTGTACAAACTATCACATACATCAAACTTCCTATTGCATTGGCATATGGTATTCGAGACATATATTCCTTTTCTTCATTTGTATTAGGACATAAAATTGAATAAATCTTAAAATGGGAAGCTAAAGGGATTGAAACTGGCTTCACATTGTTCATACCAAACCTTAAGAGTATTTTCTCAATATACTTCTGTTGTGATAACCACAACTTACCATTGCTCCTATCTCTGAAAATCCTCATGCCCAAAATCTATCTTGCTAATCCTAGATCTTTCATATCAAACGTCCTAGCTATTTGAGCCTTTAACGTGTTGATCTCAGTTATGATTTTTCTTGCTAAAAGCATATCATCAACATATAATACCAAGATAATGAATATGCCATTACCTAATTTCTTAAAGTAAACACAATGATTATATTCACTTCTTATATAATTTTGGCTCATCATGAAATAATCAAATTTCTTGTACCATTGTCTCGGTGACTGATTTAGAACTTACAATGATTTCTTGAGCTTGCAGACAAATTTCTTGTTGCGATTTTGAGCAAACCCTTCAAGTTGTTCCATATAAATCTCTTCATCTAAATCTCCATGTAAGAATGCAGTCTTAACATCTAGCTGTTGTAGTTCTAAATCAAGTAAAGCAACTAATGCTAAAACAATCCGAATTGAAACAATTTTAACAAATGGTGAAAATATCTCATGAAAGTCAATTCCTGCTTTTTGAGAAAAACCTTTCGCAACCTGCCACGCTTTGTACCTGTCTCCTTTATCATCAACACCCCTTTTCAATTTGAAAACCCATTTACATCCCACATTTCTTTCTGTCTTTGGGAAGCTCTACGAGGTCCCTTGTGGCATTTTTGTATAATGCCTTCATCTCATCCTTCATAGCTTCTTTCCACTTATCACTGTTAGAACCTTCTACAGCTTCCTAATAGCATAAAGTTTCATCATCATTAGTGGCTAAAGCAACTGAAGTAACATAATCATCATACCTTTTAGGAGGATATCTGATTCTCGTGGACCTTCTTAAAGATGTTTCTGGTTCTTCCACAATTTGTTGATTCTAATCGGTAGGAACCTCTTGATGATCTTCATCTAAAACTTGTTCACCTTTACTATCATCAATATTTGAACTGGTTTCAAACTGAATATGTTGAAACTTAGGTACATTTTCCTGTTTCAATTTAATATCTACATATGGATTATCAAGTGAATATTCATTGAATTTAACATTTATGTTAATGATGATCTTGTGAGTAGTAGCATCCCACAACCTGTATCCCTTAATCCCATCACCATATCCAACAAAGATATATCTCTTTGATTTAGGATCTAATTTAGAACGCTGATGTTTCGAAATTAGAGCATATGCATCACAACCAAAAAATTTCAGTTTAGAATAATCACAAGGATGATCCTTCCATAACTCTTGAGGAATTTTGCATCCTATTGCAGTTGATGGTGATCAATTTATCAAATAACAAGCTGTAGATACTTCTTATGTCCATAATTCCTTCTGCAAATTTGCGTTACTTACCATACTTGCTCTTTCTAAGAGAGTCTTGTTCATGCGTTCAGCAAATCCATTTTGCTGAGGAGTATAAGTAGTAGGTATATGTCTTTCGATCCCAAATTCCTTGTAATAATTATCAAATGCCTTTGAATTAAACTCACCACCATTGTTAGTTCTTAAACATTTCACGGTTCTTCGAGTGATATTTTCTACTAATGCTCTAAATTGCTTGAAAACTGTGAATACATCAGACTTTATTTTTAACATGTAGACCCATACTTTCCTACATAAATAATCTATAAAAGATACAAAATATGATGATGCTCCATATGAGGTTGTAGGAGATGGATCCCAAACATCAGAATGGATATAATCAACGATTCCTTTACTAGTATGTTTTCTAGTTTTAAATTTCTACTTGCTTTGTTTCCCATAGATACAATGTTTGCAGAAACCTAACTTAAAAGACTTTAAACTAGAAAGTGACATAATATCAAATAAAAATTTTAATCCTCTTTCGCTCATATGGTCCAACTGTTGATTCCATAGTCGAATAGAATCACTGCCATTTTCAGATACAGTTAAAACATGATCTGACTCTGTTCTTCCTTCTAACTGAAAAATATTTCCAATCTTCTTTGATTTCATTACTAATAATATTCCTTTGTAAATTTTCATTACTCCACCTTGAATAAAAGTTTTATATCCATTTGTGTATAACACTCGTAGAGAAATAAGAATTTTCCTCAGTTCAGGCACATGTCTTACATCAGTTAAGATTTTATTTGTCCCATCAAACATTTTAATCTGGATGCTTCAAATTCCCACAAAATTACATGAGACATCATTTCCCATGTAAAATAATCCATCATTAATTGAATTATAAGATTTAAACCACTTTTTATGGATGCACATGTGATTGGATGCACCAGAATCTAATAGCCAATGTTGATCATGAGTTGAAAAATTAACTGATAAAACTTCATCACTTATACCTGAACCAGATGCCAAACCTAAACCTGTGTATGTTGTGTTTGCTTATTTATTTTCTGTTGAACAGTCTCCTTTGGATGTTTTCTATCTCTTCCAACAGTCCTTCTTCAAATGTCCCGATTTGCCACAAAACCAGCATTTTAGCTTACTCTTCTTCCCTTTAGATTTTGATAGAGAGTTGTTTTTCTCACTGAATCATTTTTCTTTAGATCGACCTCTAACCATCATTACTTATGATGTAGAGGTTTCTAAATTTGACTTTTTTTTGGTTTCTTCAGACAAAATAGCTCCAACAACATCATCAAATTTAAGGGTTTCTGATGAACTAAGAATTATAGAAGTAAAAAAATGATCCCATGACTCAGGCAAAGAGCATAATAAAGTTACAGCTTTATCTTCTGAATCAAATTTTACTTCTATGCTATCTAACTACACCAAGAGAGTATTAAATGTACTCAAATGATCAGTTATTGTCGTACCTTCCTTCATGTGCAAGCTATACAACTGTCTTTTAAGAAGAATCCTATTGGTTAAGTATTTAGTCATGTACATTTTTTCTAACTTTGTCCATAAACCAGTGGCTATTTTTTCTGACACGATGTTAAATAAAACATCTTATGCCAAACACAATCGTATGTCGCTCAGTGCTCTGTCATCAATGTCACTGCATTTGTCATCTGTCATGGCAAAAAGTTGTTTGGATTTTCCCAAAATTTCCTTCACCACACCTTGTTGTACGAGTAGATCATGCATCTTGACTTCCCAGATTTCGAAGTTATTTCTCCCATTAAACTTCTCGATCTTAAACCAAGCACTTTGTGTTTTTTCCATGTTTAACTTAACTTCTTGTCTATGGATCCTTTATTACTTTTAATCAAATTAATAATTTGATAAAATTACATTTTTCAAACATGAAATTATTAATTAATTGGATACCATAAATGTGCTATAAATCGAGATTTTTACCTCTAGCAACAATTCTTTTCCTCTACACAACAGCTTCTAAAAAAAATATAGCAGCTCCCATTCACCATACAGAGCAACAACGATATGAAAATAATGTTTTAATCACTCTTGGTATTCAGGACAATCATATTTCAATGGTAATAACATTTGTATTCTTAATTGATTCTCCTCTCTGTCGCGGCAATCATTGTCGGCTCCATTTCAACACGCTCAACAACAAAAAACATGTCTCTCTCCAACTCTTGCTTTAAAATATGCATCTGTTCGCATCTCCAATATATGACCCAAAAATAAATATGATAATCTTACGACATTGTTTAAACTCTTGTGAAGAAACCAAAATAAAACGAGCTCTTACGGCTTATGGCTTGGCGGCTCATAGATCTCGGCAGCCATATCACAGCTTGGCAGCTCACAGTCCTCGGCACTTCAATCATTAATACACGCTTTCACACAAGCTGCCTTCGGCCTTCACGTGAACTACACCATCCTTCACACGCAGCTCTTCGCTCTCTTACGCTCAGCGACAGAGAACGTCGTTGGCTTTTGCTTCTTAAACGGCAGAAAGATCCACACTTCGCTAGTTAACGGGATCCCTGTCGTTAGCAACATATCCACGATTCACGTAACAAACAACAATTATTTCTCCAACAGGCAGTGAATCAATCTTGCTTCTCTGATACCAATTGCTATAGTATGCACAACATAAAACAAAGTAAATTCACACACAGCAAAATCAAAGACAATGAATTTAACGTGGTTCACCCAACCAATCTGGGCTACATCCACCAAACACAGGTATCATCTTTCTTATTATTCAACAACATATTTTCACATCTTCACTTCCCCTTCCTTCATCCCTCATATCTTTTTTGCCTCTATCGGCTTACAATTTATAGATGTAGAGAAGAAACTTAATAATAAATTCAATTGCATCCTATCACAACAAAATAAGATATAGTATCTCCTCTTCAGGATTTGATGCCATCAGATTTGGAAAAAATCCTATTGTTGGCATTATCCATGAGATTTTAGCCAAATAAATATAAAAAATCTCAACAATTCTTTATAGTCTCACTCCAACCTACGAACAATTTAAGAGTGAAGCCACATTACAGATTTTCTTAAAAACCCGCAATGGAAATATTTCCATCTCCTCAATTTTTATTATAGTCTCACTCTAAACGTTGAACAATTCCGAAGTGAAGCCACGTTTCATTTCTTTACGTTTCTAAATTTCAAAAAATAATATTCAAACCGTGTAGTCTAACTCTTATTAATAGTAAATATGAGCCTATGAAAGCAATGGAAAAAATTATCAATGAATATTTTGACTTATGCATTGATTTTAGATTTAGTTTAACAAGGAGGAACTAAAATTTTTAAATGAAAAAAGTTTTGAGTCATCGAATTCTTATAATTTATAAGGTTTATAAATTCCAAATTGAACGAAGAAAATATTTTTTATGTATATATTCTCATTTTAATTTTATATATTTTAAAAAATGATTATTCCAAGGAATTATTTTTTGAAAAAACTGATCTTTAATGTCCATGATATAAATACCAATTTTTAGTTTCACGATATTTAAATATATGTTTATGTTTAAAGTGAAAATGAAATATGTAAATTAATAAATTCTCAGCAATTAAATTGGAAAATTATAAAAATAAAATAAAAATAAATTAACTAGAAATTTCACCATCATTAAATGTTGCAAAGGAAACGTCGTAATATTCTTAAAAATATTAATCATTTTATGGGTATTTTATAGCTTTTCCAAGAATATTTTCTATTTCAATAATCTTTATAATAAGAATGTCAAGAAAGACATTTACATATTCACTGTATGAACGTTTGTATACATACTATTTATAAAGTGATGAAAGACCTGTTATTCGTGTTTGGCACTTTGCATCCTTAGTGGGTACAACATTGACTAATTTACTTATGATCATTATTTTTGGAATAATAGCCGAAACTTCAATTGTTGAAAGGGATGCTATTGTTAACCTTTCAAAGAGAATATGCTAAGCCATAGTTGCATCAAAATAGCCTTCTCTGTATCTAGCTATGCCAGTAGGGTAAGTGCAGGAGATGTGGACATTACTTTTAATTTTTGTAATATTTTCTTAATGCAGTTAGATGAGATGAACATCGAATGGGTAGAGTCCAAGATCCGAAGTTTGTTGTTCTAGTTATTCTTTCTTTGGGAATATCTTCAAAACTTCTAGCACATTTCTTTTGCCACGGGAAGTGGAGAGTGATCATCCTGATTACCTGCTTGGGAAGGACCACCCATTAGTAGAGTTGTGATAAACGTACCTGTAAACATGATTCCTAAAGTTAGCATAACTTATCTCCAATTGTTGTCTTTGTAATAGTTAACCAGCTAGTCTCTCTTTTGGATTCATGTGAGTTTGTACATATTCAAAGAATTTTGCACTTTTTTTGTGGCTACAAAGGTTGGAATCGGAAAGATAGCTTGGCATTTTCAAATAGCAGTTGATGATTTCTTTATAATAAATATTTTCCTCTTGTTAATGATAGCTTTTGGATCACATGCCTCAGTGTGTATGCTCTCAACTTCATTATGTATTACCATTCATCCATCCATATAACAGAGTTTTTGGTCCATTGCAGCTTTTAGCTGGTAAGTTGAAAAACAGTGGACCAAGTATGAATTGAATTGACTTGAAATCTTGTTGACATTTATTTTTTACCTTATTTTTTCCTCGAAAATAATTACAGAATGTAAATTCATTAGTGATGTTAACTGACTATTTTCCTTTGGGTGATAACATTTTTAATGTTATTTGAGAGGTGGTGGCGATGTAGAACAAGGGTTAAATTCTTCCCAAGACAATGTTATAAGGGCATAGCCAAGTTTAGTGCCATCCAACTCTGCTAAAGCATTGGAGCAGACAAGAAAGAAGCAGTATGTGAAAGATGTTACTGGTAGGTATAATGATACTGATCTACATTTGGCAGCCAAGAAGGGAGATTTAGAAGCTGTGAAAAATCTTTTAGATGGGTTAAATTCCCAAAACAGCATACAGAACCCTCAGGCTGATATTGAAATGGGGGAGATTCGATCATGTTTGGTAGATGAAGACAATGAGCTTCCTGAGACAACATTATATATGTGTTGAAGGAGCTTTTGAAGTTTTCACATCCAGAAAATATTGCAAAGAAAAATGACACTGGATATGATGTCTTTCATATTGCTAAAAACAGGGCCACATAAGTAAAATTCTCATCTCAACCCTTTCAAGAGGTTTTTTACTTCTTTTGTAGTACCCACAATAGAGAACATGGCATCCTATTTTGGTTTAGTATCAGCCACTTACTGAGTAGCCCAGCGTAAGATTTGAACTTTATCAATTTGACAAAACTTATAAGTTGTCAGTCTTCTCTACTTTGGCTACATGCGGGATGTCACTGTAGACTACTAGAAGGCTGGAAGGACAAATTTTCATTCACTATTTTGTCTATACCAGATTTTTTTCCCATCATTTTTGTTTTCTTTGCAGTTTCATCTATGTTATGTGTTGTACTTAACATATATACAAACTCCCTTCAACTTGCCCCTTTTCAGAAGCTGCTTTTTTTAAACTAATCATGCAATGATATGGAAATTGGAGCTGATAATACACTGCACTATATTTCTTGTAAAGATTAACTAGGCATCAATTATAGGATAGTGGTTTCTTTCTGGAAAAAAGGTATTTACTATTATTACAGAGATGAGTTTGGAAATTTTGTGTCATTAGGGTGTCACTTAAGGTTATTTTGATGCCTGTGCAATGGGGCTTCCGGATAAGTCTGAGTATAGTAAATAGTTATACAGGTTTAATTGTATGATATAAATAATTTATAGGGTTTTTTCATATCCTATGTAGTGGATATTTCTCACATGTCTGACCAGGGGAAGTATAAATGTGAAGTTCATTATGGAAAGTAAGCCTTGAGATAGTGCAGGGTAGGTACTGTAAATCTTCACAATTGTCGAGGCATAGAAACTTCATGGATCTCAACTTATAAAGATCATATGGTAATTATGTAATGCTAGAACAACCAAGATCATGGATCTCTAGGTTCATAAGATTTATAAGAGATGGAGGCATTCTCTTGATGGGCATGTTTCTTAACCTAAGGCATATAAGATGTTTCAAACACCCCACACTCTAGAATAGATTGCACCGAGGTACAAATCAAATCCAGAACCTTAAGAGAGATCATACTTCCAATAACCTTGTTTGGAATTTTGGTTAAATTGAAATTTACATACATTACCAATGAGCAGTCTTCTGGAGCTCTCAGTGATAGGGGAAGTGAACTCACTTGGTTAGCTATCAAGAAAATATGAGTGCGTGCAGAGAATTCATTTTCGTTCAACTCTATTAAACCAAATTCCACACGACAGTAGAAAATTTCTTCTTCCTCTGCAATTCAAATTCCCATACCACGGAGCACATCATGCATCTTGAATAAAGAGAGATGGTTGATGGCCTCCCGCCTGATGGGTTGAATCAAACAACGATCTGCCAACAGGTTGACATAAATCCTTACCATCTCAAATGGGTTGCACGGAATTTGATGGCGACCTTGTAGCATGTTCTTGGAAAGTAGTCTTTCTCCTACCCACAAAGGACCCACCCACTCGTAGTGAATAATTTGATCTTCTAATAAGGTTGCAACAATGTAGAGAAAGCAAAATTGCATATGAATTTCCTCATTGCAGAGTGCATCGTAACTTAACCTTATCCAATCATGGACACTCTCCTCTTTTGGTATGCTCTGTGTAGCCCATTCCCACTGCTACTCATGAGTACTACCCGCCATTTCCCTTCCCAAAACATTGAGTGCAAGGGGAAGCCCTCCACACTTGTGGCAGACAAGCTTGGCCTTTTCCTCATCGATGTTGGAGGGTGGATTCCCATTGTAATAGGGAAATGCATGATAGATAAATAACTTCCATCTCTCATCTTCAAACAAGTCGTCCATTGCCAGTGTGTGCTTCTCTGCAACTCCCATTTTTAACAGTGCCCTCCGATTCCTGGAACTCACAATAACTTTGGCATTGGAGTGGTTTCTTACAAGTCGAAGTATGCCCAACCACTCCAACAATTCTGCAGGGTTCTCTCCCCATACATCATCTAGAAACAATGAAAAACTGCTATTGTGCTACAACGTTTTATTCAACCATATTTTCAAATATTCTTCCTCCATATTTTCTCCCAAATTTACATTCTCTTATATGCCTACTTGTGCATGGAGTTCATTCCTAAGACTTGTAGGGAATGGAATTTGAGAGAAAGTGAGCCAAAGTAATAAACCCTAGCTGAAATGATTGTGTACCTTTTGGGCATTGAAGAGTTTTTTAGAAGCAGAGTTTTTCCTGATCCACCCTTTCCAAGAACTCCAATGTTCTTGGCATCTACATCATCTATCACCAACAAGTCCAAATCTGCAAGGGCTTTGTCTTGTCCCACTATAAGGGGCACCTCAATCAATTTGGTCCTTGCGCTGCTCGTTGGAGCATGAGTGCTGGCTTGGGTAGGGATTGCAGAACTTGTTGATGTTGAAGCCATGTGAGCTTCCACCGTTGCTGTCATCTGCCCAACATTAGCGACTAGCTCCTGAATTTGGGCAATGACAACCAAATCAGAGGATTCTAGATGTCGGGTGATATTTGAAATCAAACCATTGATTGTTTTACTCATTATATAATGAATAATAACGTTATATGACGGTATTGTGCAATTTCGTGCCACTTCTGATGCCTCTTTGAGAAGCTCCTCCAACATTTTAAACCATATTTTAATAGCTGAAGCCTTGTATTTGTCCATGTTCAATGCCCTTCTGCGTTGCTAAATCTGCAAGATGATAGGCTTCATCATTTGTAACTTTTTTTTTAAAGAGGTGAGCTCTTTCTTGCAACAACGAGAAATATTGACGTGTCGAAATATCTAGTCAATTTCCATTTGAAGGCCAACACCAATAAAGCCAGAGGAAAATCTAGGATCAGGCATGATTTTTCTACATCCCGATTAAATCCCTCGCACAGTAACATCTCCTACATGCTTTTTCTCGAACAACCAAAGAAAATCCCTCTTGAATGAGGCAGCCTACAACACACAAATTATCAATCCCTCAAATAAATGGATTTGAATCCAAAATAACTAGAAAATGTTAAAGAACTGAAACCTTATTCTCTTTATGGATTTTCAGGTTACCTCTGGAAGATTTAACCAGGGATTTGCATCTTCCTGGCCCTTTTTCTCAGCAACAACCACTGCCTGCGATTAAGAAATTTAACAAATCTTCTCTTTGAAAAAATAAATTTAACAAATCTCATCAAATATTGTTGTGTTTGGTGAAAGAAAATGTAGTTGAGATAATAAGAAAAACATACCCAATTATTGTCGATAGTTCTAAGGTCGTTGAAGATGCTAATATCCGATCTACTTTTGCTACGCTTCTCAATGGAGGAGGCCGCAGCAATCATTTAATCCAAAATGTTATCAAGGTTGCAACCTTGAAGGGGTTTGAATATCGAAAATGAAACCCTTACACTTTGTTCAGAATGCATAATGTCTATTGTTGGTATTTGCCAATTTTTCAAGACTCTTCGAAAATTGTTGTGGCTATGTCTGAAACTCGGTGGGGGTATTGCGTTATAGCTGGATGGACGCAACTTCTTGTCAACTATCGCAACCGTCAACTGCCACAATTTGAATCGATGGTTGATGATGATCCAATTTCCTAACAAAGTATCCAATGGTACATATTATGACAGATAGACATCTAGGAAAGTTGTTTTCAAATAAAGACGCCTTATGGTGTAATAAATGAAATTCCTATCTATTCATTCTCCTAAATAAATATAAAATATGTATTTTTATATATTATTTATAAATAAATATAGACGTATTATTATATAAAATTTAAAGAAAAATATAAATAATATCACATAATGAATTATGTTTTATTTAGAATTGGAATTTGTGATTTAAATTATGGAGAAAATTTTATATTGAAAATTTTATAAATTTGAAAGTTCTACTAATAAATAATTATAACATTTTAAATGAGATGATATATATATATATATATATATATATAATCAATCTTATATAGAATGGTATATTTAAATATATAATAATATATATCATAATTATTAGAATGGATTAAATATGAGGATGTAAGTTTTCATTCTATTCATCTTCTTTATTTATCCAAATATTTTTGAAGGTTTCGATTTACTGTTAAGTAGTGAGAATCTACTTCTACTTGTTTTTAAGAAGAGATGAAAAAGTGAATCTCAAACTTTACAAAAGATAATATTATAAGGATGTGATTTTTAGATTTAATGAATTATAGGACGTAGAGAAAAGGATAGGATAATGATTATGTAATATTTAGAAATGATAGATATGTGTTAACTTTCAAATACTTTTGGAATTAAAAAATGAGAAGTGCATAGTTATTTTCTTGCCACACATATAACTTTATAGGAAATGTATAGACATTTTAAAACATATACTTCTTAATATAATGTGTGTATTACTAAGTGTGGTAGGTGCAGGGTAACATTTTTGACTTTGGAGGAATTTAGAAAAGCACTTTCGCATGAGGCCTCTACAGACCATCAAACAACAAAGTATAGGCATTAATTTGATTTCATGAAATGATGCTTATCAATGATAATTATATCAAAATACATCGTAGTTTGAGATTCTATATGATAGTCTATATTAACTATCATATTCTTTCCTATAGTGCATGGTAAGATGGTATGAACCATCTATTAAAAATTGAGAGAGCAGAGATACACACACAAACAAGTAATTTCTATATCTTCAATAATCAGATACATCAAATATATAATTAAACTAATTCTAATTTTAGAGAGAGAAGTTGAGAGATTCTCTCAACTTCCTCAACAAACCCAATCCAAGATATACTAAAGTAAGCATAATCCTAACTAATTCTAATACCCTCCCTTAATTCTTACTTTACAAAACATATAATTAATCACAATTACAACACTTTAAACTTTTCGTGTCTTTGTCTGATCTGGTCTTCATTAACATTTGTACCCACTCTGAGATCTCATAGGAAACGCTCTTTTCTCCACCATTTTCAAGCTACCATTCAACCCATTTAAAATACATTGTTTCTGACCAGCAATAATGAAATTTGCAAGATCAACAGTATTGACAACTCGGCTCGTCGGGGCTTCCGCGATAGAGCTGACAAGTGATGAAACATCCTATGGACCAATCACCATCTGTCGGATATTTCGCTTTCGACTATCCATCAGTGGCTAGGCAAATGGTCTGAATACTGAATGTGTTCAAGAGTCAATCTAACAACTTGACTTGCTTGTAACCTGTAACTGATGCTCCTTCGCCCGTAGCACAACAAGATCAGCATATAACAAATTCACACAATCAAATTAGTCAATTGTTCTCTCGTCCCTGTAGGACGTCAAGAACGACTAATTTAAATAATGCTCATTTGTTCAATAATTGGTTCTCTTCTACACAACTCTCATAGGTTCTCTTCTACACAACTCTCATAGCAATAAATATAAGACTTAAACCTACAAATCCAACGTAAATCAAACCAGCAAGATTTTCAACCCACCACTGTCCAGCTAAAGCAAAGTTGGCCCATCATCATCACCCTTAGCTGCACCAACTCTTTCTTTCGAAAATTTCTCTGTTGCGTGGCTATTCATAATGGCCAAATCAACCACCCTACCTACACTGTGCACCGTTTATTTTATTTTAACATCAGCAACCAGTTGTAAATGAGACGTTCAATTCAGCGGCACGAAACTCTCAATTCTCAATTCAATCGGCACGAAACCCAACAGCTTATTAGGAAGTGAAACACTAAATTCAGCAGGGACGAACGAGATCCATTCACTTTCAAAGAAGAGTGAGATCAGAATTAGGTCAGATAAAAAAGATGTTGCTGATGGCGCCATTTGTTATTTGCTTGTCGTTTACCCCCTTCGCAGTGTATTTCCCTCCCTGCAGGCAGTTGAGCGCAATGGTGGAAACAATACAAATTGCAGTTGAGAAAACGGCCATGTACTTCCGCAGAGCAAATCCACAAATCCGAATTGCTTGTAGGAGAATTATGACCATATGCGGCTTATATCGCCCACCGAATCGAACCCCTCACATCCGGACCTAATTTATCTGCCTCTCATCTCTATATGAGAGAGCATCTATTAAAAAACTGGAAGAGCTTCCACCGCCAGCCATTAACATTATGTCTTCTGCCTTATCTGCAGGAATATCGTCAAACACTCTCACCGCCCCCCTATAAAAAATTGTCAATTGCCCACCAGATTTCTTGTTCTGAATCGTGGATGTAGCGGAGCTGAAATTCGTCAAACAACAATCCTGATAATCATCTGATGAAGTCATGCTATCCTTGGTCTCGGGCATGACTGCAATTGAGGATCCAAAATCAGAGTGGCTGGGGAATAAATTAATGCAATTAAAACCTTTCCCAACAGACGAAAGATTTAGCTGAGGTATATTAAACTCTGCAATCAATCACTGCGCCCCTATACAAACTCACAAAAAAAAAACTTTCACCTAGAAAATAAAAAAATACTTCACACAACAAACATTCCAAACCAGCGACACAGCTCTCACATCTTCCTGGGCATTGCCGTGAGGGATTAAGCCCAGCCAGGCTCTGATACCATATTAAAAATTGAGAGAGAAGAGATACACACACAAACAAGTAATTTCTATATCTTCAATAATCAGATACATCAAATATATAATTAAACTAATTCTAATTTTAGAGAGAGAAGTTGAGAGATTCTCTCAACTTCCTCAACAAACCCAATCCAAGATATACTAAAGTAAGCATAATCCTAACTAATTCTAATACCATCAAGAAAATAATAAAGTAACTTTACAATTTTGGAAATGTTGAATAATTTAACATCATAAGGGAGCTCAACTGAATAATAGGTTATCTATATGATATTATGACATTTCAAGGAAAAAAACAAAGGTTTCATTAACCCCTTAACTAAAGTTTTAACTCAAATAATTCAATTGGACTTTCATGAGAGAGAAATAACATATTAATGTGAAAAGGAGGGTTAACAATGTAACATGAAATCCTAGGATAAGTAGGTTCATAGTAACCTCACTTAATCATTGTTTAATGTGGGAGTAGGCACATTAATTTTTTGTTTTGAAGCTAAGATTCATTGCAAGTGGGAGTATAGATTTGGTTAGAGGGTCAAAATCTAAGGATTTTCTGTCACTTTTAGTCATGTGGCTTTGTGTTCTATTTTATTTTAGTTTAAAGTTATGTTCTAAATTGGGTTATGACTCTCCTTGAAATATGAAGTCATTTTTTATTATTGTGCCATTGATTAATTTTCTTTTATTAAATAATTATTTCCTAGAATATAATTTTTTTTATTTACTTTCAAATAACAAATAAAATGGAAAATATCTAAAATGCCCATAAAAGAATGGCAAGTATGAACTTAAAATCTGAATTCTTGAAATTATCTAATTCTTGAGAATATAGAGGCTACAAATGAAAACCCAAACATATTAGTAAACCACGAGCCATCTTAAAATTTAAATCTTCATAATGATGAGGATGTTTGAAAATAAAGACGACTTACTTCAATTTTTAATATTCACGACGAACTTCGTCAAATACTTAAGTGGATATGTAACTCGGTTATTCAGATAATTTCGAGGGAACAAAAGCCAGAATACAATGTTACTACATATAAAGAACATAAGTGATAGGAATATGCCATTATGTCAACATTTAGCAATTTAATTATTGAAATGAAATAAAGGATCAAAATTTTGAATTTTATCTTAGTCCTAAAATTGTCCAAAATTGTTTTATGAGGGAAATTTTTGGGGATAAAAATTATCCGTATATTAATTTATTATTTTTTTCACAAGAAGAAAATTTAAAAGTTTTTTTTTATACAATGATTCACCCACATTCTATATAGTATACAAGAATTTTACTATAAAACTTGCTTTATTTTTTAGAAAAAAAAAAAAAAAAATCCTTTAAATCTTCAATATTCTTCCAAAAATATTACCAAATATCCCATTTATAGTTTAAGAATGATAATCATTTATCAAGGGTTCCCAAACTCTAAGATAAGTATGGATTATTAAAAAAATTCATTTCCTCTATTGATAAAGAATATATTTGGGTTGGTGTAAGTTAATGATGGTATCTCATGATCTGTTGGTGGCAATTGAACTTGGAAAAGCAATAATATGTTAACTTGTAAAAATGATTAAAGGTATCGATTGAAAGAATTTAAAGACGAAATGTAGGAAAATATAGAAAGATGAAATGTAGGAAAATGTAGAAAGATGAAATATGGAAAAATGAATTAGATTTTTGAATATATAATTTGTATTTATATAAATCATGCTTGATTATATGAAAATTGAGTTTTTCTATCATTGATATGTTATTTTCCATGTAAAATATAATGCATATGTTTCTACTAGTGCAACCTATGTGTGCATAAATGCTTTAACCTTGAAACAAAAGTTTGTAGAACTATAGAAAATAGAGTCTTATTGCACACAACCATTTTTTGAAAATTTATCATCTTAATTTTATATTTTTTAAGATAAGTAAGTTACTATATTGTTGAGAGTGAAACACCTTCCATTAGTGTAATCTAAAAGGGTCTTAAAATCATCAAAAAAACATTTTATTTTAATTGTACGTCTTAATTTCCTCTGATGGAGCATATAATTTTTTTAAATGGTTATATCCAGAAAAGGTTATAATTGAAATAAACAAGGGACGAATTTTAAAATTTTGATATATGTGAAGACAAGAATGCATTAAAAGTAGTAAAAAATATTATTTTTTAAATAAAGTTTTAAATCTACAAAATTAGCTCTCTATGTTTATTTAGTTTCATGGACAATGTACCTATATAAGCTATCGAAAATGGATGCCCCCTCCCCCACCCCCACTCCACACACACACACACACATGTTGACTCAAAAAAATCTGTTTTTATGTGTATGTGGGACAAACCACTAGTATAATAGAATTTATTTGTGAACCTACAATTGTGTCCAAAGAAACCAACTTATCATGCAAATAAGCTTTCTAATAGGGAAAAAATAAATTAAAATAAACAATGAGTATTTTTTTTAAACATAAAATGCATGAAAAATAGTAGTACTAAAAGTGCAGGCATGTCCTAGTAGTATAAACATGTTTGCGTTGTTCTAATTTTTATTGGATATAAATTTTTGTTAAATTTTTTTTATATAGCCAAACTTTTTTTGGTATTTAAGAGTGCAGTTTCTCTCAGGATTTTATACAGGATTATTATTATGATGGTTTGAAAATTTCCAATTATCTCCCACCTCCATGTCTCCTTCTGCCTCCATGTCATATGTTTGTTTCATGGCTAGTTAAAACTATGTTTTTTCCCTATACAACACAGTAATTTCAAACACAGTTTACAAACAAATGAGAATGAATTTTCAGAACCTAAAATAGATTTTTATTGATAACATCCTCATATAAAAAATCCTCTCTCATTTTTCTAAAATATAGTATGGTTTGGGAGATTCAGACGAATCTTTATAGACATATTTCTTGAATTTTCCAGTTTTTAGCCAGTGTTCTCAAACACTGTTCCCGCGCAGGTGGAAATTAATTTTCAAATAATAAAAAATGTGTTTTTTTCTAACATCCATATTTACAAAAAATCTCTCTAGGTTTACAAAGAAATTATTGTTTTGGAAATTTGAAAGAATCTTTGAAGGCATATTTTCCATAAATGTCATGTTTAGTCATCACTTTGCCGAACAAATTATGGCCAACGAGCGATGAATATTGAGAAACTGGAGGATATTTGTGTTCCTAATATGCCAAAGAATATTAACCTACTTCATATTTTACACAGGTATTACATAATGAGATATACATTAACATCTTCACAACCTATTTTTCTGACTGTACAAAGTCCTATTTTAGACATATTTTTTAGGATAATATTGTGAACAATTGGAGTAGAATTTTGGGAAACTGAGAGAGGTTTACCTCAAAAAACATCTTCATCTACAATAACTTCTTTCAAGTTTTACACATCTATATCGGATTGAGATATTCAAAGGGATAACATAATCATATTTTTTGGAATTTTGGGAGGAAAAAATCAAAGACAGTTAGTGACTTGGAGGCCACCTCATCAAATAAGAGTTGCTATAAAATTAGAATTGCTCTTATATGTCACCAGAAATCCACAAAGATAGTTCCAAGTAGATTCATTAGTTTTGAATGTCCTATATTTTTATTCTATATGTGTAACACAGTCTTAAGATATTTGGTGAAGAATATGCATAAATACTTCATTATTTGAAATAATAGATGTTGGGATTTGTAACGATAAAGGATGTCATTCATTGTAAAGTTGTTCACTGAGTTCAAGTGATATATTGCAGTAATACAAGCCAAGTTGTTTCAGGATTCATATGACATATCTATGTGGTGAATATTTTCTAACTGTCTATGTGTTTTTATTTGTTTCCATGCTTATGTGCTCTTAAATGTAAATTAATTTATAGAAACTGTGATGAATAGAATTTGTTGAAACATATAATTTGATTATGGCTATGGGTAGTTTAAATGTTTTCCTCTGATATCAAGTTAAATAATTCTTAACTACTCTTTAGCTTCAATTGAATCTATTGATTTTTTTCTATTACATTCCATTTAAATCCAAAGGATCCAATAGTATGTATGCCTTGCTCTATTGCACTTTTAAACCTTGATTATTTTTGCATTTGATCATCTTAAGCTCTTCTGACTCCATTTCCCAATGACCTTCCCTTGCTATTCCAACCAAACCAATTCAAAAACCAAACTCTGAGCCCATTAACTAGCTTAAAATTCCTAGCAAACAAATCTAAATCTCAGAGAGAGATCCTTCTCTAAGTTTAGGAGGGCTAGATCATAAAATACAAAGTGCTTTTGATGTTACCTCTGTGGTTTTTTTCTTAAACCTTGAAAGTACAGAGTGATAACGTATTTATGACCATAGTGAGGAACGATGTTTCATGTTCCTCAGGAAAGAGTATAAGGTTCCATATCTGATTACTAATGGTGGACAATGATAATACACAAGAAGGATAAATCATTCACCTAGCGACTCCATTTTTAGACAACCTGAAGTTGATACCATTCATGGTGACTCCACTAACAAAAGAATTCAAAACTTAATGACAAACCCAGTGACCTAATCGATCATAATGTCATGGTATGTAAAAGATCTTGTTTCTATTGATGGTTTTAAAGAATATTTGGAAATATTTGAAGATTATCAGATTGATGAAGCTTTTCTGATTTTTTTTCTACTTCTTTAAAGTCATGCAAATGTAGGTCTAAAGCTAATATGAATTTTTCAGAGGAATTTTTTGAAAAAATTGAGAAGGATATTGAGGTCATAGAGACTCAAATTCATTCCCATGGTATTCACTATTAAAACCTACCTTTCCAAAAACCATTCCTACAAAAAAAATGAGGATACAATGATGCCCTATGATTTTATAATTAAGGAGTGTTATGATTTCGAGGATATGTTTGAAAATTTACAATTCGGAAAATGGTATGATAAAGAGAGAAGACATGGACTGCCCAACCATAAGGATTAAATTGCAGAAATCCTTCAAGGTCATCAAACAAAATATGTTTTTTATGATCTCGTAGCAGACTACATGGAGGGTATTTTGAGCTTGAGTTTTCAACCATTATTTCCCTGTCGAGGTAAAATGCACCATGAATTTCCTCTGCCATTACATGTTCAGGTTTTACTTTTGGTAAAGAATGGTAAAAAAATCATGGTATTTGAGCAACTCCTTGATGGGTTGTATTGGTAATTTTGTATTATTTGATGAAGAATTATTTCAGCACATTACTATAGGATGTGTGTGCAATAATCTTTATGGCCAAGAATTTATTTTCAGCCTGGATTTTTAGTTTGATTTTTAGTATGATTGTTTGCAGCATTGTACAATTTGTAGTTGCAGTTGGGTTTTAGTTGAAGAGTAGGGTGCAGGTTGTTAGTTTTTGAGGTTGGGAGAAGCCATATTGATAAGGAACTGATCTACAAATCCAGATACATGTGGTTCTTGACACTTCCTAAAGGAGCTACTATGAAATGTTATCACATAGAATTTTTTGTTATAAATTATTTATACGAGCAATTCATTTTTGGTGTTTAAGGTTGCAGTTTCTCTCGGTATTTTATACATGATTCTTATTATGATGGTTTTAAAATATCCAATTATCTCCCACCTCCATGTATCCTTTGGCCTCCATGTCATATGTTCATTTAATGGTTAGTTAAAACTATTTTTTTCCCTATACAACACAATAATTTCAAACATGTTTTAAGAAATACTCAAAATTCATTTTCAAACACTAAAAGTGGTTTTTGTTGATAAGATACTCATATATAAAAACCTCTCTCATTTTTCTAAAATATGTTACAGTTTGGGAGATTCAGATGAATTGTTTCTGACATATTTTCCTGAATTTTTCAGTTTTTAGCGAGTTTTTTAAAAAATTGTTCCCGCGCAGGTAGAAATTAAATTTCGAAAAATAAAAAATGTTTTTGTTTCTAATGACCATTTTTTACAAAAACGCCTCTTTTTTGCTACACAAAAATTATGGTTTGGGAAATGGGAAAGAATATTTGAAGGCACATTTTCTAGAAATGTCATGTTTGGCCATCTTTATGTCAAACAGATTATGTTGAATCAAAGATTAATATTGAAAAACTGGAGGTGGTTTGTGTTCCAAAGATGCCAAACTATAATAAAATAATTCATATTTTACGCATGTATTATATAATGAGATATAGATTGACATATTCATAGCCTATCTTTTTGACTATGCAAAGTCTTGTTTTAGACATCTTTTTGCAGAGAATATTGTGAAAAAATGGAGTAATATTTTGGGAAACTGAGAGAGTTTCATCTAAAAGAAACTTAATATACAATAAAATATTTCACTTTTTCGCAACAATATTGGATTGAGATATTCAAAGGGATAAAAAAACCCTAGTTTTCAGTATTTCAGGAGGAAAAATCTCAAAGATAGTTAGTGACTTGGAGGACACCTCATCAAATAAGATTTTCTATCAAATTCAAATTGCTCTCATTTTTCACCATAAATCCACAAATATAGTTCCTAGTATATTCATTAGTTTTTAATGTCGTATATTTAATTTCTATTAATGTAACAAAATTTTAAGACATTTGGTGCAGAATTTGTATAAATACTTCATCATTTGAAGTAACAGATGTTTCGATTTGTAATGAGAAAGTATACCATTCATTGTAAAGATATTCACTGAGATAGGGAGCGAGGGACATAGGTATAAGTTACATAGGAATATAGATTTAGAGAGAGGGAGAGAAATATGGAAGATAAAATACTCACACACAAAGAGAGAGAGAGAGAGAGAGAGATAGAGTTGGAACTTGGTCATTGTGAGGGTGGGATTGAGGTAGCATGGGGAGATACCAAAATCTGAGAAGGGGGGGGGGGGGGGGCGTGTGTGGTAGTTATGATATAATGGATAGAAGGAGAGAGATAGGAGGACAAGAATGTAACTTGAATTGGAGAGAGGGAGTGACAGAAGTGAGAAGGAAGAGAGAGAGAGAGATAAAAAGAGAAAGAGAGGAAGAGGGAGGGATATTGAGATAGATATAAATGGATAGTGAGGGTGGTGAAGAGAGATGAAAAAGGATAGGGGAGGGAGACAAATATGGATCTCGAGTGGGAGATATATCGAGACAAAGGAAATAAGAGAGGTAGAGAGAGTGATGTGGGAGAGGTAGAGAGAGATGTTGGCAATATGATGCAGAGTGTTGTCCTTGATGGCAACCCACTTGATAGAGTGTTGTCCTTGAATGGCAACCCACTTTATGAAGATGATGGAAACCTACTTGATGAACTTGTTAAATGATGTAAATCTGAGGCATTCGTTAGAGCACAGCATACAATGAAGCAGAATTCATGTGCTAGATATATGATGAAAAGAGTATGTCTCTGAAGGAATACGCGCGACCTAGGGGAGAAGTCACAGAGGCACGCGGCATCAACGTGCCAAGTCGCGTATGGGAAAAAAGCGTCATAAAGTGCAAAAATTGTAAGTAACCACCATGGTATTGGACCCAACAACAAGTAACATCTGCCTAAATGACCCCCGTCTGTGAATACCACTTCCATAATGGTTTGGCCCAGTGTAGTATTGAAAAAGGGTAAACCTATATAAAGAGAAGAAAATGTATCAGGCAAATCATGAGTGTGGGTGCAAGATGTTCATGAATGAACACTTCTTCTGAAGTATATCCGAATGAAAGGGTTACGTTGAATATATCTGAATGCATGAAGCACCTATGAAGAAAATGATGAAGAAGGTAATCTAGATATGAAATGTATTTGTATTTATCACATCTGGTTATGAATGATTAGATCCCGAGAGGAGGCGAACATCTCTATTCGAACGTAGTGGTAAAGTCCGTGTGATGTGGTTGCTCAAGAATTGCAATGACCCAAATGTCAAGAACCCGTCAAGCCTCGAAAAAATATCTCGCTTCAAAAACATTTGGGAAAAACCACCTTGCCGAGACCTTACAGATGCCTCTTTTCCGTTTGGTATGGTGGGTTCACTCATTGAAAGGACCGCTTCTCAGGACGGTCGTGATTGGATTGGATGGATGGAAATGGGACTAAATTAACTAAATTAAAACTATCTAATTTAAGCTAAATACTGATAAAGAAATTCTAACACTAACCCGGGTAACTATATGTGAATACAACTTAAGATTGTTCCAATTCAACAATAACCATGAAAATGTATTATTAATTAAATTGAAATGTGCAGAAACAAATAAAGATAACTCTGTTTAAGAAATTAAACAGAGTTATAATAACATATTGCATTCATCATTGTATACCATTTACATGTAACTATGAAAAATAACGTTTCAATTATACTCAGAAATGATATATAAAAGGAAAGCGTTGTGAAAACAAATATACATATAAATGATAGCAATTTTAAAACGAATATCATAAAACAAAAGAAATCAACAGTGAACAGATAGAAATACCTTGTTCATCTTGAAGACTTTCAAATGCAATTTGATACTCTATCCAGCAACTCTAATGCAAAATCAAGTTCCAAGGTACAGAAATGCAACACTTCAAAAATAATTCCGCATGAAAATCACCAGATGTGATCCTTTTTAAAAATATATAAGACAATGGAGTACAGAAATGCAATCTCCAAGTCCAAAAATATTAAGATCCAGGACCCCTCTCTAAATGCATGAGAGGGGTTTAAATACTACTTAGCTAAATCTAAAAATAGTTTATTACAAAAATTAAGAATTCGGTTCAATGACCGTCCTTTTCCTAGGCTAAAATACAATGAAATTAAAACTAAATCTATCTATCTATGAACTTGATCTTTAAACTTGCAGGCATCTAGCATAGTTTTGAGAAGATGCGGTTGACCGACTTCAGAATTCAACTGTCCTGAAAAGACAGAGTTGGCAAGCGTAGGAGCAATCTTCTCTGTAGCATTGATGATACAATTAAGCGCACTGTGCTGACTATGTGGCTTCACCAAGTACATCCAGTATGAGTCCCAATTCAATCTTGTCAGCCCTTGGATAGATTTTGCTCTTTCTTCTGCCTTTTGCCTCCATTCTGTTTGCAGTTGATTTGCCTGTGGGAGATATCCTGGAACAGTTTCAGGAATCAAGTTAGCTTTGTGTAAATTTTCATTTACACAATCAGTGAGAGTGTTTGCCGCTGTAGCCGCCTCCTCTGCTGCCTTTTCTGCCCTTCTGATTTGTGCATCCCAGTTATTGAACAATATTTCTTTATGGTTTTCATTAACGATGGGTGCACCAGCTTTTCTGCCTTCTTCTGTCTTTTTCCATGCCAGATAATCATTGATCTTTTCATTAATCAAATCATAATCATTTCATAAATCTACGACATGATTTGTGATTTTATCGCTCTCTTGGCAAAAAGAATTCCATTGCAAGATTTTTTGGCATAAAACTTCCTCTTGTTGCAGTAGTTGATTGTTTAAAGAGATAGTTTTTGAATGAATTCTAGAAGCTTAGGATCATCTTTGTGCTGATCTTGGATAATCTGTATTTGTTTTTCTTTATCAGCCAAGCTTTTTTGATGTCCTATTTGCATTTCTTGAAGTTGTTGTTGTAACTCTTCAAGTTTCAATTGTGCTTCCTTATTGGCCTGTACCTGTTGCAATTGCTGTTGCAGAGCTTTTACCTGTTCTTCTTTTTCATCCAACAAAATTTGTATCTCAACTGCTTTATCAATTGTTGCAGAAGCATAAGCTCTTGTTATTTGAGATTACTTAGTGAGATTATGAGTAGGCTCTGTGGAAGGATCTTTCCATAAAACATCTACTTGTTCTGCTTCTGTAGCAATTGCACTTTCTATTTTCCTCTTTTTCCTCTGTCTCTTCACTACTGCTTTGTATTTTGGGCTGTAGAATACATCCAGAGGAGGAATGTCCTCTACATTAAGTACAATTTCAGAGGAGGGTGTGATTGGTATGTGCTCTGTCACTGTGACTGTGCTGCTTGCTCCTGTATTCAAAACTTTGGTTGTCTAGACAGGGGTCTGTACATTCTGTCCTTCTACATTAATCATTTGATTAAAGGTTTCCCATTCTTTGTCTAACTCAATGGTGACTGGTTGTTGCTGTACATTGGTTGGAGGAGGATTCGTCTGTTGGGAAGTCAAAATTTGCTTTTGAGTAAGTTCTTTAGATTGTGCAGAATCTTTAATGGACTCTTCCATTTTATCTTCCTTTCCTTTAGACTTATTGGAGTGTTGAGAATCTCTGTCAGATTTTGACTTGGATTTATCTGTACTTGAACTGCCGTTAAGACTAACACTAGGAGTTTGTTCCCTTGCGGGCTCTATGCGTAGATTATTCAAAGGAATAGGAATTAGTCTTCTTTCTCTGTAAAGCTTGAATTCCTGGAATTCCTCTGGAGATAGCTGTGCTTGAGCTGAATTCAAAACTTCTTTGAATGAATTTCTTGCTTGGAACATATCATCAAAAAGATCTTGTTCCCCGGAAAATTCCCTTACTTTGATTGCATTGGTAAAATTCTTAACAATATCATTTGGGTCGAATAACCTTCTCGAAAATTTGAACAGCTGTAGGCATGTAATGTTGCCTATCTCTTGGAATGCATGACCAATATCGAACAGTGAAAATGTTCCACATTTTACAGGAAATTGTGGCCAAATGCCTTTTTTCTTCTCTTTTAAATATTTTGTTATACCTCCCTGGCCACAGGTCTGATAAGCAATTTCCCGAGCTACAAGTCTATCTGGAACATATAGGGGTAACACATGGGGAGAAGCATAACTTCCAAAAACCCTAATATAGGTGAACAATTCTTCTCCAAACCATCTCACGACGGGGAGAATATCAACCTCTGTTTCTGAGGATAACCTTGGGGCATCCTTATTATACAATGTTTTGTACAATGGCAGCATTATTCCATGACAAATTTGGTAAAAATGGGGGACAAACTTAGACTCCCATAGTTCTTTATGGTACACATGAATAGGCAAAGGATCGTGGATAGTCCATTTCCAACCCATCACAGGGAATTTAGAGACATAGCAGATGGCGTCCATGACATAAGCAGATAAATAAAAAGGCGGATAAACCCGCTGAGAAACATTTCGTTTAGACCAGTAGTGAAAAATAGCAGTGGTGAGATTATCAGATAGGATTTTGGCCCAGTCTACAATTGTAGAATTAACAGCCGCATTCAACAAAGGAAGCCATTCGGGTAATATCATATTTATGTCAGGCTTTCCAAAAATCCTGCATAACATGGCAGCAGTAAAACAATAAGGAGAGGTAAGTGAACCCGTGCTGTACATACCTTGTTTGTTTTTCTTCAATGGTTCACTTCTTTTGGTCCACTCCTTTGTGCATTCTGCCAAATTTGAGTGTTCTTTGGCAAAATCTTCCATAAATTGCTTGTTGAAAGACGCCTGAGGTTCTGGCAGCTTATACATTAATCTCCTATCTTCTATGGTGAATGACCCGATTAGCTCTTCAGATGGAGTTCTGAATTGTCTGTCTGAAATATCTGTGCTATCCAGCACCCATCTCACCATGTCTGTATATGGGAGAATCCTTGGCCTTGCTGCTATTCTATGCAAAAATGAGCAAGCCAAGTCTCTAAGGGTTGCTTCAGACGTATTACTGGAACCTGCTGTAGCTACAACTTTTATCACCACAGGGTTTTCATCTTCTAACAGATTATACATTCCTTCCCAAGTGGATATACCGGCATCCTTATTACAAGCGGTGTCTGCATATAGCGAAGCCATTTCTTTGTTTTCAGAACTCGAGCTCTTCTCCTTCTTACCCATAGTGTTTAGCGGAAGCTTTGTATAGTCGTTTTCTCCTTCGTGCCTGCGTTTTACGAATAAATGAGAGTAATGATATAAGAAAGGTGATGAGACTGTTTTGAATGTGAAAGCGGATGAAATATAATATTTAAATTGTGAAATGACTTTCAATCTAAACACAATCTCATTTCACATTAATAATCAATCCAATCATTTAATATAATCATTAAAGCGCATAACGGATTTGACATATGGGAAGATTGCCTTGGGATAGCGCGCCTACATGAATCTGCGACATTGCGATCTGCGATTTGCTGCACAATATCGCAATATCGCAATGTCGCAATATCGCAATATGAAGTCATTACAGTTATGAAAATAGCGCAAAAGTGGAAATTACGCAATAGCGCAAAGGCGCATATCGCACAATCGCAAAAGCGCACAATCGCAAAAGCGCAAAATGAGAAAAGCGCAAATCGCAAAATCGCAAAAGCGCAAAATTGAAAAGAGCGCAAAAGATATTCATTAATCATTTCTATTTTCTGCGCTATGCGATCTACGATCAATGCATTTTTATATATACCATTTTGTTATGGATGCGCTATCTTGTTTAAAGAACAATTTTATTATGATCTATCATAAACTTAAGTGTTTTTTAATATTCTTTCAAAGGGATTTCTATAGGTTTATGATAGAAAGTTTTATTTTAAAAGGCAAACAAATCCTAATTGATTTTTGTATTTTTAACTAAGGGTCCTCATTTATTTAGTATTATTACTAATATTAAATAAAAGGGGGGTTGTTGCTGGTCACAACAATTGGCGATTCACTGAAAGAAACAGTTATCTCTGAAAAAATAAAATGAACATTCTATCTTTAGTAAGTAAAGGTTTTTAAAGATAATGAAAACTATCTTAGGATAATTCAAATAAAATGTAACTATGAAAAAAGAAATAAAAATCATTTCATAATTTCTTTCTAATTCCTTAAGAAAATAAAAACATTTTGGGTTATCTCAAGCTTTGATTGGTGTTAATAATGAAGTAAGTGGATCTCTCCAAGTTTTGGTTTTATAATATACTCTATTGCCATAGGTATTGCCTCTGCTGCCAGCAAATGTTCATAGTCTCGACAGGGTTACCTTTAAACCATTAACTATTCATTGTCCCATCCAACTAAAATTGTGACTTTTTAAAAGATAAATTCATAAGACCTATTATCTCATGTTTTTTGTCTTTTATTTATTTTTATTTTAAGAGCCATTGTTCTGGTTTGGCAGCCAGTTAATAACAATGCCATTCACTAGTTATAATTAAACTGAACAAGTTGGCTCGTGATGAGACCCCTTGTCTTATATTTATAAGCCATTACCCTGTTTTGGTATGCAGTATTGGTAATGTCAGTTTTATTACTCCCTATGAACATGGTAAGTCGGCTCGTAATGAGACCTCTTATCTCTTAAAATTTTTCGTATAATTTCTTAGAATTACATTCTAAAAAATCACAACTTAAATGGATGGGGTGAAATAGTTTTATCCTTAAGAATCAATGGATGACAATTTTCAGAGTTTTTTGAGTTCCAAAACTTTTGAAAAATCTTTACTTTTACAGATAACCTTTCTTTGCTTGATAAACTTATGATGATTTACATTCTTCTCAAGTTTTCAAAAGATCATGTAAATGATTGAAATACTCTTTCAAAGTTTAACATCTTATTTTAAACTATTCAAAAACTGTGATCATTACTTTAAAAATTATTATTTACACAAAATAAATATTTATAATATTTTTCCGAAGAAATTTTCTTAAATAGTAAACAATCAATCAGAGACTCATAAACAACCTTTATTTGTAAAAACAAAAACAATCAAAACTTTTGCAGAAAGAAATATGTATAGTTTAAGAAGGGGTTACCTCCTTATGAAAAGAATTTCTTCAAGATAAGCCCATTTACAGGAAGAGACTCTCTCTTACCTGTTAAATCTTGGAGTATGAATGTATTTGAGCTTATCTTCTCAACGATCTGAAATGGTCCAAGCCACATTTTCTGAAATTTGGTATGTTTACCCTTTTCTTCGTGTGCTTTATCCCATTTCAAAACGAGATCACCAATTGATAAAAATTTTGAGCCGGTAGAACTTGCATCAAAAGAAGATTTTACAAGTTGTTGATGTTTTTCATGAGTAATTTTTGCTTTATCCCTATCTTCTTCTAGTTTAAGGATTTGATCATACCTCAATTGAATGGATGATGAAGGATTTTCTTCAATAAACTGCACTAGGGCTAATGATGGAAGAGTTAAATTTGATGGTATCACAACTTCTTTTCCATAAACCAAATTGAAAGGTGAAGTCCCTATTGAAGCTTTTTCAGTGATACGATCAGCCCATAACGCAAAGATTAAAGATTTATGCCAATTCTTTTGATTTTGATCAATGGTTCTTTTAATGATTTTGATAAGGTTTTTATTAGTGGATTCAGCCAAACCATTACCTTGTGGATAATAATTTGCTGAATATTTTAATTTAAAACCTCTTTTGACAACAAATTCAATTAAACTATTTCCAGAGAAGTAAGATGCATTATCAAAGACAAGAGCTTGAGGTACACCAAACCTGGTTATGATAAATTGATCTATGAAATCAATAATTGCATCAGAATTGGCTACCTTCAAGGGAATTGCCTCTACCCACTTTGTAAAGTAATCAGTTGCAGTAAGGATGTACTTGTGTTGTTTGGAAGAATGAGGTACTATCTCACCAATAATGTCAAGCCCCCATTGTTCAAATGGTTGCTCAATAGTTACTGGTTGCAAAGGAAAAGCTGGTTTCCTTTGTCTTCCACTTGCAGTTTGACAAATTTGGCACTTCCTTACGTAATCATGCGTATCTTTAAAAAGGGTAGGCCAGTAATAACCAGCGCGAATTATTTTGTGAGTCGTGGTATCACCTCCAAAATGACCTCCTGCTGGTCCATCATGCAATTCCTGCAAAACCTTTTCAGCTTCAGTCTTTTCCAAACATCTTAATAAAATTGAATCATAATTTTTTCTAAATAACACATTATCAATGATCTGGTATTTAATAGCCTTTAACCTTAAAGCGTGTTTACTCTTATAGCTAAGATTAGAAGGAGCATACCCATTTTTCAAGTAATAGATAAGATCAGCATACTGAGATCCGGAATTTGTAACACTTATCTGACTTACTTGAATATCTTGATTTGAATCTTGATTTTCTGGTATGTTATGAGCTCCTACCAATAATCTGCAAAAACCTTGTCCTCTAAAAATCTTAGCTGGTTTAATATCAATATCATATTCTTGCAAGGTTGTTACCCAGTTAGCTCTCTTTTCTCCTACTTCTTTTTGAATTAATAATTGCCTCACTGCAGAGAATGGGACAATGATTTTTGTATGTGTTTTCAAGAGAAAAGGTCTCAAATGTTTGATTGATTTAAACACAGCAAAGGCTTGTTTTTCAACATCGGAATAATTAAGCTCAGCTCCTTGCAGATTTGAGCTAAAGAAAGAAATTGGTGCCTCAATTTTCTGATCATTGAGTTGTGTTAAAACAGCTGCATAAGATGTTTCGGTGGCCAAAGTATACAAAGTAAAATCTTTAGAAAAATCCGGGGTATTCAATGCTGGTGCATTAATGATCGCTTGTTTGATTGCCTCAAAAGCTTATTTTTATTTATGCGTCCATTTGAATATTGAATTCTTCTTGATCATATTTTGCATAGGTAAAACAATAAAAGAAAAATCAGGAATAAATCTTTTAACAAAATTGATCTGTCCAAGAAATGATTGCATGGATTTTTTGTTATGTGGTAAAGAAATATCAGAAATTTCTTTCACTCTATCTGGTTCAATATATATACCATCTTTTGACACAACAAATCCTAAGAGTTTTCCTTCATCTAAAGCAAAGAAAGATTTCTTCGGATTTAAGGAAATACCAAACCTTCTACATCTTTCAAATATTTGTTTTAAGTCATGTAGATGATTGGCTCTCTTTTTTGAAAATACTGTTATGTCATCAAGATAAACAAAAACTGATTTATTGATCAGACCTTTGAATGCTATATCCATGGCTCTTTGAAAAGTTGCTCCTGCATTTATTAGACCAAAAGGCATTTTCTGATAAGCATAAGTTCCCCATTTTGTTCTGAAAGTTGTTTTCAATCTGTCATCTGGATGGACTAAAACTTGATTATAGCCCGAAAATCCATCAAGAAAAGACATAAGTTCAGAACCAGCTACCTTTTGAAGTATCTGCTCCATGGTTGGCAATGGGAAATTGTCTTTTAAACATGCCTTATTTAGATTTCTGAAATCAATACAGATTCTTATATCACCATTCTTCTTCCTTACAGGTACCATATTGGAAACCCAATTAGAGTGCCTGACTGGAAAAATGATTTTAGCTTTCAAAAGTTTATTAAGTTCTGATTTGATTTGATTTTTGAGATTTGGATGGATCTTTCTCAACTTCTGTTGAACAGGTTTAATATCAGGAAGCATTGGAATCGTGTGTTGAATAACCGAAGTATCATACGTTTTTAGATCATCATAATTCCAAGCAAAAACGTTTTTATACTTGTTCAGCAGTTTAATGAATGCATTCCTTTCCTCTGGTGTTAAATTGAGTCTTAAGTTAACGTTTTGAGGTTTAGAATTAGAACCAAGATTTACTAATTCAAACTTCAAAGTGGAACTTTGGAGTTTCGTATTAACAACTTTCTTGAATCTGTCTCTAATGTCATATAAATCCTCTAATTTAACAACAGATTTTGGAATGGAGTTTTCATTACCTTTTGAAGTAATTTGTAAATCATGATCATCTTCGTTGATAATTTGCTCATCATATGATTTCTCTGAAGTCATGAAATTTAGAATATCTTGATCATGATAGAATACTCTCCAATTTGTAACATTATCCGGGACAGATGGACGAAAAATCAATTCTACAGAAAACCTATCAGGACTGCAATCTTCAGCAGGTAAGAGTTTAGATGCAACATTAGCTAACAAGTCAGCTGATGTATTCTGATTCCTAGGAATAGGAGAAATATTGAATGCTAAAAAATGAGTGGTGAGGTCTTGAACTAGGGTTTGATAGTGTTTAAGATGTCCTGAAAGGCAATGAATAGTATTCCTAACTTGTTTAATGACAATTTCGGAATCACCAAAAACTTTCAAGTATTTAACATCTAACCCTATAGCTTTATAAAGTCCTTGAACCAAGGCTTCATATTCTGCGGTATTGTTAGTACACTCAAATTATAACCTACATGACAGCATGGTTTTCTCCCCATCTAGATCAATTAAGATGCATCCAGCTCCAGCTCAATCACTAGACTTCGATCCATCAAAATATAACAACCAAAATAAAGATTTGTCTATTGGCTTATCTACAATTACATCAGAAATATTTACAATTATGGAAGAATCAGATTGTGAAAAATTTTCTATCTGAGAAACAAAAGTATTTACAGAAAAAGGTGATTGAGGAGCTTTGAAATTTCCAAGAAATGATTCAGCAGAATAACCTCCAAGAATATTATTGTTGAATGCCACAGGTTCATTAGGTTGTTCAAATTCAGTGACAGTGTGCATCATATGTTTTTCTCGTTCAATTTTGATTTGATTTGGTTTCCCTTTGTAGGGAAGCCACATGTGTGAATAATCGGTTGAGATATAACCGTTAAGTTTCGCAGACCAGTCCCTGCTCAAGATTAATCCATAGAATTCAGGAATATCAGCAATTAGAATATCAATTCTTTGGACAATCCTAGGATCTGAGGCTAATCTGATAGTAATTGAATTGATTTCTCCTACCACTTGGACTTTAGAGCGATCCAACTGAACGATATGAACTGCTGATTTCTGTGGTTCAATATTCAATTTAGCACAGACAGAAGTAGGCATTATATTGGAGGAAGCTCCAGAATCAATCAAACAATTGTGCAGATTTTTATTATACATCTCATAAGTCAAAAGAAAAGGAGGAGTTTGAGAATTTGACTTTTCCCCAATGAGCACAATATCAGTAGCATCTACCTTATCTGGTGGCTTACCAGTTCCTCTTGCTGCTTTTGCAACTACACCGCTTGGTAAAGGAGCAATTGGTGTAGCATTTAATTCTTTCAATAGCAACTTTTGCTGGTGTTTTAGTTTGCTGAGTTCATGTAAGGAAATGTTGGCTTTGATCTTTTTCATGTCTTCGACAATGTTGTATTCCATAGGATCTGACACCACTAAAGTCTTTGTTGTTGATGTGGGAGGATTAGAAGAGGATGGCTGATTTTGAGTAGGTAATGGAGAATTTTTCTTTACAGGGGATTTGTCTTTGGTACTTGGAGTTGTAATTTTCTTTTTAGGAACTGTTTGCACTGGTTCCGATATAGATTTACTCCTAGTACTTACAGGCATAGCTTCTTCACTATCAGAATTAGGGAGAATAAAATCTCACATTCCATTCAATTCAGCTATTTCTTCATTCTCATCTTCCTCATCTGATACTAGAGATGTATCTTCTTCTTCTTCCTCTTCTTCTGATTCTGCATTAGAGATTGTATTAGGAGGTTTAGATTCAACTTGGTTTCTTCTGAAATTTCGGAATGGTTTCTTGGTAGAAGTTTCAGCCACTTGTTTTTTAATTTCAACCATTTCATTTGACATGGTTTTAAGAACTTTATGTAAACCTTCCATGTCATATGGATCTTTGGTCTTTTTCTTTGAATCATCTCTGAAGCTGACCTTCTTTGATTTCCTTTCTTCAATAGCATTTTTCTTTTCCAAAGAAGTGATACGTTTTTCCACTGCAATAGCTTCTTTCATATTCTCAGCTAATGTAGGCTTTGCAGCTCTGTCTACGAAAATTGCTATGTTTGAGGGTAAGGCAGTTATATACCATTCAATTCTAACTTGTTCACTGGGTTGTGAATCTGTATGAATTTTATTCAAGAGTTTGTTGAATCTAGCATTGAATTCTTTTATAGGTTCCTTGGGTTCTATCTTCAAATTTGAGAGATCATTGAGTAAAGTTGCAATTGATCGGTCATCTCCAAATTTAGTCAAAAAATGATCTGCAAAAATGTCCCAACTCGTTATGGATCCTGATGGTAATGAAAAGTACCATGATCCTGCTACTCCCTGAAGAGTATATGGGAATAATCTAACAACAACATCTTCATGTATGACTCCATTCAAATTAATAGCCAGCATAAAGTTATTGATATGTTCTTCAGCTTGAATGTTGAGATCTGGGCTAAACTTTGGAAGCCATTTTCCAGGATTGTCTAGTAAATCATGTAAAGGTGTAGCCATGTTGACTGCTCCTGGAGTAGACCATGGTCTCTGTGCCATTATTGGAACAACTATTGGAGGGATAGTAGAAACTGGTGGTATTTGAATAGAAGTGGTTGGAATAGATGATGTTGAGATTGATGAGGTTTGAGGAGATGATGATTGAGTAGATGATGTGGAAACTCCTGTACTTTGTTGAGAAGGGATTTCGGAAACAGGTATTTGAATATTAGATGTTGAACTTATATCACTTACTGATTCCGGTTGATTTTTTCTTGTCTTGACTCTACTAGGTAAAGGGAATTCTTTCGGAGAAATACCAAGTTTTTCACTTTGAAGCCTAGTAAGAGGTTTGGAAGAAACAAATTTTGAAGTTACACTACCTTCAGATATTTTAGACTCTTCAAGAGATAATGAGAATCCTTTCAATTTATGAATTAGATCTTGAACTTCAGGAGACTCAGGATGTTGATTGTCTGAATGTTTTGAGATTTTGGTAGTGGGTGTCTAAATATTTTCTGCAATTTCTTCTCTAGGATTTTGAATTTTAGAAGAAATTGAAGAAGTTAATGAGGGTGTTTTGCTCTCAGAATGGCTTGTGGATAAAGGTTTATTTGCCATTCATAGCTCAGGCCCTCCTTCTAGCGCCAAAAATGTTGAAGCCTAGAAAATCTCTGCTTCAAACATCGGGGAAAACCACCCGGTCGGGACCTTAAGACAGCTCCTTTTCCGTTTGGTATGGTGGCTCCGACTGGATTTAAAGGACCAATTTCCTTATAACTAAATGGATTGGTTTGGATGGGTGGAAATGGGACTAAATTAACTGAAATAAAACTATCTAATTTAAACTAAATACTGATAAAGAAATTCTAATACTAACCCGGGTAATTATATGTGAATACAACTTAAGATTGTTCCAATTCAACAATAACCATAAAAATGTATTATTAATTAAATTGAAATGTGCAGAAACAAATAAAGATAACTATGTTTAAGAAATTAAACAGAGTTGTATTAGCATATTGCATTCATCATTGTATACCATCTACATGTAATTATGAAAAATAACGTTTCAATTATACTCATAAATGATATATAAAAGGAAGCGTTGTGAAAAAAAATATACATATAAATGATAGCAATTTTAAAATGAATATCATAAGACAAAAGAAATCAACAGTGAACAGATAGAAATACCTTGTTCATCTTGAGGACTTTCAAATGCAATTTGATACTCTATCCAGTAACTATGATGCAAAATCAAATTCCAAGGTACAGAAATGCAACACTTCAAAGATAATTCCGCATGAAAATCACCAGATGTGATCCTTTTCAAAAAATATATAAGACAATGGAGTACAGAAATGCAATTTCCAAGTCCAAAAATATTAAGATCCAGGACCCCTCTCTAAATGCATGAGAGGGGTTTAAATACTACTTAACTAACTCTAAAAATAGTTTATTACAAAAATTAAGGATTCGGTTCAATGACCGTCCTTTTCCTAGGCTAAAATATAGTGAAATTAAAACTAAATCTATCTATCTATGAATTTGATCTTTGATCTTGCAGGCATCTAGCATAGTTTTGAGAAGATGCGGTTGACCGACTTCAGAATTCAACTGTCGTGAAAAGACAGAGTTGGCAAGCGTAGGAGCAATCTTCTCTGTAGCATTGATGATACAATTGAGCGCACTGTGCTGACTATGTGGCTTCACCAAGTACATCCAGTATGAGTCCCAATTCAATTTTGTCAGCCCTTGGATGGATTTTTCTCTTTCTTCTGCCTTTTGCCTCCATTCTGTTTGCAGTTGATTTGCCTGTGGGAGATATCCTGGAACAGTTTCTGGGATCAAATTAGCCTTGTGTAAATTGTCATTTACACAATCAGTGAGAGTGTTTGCCGCTGTAGCTGCCTCCTCTGCTGCCTTTTCTGCCCTTCTGATTTGTGCATCCCAGTTACTGAACAATATTTCTTTATGATTTTCATTAACGATGGGTGCACCAGCTTTTCTGCCTTCTTCTGTCTTTTGCCATGCCAGATAATCATTGATCTTTTCATTAATAAAATCATAATCATTTCGTAAATCTATGACATGATTTGTGATTTTATCGCTCTCTTGGCACAAAGAATTCCATTGCAAGATTTTTTGGCAGAAAACTTCCTCTTGTTGCAGTAGTTGATTGTTCAAAGAGATAGTTTCTGAAATGAATTCTCGAAGCTTAGGATCATCTTTATGCTGATCTTGGATAATCTTTATTTGTTTTTCTTTATCAGCCAAGCTTTTTTGATGTCCTATTTGCATTTCTTGAAGTTGTTGCTGTAACTCTTCAAGTTTCAATTGTGCTTCCTTATTGGCATGTACCTGTTGCAATTGCTGTTGCAGAGCTTTTACCTGTTCTTCTTTTTCATTCAACAAAAGTTGTATCTCAAATGCTTTATCAATTGTTGCAGAAGCATAAGCTCCTGTTATTTGAGATAACTTAGTGAGATTATGAGTAGGTTCTGTGGCAGGATCTTTCCACAAAACATCTACTTGTTTTGCTTCAGTAGCAATTGCACTTTCTATTTTTCTCTTTTTCCTCTGTCTCTTCACTACTGCTTTGTATTTTGGGCTGTAGAATACATCCAGAGGAGGAATTTCCTCTACATTAAGTACAATTTCAGAGGAGGGTGTGATTGGTATGTGCTTTGTCACTGTGACTGTGCTGCTTGCTCCTGTATTCAAAACTTTGGTTGTCTGGACAGGGGTCTGTACATTCTGTCCTTCTACATTAATCATTTGATTAAAGGTTTCCCATTCTTTGTCTAACTCAATGGTGACTGGTTGTTGTTGTACATTGGTTGGAGGAGGATTCGTCTGTTGGGAAGTCAAAATTTTCTTTTGAGTAAGTTCTTTAGATTGTGCAGAATCTTTAATGGAATCTTCCATTTTATCTTCCTTTCCTTTAGACTTATTGGAGTGTTCAAAATCTCTGTCAGATTTTGATTTGGATTTACCTGTACTTGAACTGCCGTTAAGACTAACACTAGGAGTTTGTTCCCTTGCGGGCTCTAAGCGTAGATTATCCAAAGGAATAGGAATTAGTCTTCTTTCTCTGTAAAGCTTGAATTCCTAGAATTTCTCTGGAGATAGCTGTGCTTGAGCTGAATTCAAAACTTCTTTGAATGAATTTCTTGCTTGGAACATATCATCAAAAAGATCTTGTTCCCCAGAAAATTCCCTTACTTTGATTGCATTGGTAAAATTCTTAACAATATCATTTGGGTCGAACAACCTTCTCGAGAATTTGAACAGCTGTAGGCATGTAACGTTGCCTATCTCTTGAAATGCATGACCAATATCAAACAGTGAAAATGTTCCACATTTTATGGGAAATTGTGGCCAAATGCCCTTTTTCTTCTCTTTTAAATCTTTTGTTATACCTCCCTGGCCACAGGTCTGATAAGCAATTTCCCGAGCTACAAGTCTATCTGGAACATATAGGGGTAACACATGGGGAGAATCATAACTTCCAAAAACCCTAATATAAGTGAACAATTCTTCTCCAAACCATCTCGCGACGGGGAGAATATCAACCTCTGTTTCTGAGGATAACCTTGGGGCATCCTTATTATACAATGTTCTGTACAATGGCAACATTATTCCATGACAAATTTGGTAAAAATGGGGGACAAACTTAGACTCCCATAGTTCTTTATGGTACACATGAATGGGAAAAGGATCGTGGATAGTCCATTTCCAGCCCATCACAGGGAATTTAGAGACATAGCAGATGGCGTCCATGACATAAGCAGATAAATAAAAAGGCGGATAAACCCGCTGGGAAACATTTCGTTTAGACCGGTAGTGAAAAATAGCAGTGGTGAGATTATCAGATAGGATTTTGGCCCAGTCTACAATTGTAGAATTAACAGTCGCATTCAACAAAGGAAGCCATTCGGGTAAGATCATATTTATGTCAGGCTTTCCAAAAAGCCTGCATAACATGGCAGCAGTAAAACAATAAGGAGAGGTGAGTGAACCCGTGCTGTACATACCTTGTTTGTTTTTCTTCAATGGTTCACTTCTTTTGGTCCGCTCCTTTGTGCATTCTGCCAAATTTGAGTGTTCTTTGGAAAAATATTCCATAAATTGCTTGTTGAAAGACGCCTGAGGTTCTGGCAGCTTATACATTAATCTCATATCTTCTATGGTGAATGACTCGATTAGCTCTTCAGATGGAGTTCTAAATTGTCTGTCTGAAATATCTTTGCTATCCAGCACCCATCTCACCATGTCTGTGTATGGGAGAATCCTTGGCCTTGCTGCAATTCTATGCAGAAATGAGCAAGCCAAGTCTCTACGGGTCGCTTCAGACGTATTCTTTGAACCCGCTGTAGCTGCAACTTTTATCACCACAGGGTTTTCATCTTCTAATAGATTATACATTCCCTCCCAAGTGGATATACCGGCATCCTTGTTACAGGCGGTGTCTGCGTATAGCGAAGCCATTTCTTTGTTCTCAGAATTTGAGCTCTTCTCATTCTTACCCATAGTGTTTAGCAGAAGCTTTGTATATAGGTCTACTCCTTCGTGCCTGCGTTTTACGAATAAAAGAGAGTAATGATATAAGAAAGGTGATGAGACTGTTTTTGAATATGAAAGCGGATGAAATATAATATTTAAATTGTGAAACGACTTTCAATCTAAACACAATCTCTTTTCACATTAATAATCAATCCAATCATTTAATATAATCATTAAAGCACATAACGGATTTGACATATGGGAAGATTGCCTTGGGATAGCGCGCCTACATGAATCTGCGACATTGCGATCTGCGATTTGCTGCGCAATATCACAATATCGCAATGTCGCAATATCGCAAAATGAAGTCATCGCAGTTATGAAAATAGCGCAAAAGAGGAAATTGCGCAATAGCGCAAAAGCGCATATCGCAAAATCGCAAAAGCGCATATTGCAAAATCGCAAAAGCGCATAATTGAAAAGAGCGCAAAAGATATTCATTAATCATTTCTGTTTTCTGCGCTATGCGATCTGCGACCAATGCGTTTTATAAAAGATATATACCATTTTGTTATGGATGCGCTATCTTGTTTAAAGAGCAATTTTATTATGATCTATCATAAACTTAAGTGTTTTTTAATATTCTTTCAAAGGGATTTCTATAGGTTTATGATAGAAAGTTTCATTTTAAAAGGCAAACAAATCCTAATTGATTTTTTGGATTTTTAACTAAGGGTCCTCATTTATTTAGTATTATTACTAATATTAAATAAAAGGGGGGTTGTTGCTGGTCACAACAGAACCATACGCTAGTTTGCCGCAGAAGAAGCGCATATATACGCGGCTTCGCTAAAGAGAAAGCGCGTATGCGCAGTGAAATTAGCTCTGTAATATGTACAGAAGTATACGCGGGTTTGTATGGTAGAACGCGCGTATATACGCGGGATCAGTGATAGGAAAGCGCGTATGAAAACTAGGGTTTGTTGAAGCATGGGGTATGAAATTTCTGATCTGTTCTGCTGTGTTACTGCTATCTGTATTCTACAGTTCTGAGTTGTCTGTATCAGTTTGGTTGTATGATTAAGCTTAAATGTGTAGAGTGGGTCCAGTCTGAAAATATGATGAAACGAGGCCTACAAGTTGTACTCTATTTGAGTTGTTGGATCCAGTGTGAAAATTGATGAAACGTGGTCCATAGAGGTGCTGAGGGTTGCAACCTTCAGACAGGGGGTTGTAGCTCCCTTCCAGGTGAGGCTGGTAAACGAGATCAAGGGGTCGTAGCTCCCTTCCAGGAGAGGCTAGTAAACGAGAGCAGGGGGTCGTAGCTCCCTTCCAGGAGAGGCTGGTAAACGAGCGCAGGTGGGTGCCTGCGTGCTGGTAGGAGGTTGTGCCAGCACATATGTTGTAAGATGTTTTCTCTATAATAAAATTTTGAAGGCTGAGCAACTGCAACGGTGGTTTTCTCCCGACTTGGGTTTCCACCTAAAATCCTGGTGTTCATGTGTGATGCTTATGTGTGATGGTTTATTCTGTTCTTACTGCACATGTTTACTGTTTATTGAACATCTAATGAATAAATGATAGAATGATATAAGTGAAAAATTAATGGCATAATTAGATCTCTGTGTATACGCGAGTTTTATGAAGGATATCCGCGTGTATATGCTAGTTGGCTTCAGCAAAGTAGCGTATGGGTTTTAGAGAGTGAAAAAGTAAAAAGTTTGATAAAGTCCTAAATACTGATTCACCCCCCCTCTCAGTATTTTTCCCAACAATTGGTAGTAAAAAGTTTGATAAATTCCTAAATACTGATTCACCCCCCCTCTCAGTATTTTTCCCAACAATTGGTATCAGAGGCAGGTCTTTCTGCAGAAGCTTGATCGCTTGAAGGAGATCCGTCGCAATGGGAAGTCATGAAGGAGTAATGTCTCTAAAACCACCTCTATTCAATGGAAGCAATCTGATATTCTGGAAGGTACGAACAAAAGCATATCTGCAAAGTCTTGGTGCAGAAGTATGGGCAATCGTGGAAGAGGGCTATCAATATCCGGCAAGTATTCCTGCTGATGCGGTTGAAAGAAAGAAGTATGAAATCAATGCCAAAGCATTGAATGTCTTATTAGGAAGCATGTCTGAACTAGAATTTACTAAAGTGATGCAGCTAAATTCAGCAAAAGAAATATGGGACACAATCATTCTGAGCTATGAAGGAGATACAAAGGTAAAAAATGCAAAACTCCAAACTCTCATAATTGAATATGAAAATTTAAGGATGCATAGTGATGAAAGTATTGCCAGTTTCTTTTTACGTCTAGATGATATTGTAAATCGAATGAGAAATTTGGGTGAAACCATGGCCGATACTACTCTAGTGGAAAAAGTCTTAAGATCTTTGACTTCAAAATTTGACTCTAAAGTTACAACTATTGAAGAAAGGCAAGATCTACAAACTCTTACTGTTGTTCAATTACATGGCATCCTGACTGCTTTTGAAATGAGACAAGGAGGTCCTTCTCAAATCAAAGAAGCTGCTTTTAAGGCGTCTGCAAAAGGAAAAGAAAAGGAAGTTGTCAAGGAATCCAACTATATATCTGAAGAAGAAGAAGAAGCAAATTTTGTAAGAAGACTCCAACTAGGAACCGGAAGGTTCAAAGGTAAGCTTCCTTTCAAATGTTTTGATTGTGGAAGAGTTGGTAATTATGCTGCAAAGTGTCCTTATAAAGAAACATCTGCTAAAGGAAAAGAAGTAGCAAGAAGGAATAAGAATCGATCTAGCACAAGAAAAAGTTACTATATTAATGAAGACAGTGATGGGTTATCTAATAGTGAGGAAGAATGTGAACAAGATATTAGACTGCTCATGGCAAAAGAATCTAGAGAAGAAAAGGATACTTTTGTGGATGCTCTAGAAGATAATGATTTTCTTGAAGAAAACAATGAACTCAAAGTAAGCCTAGAAGAAAAGAACATAATCATAGAGACTCTTGAAAATCAGCTTGAAGCAAAGGAAAAACGCATTGAGGAATTGGAGTGTGAAGTAGTAAGTCTAAGGAAAGATAATGAGAAAGTAAAAAATCTCAATCTTAGATTTGCTAAAGGTTCAGAAACCTTAGATGAGATTATCAAGATACAACGGTCTCCTCTTATAAAAACAGGTCTTGGATATACTGGGGAATCTTCCCAGACTTCAGCACCAAATTATCTGAAAGCAGCCACAGCTGGTGCACTTCATTCAACCACTTAGCAAGGGAACAAAGGATCTTTCTAGGTAAAGCATGATCATATCAATTCAAAGAACACTAACAAGGAGATATTTCAAAGAAGCTACAACCAACAGGTAAACTCAAATAGAAGATTTCATGATCGCAGAAATTTCTACTTCAATGGACAATGTTTCTCATGTCACAATTTTGGTCATAAAGCTGTTCAATGTGTTTCATATAAAACCATCATGAAAAGAGAAGCAAGAAAGAAAAGAATAAATATTGAACCAAAGAGGAACACCTATAACAACTTTTCTCCTCTTCAAAACGAAGTTGAATGTACTTATTGCAATAACTTTGGTCATGAAGAATCTGAATGCAGGAGCAAGGTCCAGCCAAAAGAACATGTTCCCTCAAGCTCTAAAGTGTGGAAAAGAAAGAAATACCGGTTGAAAATTGTGGGATAGAGTTATTTGCAGAAGGTGAAGAAAATCAATGGTACATTGATAGTGGGTGCTCAAGACACATGACAGGTGACAAAAGCAAACTCCTTACATATAATGCTCTAGAAAAGGAAAAGAAAGTTACATTTGGAAATGATACTCATGCTGTAATTAAAGGAAAAGGGTCAGTATTTCTAAAAGAAAAGGTGAAGGCTAATGATGTCATGTATGTGGATGGATTAAGGCATAACTTGTTAAGTGCAAGTCAAATGTGTGATCAAGGAACAGAAGTGGTCTTTAGTTCAAAGGAATGTGTGGTTAGTGATCTTGATACGAATGGAAATTATTATAAAGGAAAAGAAATCCAGCGACACAGCATGTGAGCGCAAAGATGATGTTACTTGAGCAAGTCTTCAGAAATTTAAGCCATGGAATGGTGGGCATACGAGCTTCTCAAATCAACAAAACCAAGCGGAAATCAAAGTGATGCAGTGGTCTTCCCAATATTAATCTACCAGAAAGTATCATATGCAAATCTTGTCAATTCGATAAGCAGACCAGAGTACGATTTAATGCCAAAGAAGGATCATCAAGTGAGCCTCTTGAACTCATTCATACTGACATATGTGGACCTATGAGAAAAAAGTCACCACGTGGGGAAGAATACTATATCTTATTTATTGATGATTACTCTAGAATGTGTTGGATCGGGTTCATTAAACACAAAGATGAAGCATTTGAAAAATTTCAGATCTTGAAAGCATTGGTAGAAAATGAATTAGATCTAAAAATCAAGTGTCTTAGATCTGATCGAGGAGGAGAATATATATCAAATGAATTCTTTGAATTTTGTGAACAACATGGCATAAAAAGACAATTCTCTGTAGCAGGCACTCCACAACAAAATGGCGTAGTAGAAAGAATGAATAGAACAATTCAACAAATGGCTAGAGCTATGCTTGATGATTCTGGAACTCCTGACATGTTCTGGGGTGAAGCAGCACATACAGCAGCTAACATTCTCAACAAGGCTCATGTTCGGGTAAATAGTGACAAAACTTCATATGAACTCTGGTATGGTAATTCTCCCTCTGTGAAGCATTTTAGAGTTTTTGGAAGTAAATGCTTTATCAAAAATAATGATGAAAAGCTTGGCAAGTTTGAACCTAGATCAGATGAAGGGATATTTCTTGGTTACTCATCTACAAGCAAAGCATACAAATGTTACAATAAAAGGCTTCGAAATATTGTTGAGTGTATTGATGTTGTTATTGATGAGTCTCCTGCAGCTCCTAAAGAAGAAAAACAAACAACAAAAGAAGATGATGGTGACTTATGTCCTTCTACATCAAATATAAATGATATAGATAGTGGATCCAATGAAGAACCTGAAAATGATCTATCTGAAAAAGCTCCATCCAGATATGTTCAAAAGAATCATCCTGAATCTCAAATTTTTGGAGACAAGGAATCAGGTGTACGAACAAGGAGAACTCTTGTGGGATCTTCTAGTCATCTGGCACTTCTATCCACAATTGAACCACACAATTTCAATCAAGCTAGCAAAGATGAATGTTGGAAGCAAGCCATGAATGAAGAGCTTGATCAAATTGAAAAGAATGACACTTGGGAATTGGTACGAAGACCACATGATAAAAATGTCATTGGAACTAAATGTATTTTCAAGAAAAAGTTAAATGAGAATGGGGATGTTGTAAGAAACAAAGCTAGATTAGTTTGCAAAGGGTATACTCAACAAGAAGGTATAGACTTTGAAGAAACTTTTGCTCCTGTAGCTAGACTTGAAGCCATAAGAATGTTTCTTGCTTTTTCAAGTTATAAACAAATCAAAGTTTATCAAATGGATGTTAAATCTGCTTTTCTTAATGGTGATTTAGAAGAAGAAGTATATATAGAACAACCGGAAGGATTCATTTTGGGAAATGATGAAAATCTTGTTTGTAGACTTAAAAAGGCTCTATATGGTCTCAAACAAGCTCCAAGGGCATGGTATTATCGTCTTGACAAATATCTTCATCAATAAGGATTTTCAAAGGGGTCTGCTGATAGCAACTTATACACAAAAATTGAAAATGATAAACTATTGATTGTGGTTGTATATGTTGATGATATCATTTTTGGGAGTAACGAAGAATCTATGAGTCAAAAATTTGCTTCTGTCATGCAGCAAGAATTTGAAATGTCCTTACTTGGGGAACTAAAATTCTTTCTTGGCTTGCAAGTGCATCAAACTGCAGATGGTATATTCCTATCACAAGCAAAATATCTTAAGCAAATTCTGAAGAAGTATGGCATGGAAGAATGCAAGCCTGTAAGTACACCAATGATAACCGGATGCAATCTCAGTTCTCATGATGATTCTCCCATGGTGAATCAACCAGAATACAGATCAATGATAGGAAGTCTACTTTATCTCACTGGGACTAGACCAGACATTATGCATGCAGTTGGGATTGTTGGACGATTCCAAGCTAATCCAAAAGAGTCTCACCTTCATGCTGTTAAAAGAATTTTCAAATATCTACAAGGAACTCAAGACTTTGGTCTATGGTATCCAAAGAATGCTGATCTTACTCTTCATGCTTACACTGATGCAGATTGGGCTGGAAGTGTTGATGATCAGAAAAGCACTAGTGGTGGTGCATTCTATATGGGACCACGGTTAGTATCTTGGTTCAGCAAGAAGCAAAATTCTATTGCCTTATCTACAGCAGAAGCAGAATATGTGGCTGCCGCATCTTGTTGCACTCAACTCCTTTGGATGATGCAAACCTTACAAGATTTTCAAATCAAATGTACACCTCTTGTCCCCATTAAGTGTGATAATACAAGTGCCATCAGTATCTCAAAGAATCCTGTTATGCATTCGAAGACCAAGCACATTCCCATTAAGTATCACTTCTTACGTGAACAAGTGCTTGAACAAAAGGTGAAGTTGGAGTATGTTCCTTCCAAGGAACAAGTTGCTGATATCTTTACCAAACCTCTGCCCACGGAAGCATTCGAATATCTAAGACAGAAATTGGGAGTAGTCTCTGCTACTGAAAAGAACAAATCTGCTTAAATTCAAAAGATTAAATTGAATACGCGGTTTTGATGAAACACAGTCACGTATATACGCGAGTATATTAACATACATCCACGTATGGATTTAATGGCTGACAATTTTTGGTTGAGGGTCAGCATTTTTCAGTACTGTTTGGTTATTCTAGTTATATGTATTTCTGACAGAGCATCTGATATGAAGAAGACAGGTACAGGAAGGACAAATTCAGGGGGAGATGAAGGAATGTGAAAATTTCTATGCTTCACTTTCCATACGCGGGTTAGATAAACAAAAGTCGCGTATACACGCGAGTTCCAGCAGACACAGTCGTGTATGCATTAATGATAAGAGAATTGGGATGACAGTTGAAGATCAGGAGCAGAGGTTCAGGGGGAGCATCAGTCTGACTGCTAATGATTGTACTGTTAGCATTATTCTGGTTATACTCATGCTAATGAAATGATACATGGTTTCTTATGTTGAAGATTATGGATGAGTCCTGTTTGCTTTTTGATGAAGAGTATTCGTTGCTGAGATGAAAGTCTTATAATTCAGAGATAAGGACAGATCATGCAGAGATTGTTGCCGATGACTTGCTGTTGAAGGTGTTCAGGTTGCACAAGCTAAGGAGGAGCCTTGGTCATATGGAAAGGATGTTTGGATGCACATTTTCAGGGGGAGCCCTAGCCTTGCTGAGTATAATGCAATGTTGGCATTATGATGGTTTTGATATATGATCTCTCTTGAGGTCTTTCTGGTATTGGTCATGACAATTCATATTTGTAATTTGATGAAAAGGTCATGTTGAGACCTATGGTGTAAAATTGTAATATTCAGTCATGTAAGGACTTGTTCATTTTGTAAACCCACTTTGTTGGGTAGTTGAGTCAAAATATGTAAACCCACTTGGTTGGGTACTTGAGTCTCATATGTAAATCCACTTGGTTGGATCTTTGATGTAAGTATGAGTCTTTGGTGATAGGAAGGTCATAGAATCATGTACTTCATTGAAAAATATGTTTGAAGATTCAGCATGAGCTCAGGGGGAGCTTGGTCACTTCAGTGTACATCAGATCTGCAGAACGCTTCCTTCTACATGAGGAGAAAAACCTTGTGCTGGTTTTGATCCGCCCTTTGCCCTTGATGTCAAAGGGGGAGAGTGATATGGTGTTTGAATAAAGGAAAAGAATGGTGTCAAAGAATGAGGAGAGTGACATGGTGTCAGATCAAACACCATCGTGGTTGCCATCAAGTCCAAAGGGGGAGATTGTTGGCAATATGATGCAAAGTGTTGTCCTTGATGGCAACCCACTTGATAGAGTGTTGTCCTTGAATGGAAACCCACTTGATGAAGATGATGGAAACCTACTTGATGAACTTGTTAAATGATGTAAATCTGATGTATCTACAGAGAGTACAGAAGGTAATGAAGAAAGGAATTCAATATGTGCTAGATCTATGATGAAAAGAGTATGTCTCAAGGAATATGCGGTTTTGTCTAGGAGAAGTCGCGTATGCACGCGGGTAATAACGTTCCAAGTCGCGTATGGGCAAAAGCACTCATAAAGTGCAAAACCAAGGGTAACCACCATGGTATTGACCCATTGCATTGGGTAATGATTCGTCTAAATGACCCCGTCCAGGAATACCATCGGAAGTAATATGGTTTTGGCTCATGGTATTGAAAAAGGGTAAACCTATATAAAGAGAAGAAATTCATTGTGCAAATCATGAGAGTGGGAGCAAGATGTCTGAGCTTGAATGAATACTTCTCTCTGAAGTATATCTGAATGGAAAGGGTTACATTTGAATGATAGATCTGAATGCATGAAGCACCTATGAAGAAAATGATGAAGAAGGGAATCTAGATCTGAAATGTATTTGTATTTGCTACATCTGTTTATGGAATGATTAGATCTGAGAGGAGGTGAACATCTATCTGACGTAAAGGGTAAAATCTGTGTGATGTGTCTGTTCTGAAGAATTGCAATGACCTAAATGTCTGAAGAACCATACGCTAGTTTGCCGCAGAAGAAGCGCGTATATATGCGGCTTCGCTGAAGAGAAAGCGCATATGCGCATTGAAATTAGCTCTGTAATATGTACAGAATTATACGCGGGTTTGTATGGCAGAAGGCGCGTATATACGCATGATCAGTGATAGGAAAGCGCGTATGCAAACTAGGGTTTGCTGAAGCATGGGGTATGAAATGTCTGATTTGTTCTGCTGTGTTACTGCTATCTGTATTCTACAGTTCTGAGTTGTCTGTATCAGTTTGGTTGTATGATTAAGCTTAAATGTGTAGAGTGGGTCCAGTCTGAAAATATTATGAAACGAGGCCTACAAGTTGTACTCTATTTGAGTTGGTTGGATCCGGTGTGAAAATTGATGAAATGTGGTCCATAGAGGTGTTGGGGGGTTGCAGCCTTTAGATAGGGGGTTGTAGCTCCCTTCCCGAGGTGAGGCTGGGTAAACCCGAGATCGGGGGGTCGTAGCTCCCTTCCGGGAGAGGCTGTAGCAAGGAAAGCGAGAGTCGTAGCTCCCTTCCGAGAGAGAGGCGGTAAACTCGAGCGCGAGTGGGTGCACAACGTGTCGTGGGAGAGGCTGCGCCCGGCTTCATATGTTGTAAGATGTTTTCTACATAATAAAATTTTTGAAGGGCGACAGCTCGGCGGTGGTTTTCTCTCTCGACTTGGGTTTCCACCTAAAATTCGGGTGTTCATGTGTGATGCTTATGTGTGATGGTTTATTATCGCTTCTTACGCACATGTTTATCTTGTTTATTGAACATTTAATGAATAAATGATAGAATGATATAAGTGAAGAATTAATGGCATAATTAGATCTCACGTGTCTGCGAGTTTTATGAAGGATATCCGCGTGTATACGCTAGTTGGCTTCAGCAAAGTAGCGTATGGGTTTTAGAGAGTGAAAAATTAAAAAGTTTGATAAAGTCCTAAATACTGATTCACCGCCCTCTCAGTATTTTTCCCAACAAGAGATGTTAAGGGAATTAGAGAATAGAAAGCGATGCAGGAGAGAAATAAGGAAAAATGGAGGGAGAGGGAAAAATGGGGTGGGGAAGGGAGGAAGATAATGTATAGGGAAATGGGTGAGAGAGAGAGGGAAATAGATAGAGATATATAGAAGAAGAGAGGTAGAAAAGATAAAAAATTGACTGTGAGAAGAGAGAGATGATGGAAGAGAGATAGCTGGAGAGAAGGATATGTGGAGAGAGAGGTGATGGAGAAGGGATGGCCAAATATATGGAGGAAGTGAGGGAGAGAGGGAGAGAGAGGGAGGGATATATAAAAAATGATATAGGGGGAAATAGAGAGTGAGAAAAAAGAGAAAGGGAGAGGGAAATACACACACACACACACATGTTATCACTCCGTAATTTTTTGATGTTCCAGAGTACATCACGGAGGTAACCTTAGAACCACGTTGGAAACTAGGAATGTAGCCCTTGTAGTTTTCTAGTAGATGGATCTCTCTTTATAGTTTAGCTTTGTTTGACTCGAAGGTATTGGGCTACCTATTAAGTTTGGGTTAGGGGTTTTTTGTGTTGTTGAGTTGAATCGTGTGGATAAGCCATTGGGAAAAATGGAGTTACGAGGTTTGGATTTTTAAGTATATTCTTTAGCTATTTGTATTTATTGATATCAAAAATAATCATAACTAAATTAATGTCTAAACACATAAAATTAAATAAACCTTTTTTCATTAATAACATCTCTTTGAATTCGAATATGTTAAAGAATATTTGAAGAGAATAATTAAATATTTAATTTAAAACATCTCAACATATTACCCATTATCCAACATTATCATGAATGTAAGTATCATTCTAAGAAAATTTATATGTAGTATATTAATTTTTCAAATCTAATAGTTAGGGTCTCTCTGCAGGAATCTCTTACCTTGAGAATATCTCTCACATCTAAAGTGTAGATAACTCATTGAAAAACAATAATGGGAAGAGATTATGGGTAGAAAAAGATGTTATCTTGAGTGCACATAATATTTTTACGATGCTAGTGGGTGGGACATTCCCAAAAATAATCTTCTTAACAATGACCATTGTAAATTAAAATTGAAAATTCGTACTTGGACACCCTCTCTTGCAAACTATAGGCCTCTATCAATCACCCTTGGTGTTTTTGTTACTTGAGTATTTAGTAAATGAATTTTTTAAAAATACAACATAACCTTTCAAATAATTTATTTTATTTTTTAAATTGTAAAATATAGAAATATCATTGTAAATAATTAATAATTAATAAATATTTGTAAAGTTAAAATTATTTTTATAATAAGGAAAACAATATTAAAAAATTCTTTAAAAAGAAAATTGTTTGCTACAATTGTTGCTTTACCATTTCATAAAAATTTTAAAGTCTTTGCCTTTAGCACATGGGGTTAAATATAATAGTTTTGGAGATTTCTATGATGACCATGCATATCTATATATTTTACATTTCAGTCTACAAATTTTAGTGTTGCTATTGGGTTGAGATCACAATCAAATTAATTTCTAAACACACAAAATTAAATAAGACTATTCTTCGTAATGACTTCTCCCTGAATTATAAATATCTTGAATAATATTCTAAGAGAAAAAATCAAAAGTTTAATTAACCATTGCCTAATGTTATCACTAATCTAACCATCATCCTAAGATAATTCATAAGAAGTATATTAATTTATCAACTCTCGTAATTAGGGTTTTCCCTACAAAAAGCTTATTTTGGTAAGCTGCTAAACATATGGAGGTGGAGATCACTGGCATTGGGAAACAATAGTAGAAAGAGAGGTTTTGGGTCCATAAGATGTTTATTACTAAGAGATTCTCATACATATAATCTTTCTTAGAGATGACACCAAATTCTCGGTAGCACAATATTTTGAGTATGATGAGTGGTAAATTAATATTACAACTTGGTAATTTGGAAACTCTCAACCCCGTAGGCCTCATTCCGTTTAGACCCCTCAATTGGTAAAATAACATTTAATGCCTCAACCAAATATTTCCATTTGGGAGAAAAAAATTCAATGGAATTTTCTTCCTTTAAATAAGCTAATATGATGTGAAAAAATCATGGATAAGGATACCATGGGTTGTGAAAATGCAAAACCAAAAAGTTAAATTGACTATTTTACTTTAATTTTGTTTTTTAATTATTAAATGTAGTTTTTTATTTTATTTTGTATTTTTAAATTAAATTTTTATTTCTATTTTATGTTATTTTGAGGGATTGAAAATATTAATAAATATCTAAAATTTATTCTAAATTTGTGAAATTATTAATGTCATCCTTTGTAGTTAAAAACTTAACTCCTATATTTATTACAATTAAGGTGGAAAGTATATCCACTAGATATATTGTAAGAGTTTGATTCAACAAAAAACCTAATAAATAGATATCGTTGACCAAATAAAATGTGAATATGCAAACTATATTATTGATAAAATAGATTACACACATTTACATACAGAACTAGTCTCAAGATAGAAATCTATCTTCGGAGCGTACAATAAGTTGGTTGAGGGAATATCTCAACTCTCACACCAAATAAGCTAACTAGTTTTAGCTAACCTAGAAACAGGAAATGTACTCTATCTCATAGAGAGTCACAAATCGGATGTAAGTAGGAATTACACATTCTAACACACCCCCTTAATGACTACTTGTCTCGATATCACTTCGCAAAATCTAGTTGTGATCAAACACAACAAAGAATATGTCGACGTCTATATAAAGGAGCAACCATCCACCTGAATGCATGGGTACCAACCGCCTTGCAACCACCGGGTCTTGTAGAGATGTCCTTTGTATATACATGGTTCGTCAACCATTATCACTACATACATGTATCCGTATCTGCTGTATCCCCTCCAACGTGGGTTTTATTTGATGACCCGTAACCTATGCTCTCTTACTCGGGTTTTAGCTGATGACCCGTAACCATGCTTCTTCACAGGTTTTAGCGGATGACCCGTAACCATGCTCTTTCGGTGGGTTTTATCGGATGACCCGTAACCATGTCTCTTTCATCGGTAGGGCGAACAACGACACGCACTGCTTTCCAGTCTGCTTCACTATTATATACGTGGTTTCTAGTTGACCACACACCGAAAATCGCAAAATGGTTTTACAATGACCATGTGAACTCGTAGTTACAAAGTGGTTTTTGAGATTACCACTTAACTTTTACGGAGGATACACATGCCTTTATACAGGCGTACATACTCCATCTCTTGGAGTTATCGGTACATACAATGCACCACTACAAAACCATCCTAGTACTTTAAGCTTACCATTCAACTGAGTGACTCATCATCAAAAGAGTCCATTCTAAAGAAATTACACTAATTCACACAAACTTTCACCTATATGTCCATCATCCTTTAATTTTTGATCGTTGTTGGTACATTTACAAAAATAATATTTGTTACACTTAGGTCTTACTATCTACCACGAGTATCTTCGCATCACGCTTTCTTTTTCTCGTCTAATTGGTGTCTTGAATTCTGCGATTTGTTAGAGTAGCTAATTCTAACAAAACCACTCCATTGAGTTAGCTAGGCTCAATGCATCAAATTCCAAAACATTTATAAATACGACATTTTCACAAATACCGTGGCATAAGATTACCGAAAAGACTCCAACCCAACTACGATTCACATACACCTCAAACCTACCATATAAGTTTTGGTAGCAACACACAAGTCTTATTAAAAGTTCAGTATTCACACAGTTTGTAGTTATCACTTCATATATCATTTTTTCCATGAAAAATTCTTTGCAATCCACCGGCAACTAATCCTACTGCGATGACCGCAATACCTCGCAAAGGGGCCACCATCTCTATGCAAAGAAATGACTTCCAACATTGCTATCCCTCTTTGAACATACGCGGACGCGTGAATGTACCGGCGCCCATGATAACCTCATTACGGCCCATCGGTGTTACACGTGCCTTTTTGAGAGACCGTCTCCTTCTCAACAACTAAGCTCACGGTTAGCGATAATTTCTGCATCTGTCCATGGAAGGTTATCGCCGTCCGTGAAACCGATCCAATGGAATCCCAAAAATGTTGTTGATGTTTTTCGACATGATGACTTCTCGAGAGAACCCAATTTGCACAGTATTCTTAGAAATATGGCGATAGCAGCAAAAAGAATGACAAATGAATGTAACTTCCGGGCTAAAGAGACGGAGAAGAGTTTCAAATCTACGAGCGTAAGGATATGAGAAAGCGGCGTCCTCGATCAAATCACTCTGACCTCAAAGAATACGCAACCCTTCTACTTTGATTAAAAAAAGCTTGAATTTATAATGAAAATGTTTGATTACCTTGTTCCCCCGCCCAGGCAATCGGCCACCGATCTACCACCGATCGTCCTTCACATCGACCTTCCACAACGAGAAAAATCTTCCACGATCAAAGCTGTCACACGATCTTAAAGGTGAAGTAATTACACTTCTGAACTTCACGGCAAATCTGCTATGCGTATGCCAACGTGTACGGCGACATAATTTATTTGATTACGAGGCGTTCGGCGTTTTGATTCGTGACAAAAACGCGATCTTCAATTCTTTGTTCGGGCGACAGTTCTCCTTTCTTTACTCACCGTGTGCTTAGACCTTGAGGTCGAGTAATATTATTGCTGCTCACGTGTGCTCACGCTGGCTATGCGGCAACACGGCAAAATTCGACGAATCCACCAAGCGTTGTCTCGGTTTGTCTCGGATTACCTCTCACCGGCGAACAAGACCAATCACACGGGCTCTCGGCGGGTTCGAAAGAGGATAGGCCGAATGCTCAATACCCAAACCAATCGAACTCTGATTCCCGATGCCTCGATACAGTAGAGGTCCGAACGCTACGACGATACAAAATAAAATGTGAATATGCAAACTATATTATTGATAAAATAGTTACACACATTTATCTGAAGAGAATTAGTCTCAAGATAGGAAATCTATCTTGGGCCGTACAATAGGATTGGTTGAGGGAATATCTCAACCTCACACCAAATAAGCTAACTAGTTTTAGCTAACCTAGGAAATAGGAACAGACTCTATTCATAGAGAGTCACAACTGGACAAGTAGGAATTACACATTCTAACATGACCGAGAGATTCAGGCAATGCTAAGATAAGCAAAACTATGATGACAATTTCCAGTTTAATTTTCTATAAATAAGGAAGAAAAAAATCGAAATGCATGCACCATTTAGATTTAAACATCACTTTTTTCAATCAATTCTATTATATACAAAAACATGTCCATGCAGTAAAGCATAATCTAAAATTAACAAACCATTTGCATTAAACAATATATATATTCTATTCAGATCAATTTTGGTCCAAATCGTGCAAAAAACTAGCCTAAATTTCAGGAGTACCAACCTCCAAATAGAACTATAGTTAGGAAGAACTCTAGCTTCAAACCCTCCAAACACATGAAAAAGTGAAACGTTTACAAAAATAAGAAAAGAAATAAAAATAAATTAGCAATGATAGCTTATGGAGAGAAAAGCAAGAAAACGTTTGAAACGGTTAGACAAAGAAAGAAAAGCAATTTTTAAACATAGTAAAGAAAGAAAAGTGATTTTTGGGAGCAACTCTTTATATTATATCTTTACACATTTTTCAAACCATTTTTAGTGTTGTGTTAGAAGCGCTTCCTGTATGGTCATCTGGCATTCTGTCCAAGTTGGTCCAGAGTCTGGTCAGTTTCAGTTCAAAGTCGGTAATTTTGAGTTTAAAAGAGGGTTGGTCCGGAGTCTGGCCATGTAAGTTTGAGTTTAGAGTCAATATGTGGTAGAGGAGGAGGGCGGCTCTGCTCTCGAACCACCCCTGCTGGATGCAATTGAGTTGCTCAAACAACCTTTGGAAGAGCGTGGCCTTTAGCGTAAATGGATCTGCTCTACTCTGAGATGCAATTGACGGTCTCAAACAACCTTTGGATCTTCTTTTAATGTAAGATAGCTTTTGATCTACCTTGGCTCAACCTTTTTTATTTCAGATCTTCTCAGCTCTGGGCTAGTTTAACAGTTTTTATTTCAGATCTTCTCTGCTCTGCCATAGTATATATTTTTAAATTTCAAATGTTCTTTACTCTGCTCCCCGGTGTGTATACTACTTGATAGTAGTAAAAAGAGTCAAATTACAAAAATATTGGTTATAAAATTCATTTTTTCCAATCCCTAACTATACTGTGACAACAACCTGGTGCTAAATAAATACTATAGTGCCCCGATGCATGCACAATATACTACAGTACACCAGTGGTTGAATAATGCATAAAACCGGATAAATGTTAAATTTTTAAAATTTCCAGTGCTATATATACTCGCAGCATCAGTGCCCTTCTTGTAGTGAAATTCCTCCTTGGATACTTAGGAGTAGCACCACTATAGCTTTTAATTAAAAAAAAATGGGGTGCTTTATTCCAATAAAGCACATATTTTATTCGTGTATTAGAAGTCCCAGTTAGAGAGAGCACCACTAAGGCGTTTTTAAAATGTTGTGTTATATTACCATGAAGCTCCACTGCTGTCAAATTTTTAAAACGACATGGTTCATCTTAAAAAAGAGCGCCACTATAGAGTTTTTAATTAAAAAAAAAATGTGGTGCTATCTTATTACGAAGCACTGATGTTTTTCATGTAATAAAATATTCGATGCGCCTTTTAAAGCGCACTTCTAAGCGGTCTTTAATTTTAAAAAAATGCGGTGCTATAGTCCGACAAAACACCGGTGTGGTACATGTATTCGAATGCCCCATTGTGTCTTAACAAAAACGCCATTACAGAGTTTTATATTTAAAAAAAAAAAACAAACAAACAAACAAACAGTACTTCTGGATATTTGATGCACGAGTGCATTTATAATAAAGCATCAAAAGAGGATTAAATAAAAAAGCCTAATGCTCGCAAATTTCATTTTTGACATCTATAATACTGTAGAGTTTTAAAGCACCACTGTCATGCTTAGCTCATGGAAGTGCCCTAACATCAATGCTTCTCTTTCAAACCATCATTTCATACCATGCTTAGTGCAGGGCTTTCAAATTTTCTGAAATGGTGGTGAATTATTTTTTTTCTCAATTATGTGTCAACAAAGCCTCCGTGAGGACCAAATGTCTAGGTGATATCTACGCTTCTCGCTAATTTATTTTTTTAGCGGATAAGAATTGCAAAATAGGAAAAAAAAAACTTTTTGACTTTTTTTCCTGTGTGTTGCATTCGACAAGTTCGGCTCACACTCATAGTGGTGCACCCTGTAAATTTATAGGGTGTAACGCAGTTTGGTGCGTGAACTTAATGCACAACTACTTTTGTGTTGTGTTTCATAAATGAAGACACATTAGGAGAAGCTATAAATTTTACGCAAGTGCATAAATTTTTAGGTTAAACTCGGTGCGTTTATATTTACCAAATAGACTCCAAAAATAATATTATAAAAAATAGCTTGGTGTGTTCGATAATGTGAAAAATTTGTATCGGTGCGAAACCATTATATGTGTGCACGGATGTCTAATTTTGAGACGCATCGTGAAGAAAATGTATATATGTGAATTCAAAATAGTGTGCCATATGCATGTATGCATTGTCTCTAGTTTTCTTATGTTCGATAACGCATCAAAGTTGGTCCATTATTGTTTTTTGGGGGCACTGACGAGAATTTTTTATTTTATTTTTTTTTCCGCTTAATTTAAGTTATGTTTATATATTTATTAATATTTTTTTCATTTATAAGATACAACAAGAGAAAATGGTAGATCAATATAATGTGTTCCTACCATGGGAGGCCTCATAGAGGGAGAGGGATTTATACCCTCTTCTTATTAGCAAAGCGACCTGAGTTCTCTTGAGGAGTGTAGGCCTCTTTAAGTACTATGAGGAGAGTATAGTCGTGAAGGCACACTCTAACTTGTTAAAACATCGGATCTTCCTATGGAGTGTCAACGAGTAGGAATTTCATGTCAATCCTAGGACGTGGTAAAGGCCCTCTGAGGAGGACATATATTTTATCACTGAACTATCCAAGAGAGCAGAGGATTTTCCCTAGTTCCATGATGTCCCCTATGGGGTTGCAACAAAGAGTCAACATGTCTACTCTTACATATATGTTGGGGCTCAAGTAGTCCATCTAATAGATTTTCAGGTGCGTGATGGAAAAATATGGATTTCCTATTCTATTGTACATGAGGTATGGGTAGTGCATTAGTTTCCCTCTTTTGTATTATGTCAATTCTTTGATTTAGGTGCAATGATGTATCAGATGGTCTGTGTTAACTAATTTTTGTCGATATTAAATTCATATATATCTATATATCGAAGAAAAAAAATTAATTGTTGATGCTTAAGTTTTTACTTTGGTCCTATATATATACTCTATTTAGCATTAAAAAATACAATTTAAATATTGAAAAATAACACATTGTAATTTGGACTCTAAAAAAAATTTCACATGAAGAAATTTGATCCCCTTCTGCTCATGTTAGATATGTAGTTAAGATGGATATTTTTTGTTGTAATTCAAACGAGCCAAAATGTTTACATAATAGGATAGGACAAGATAGAACATGACATTACAAAATTTGTTCTATATTGCCTGGAAAGTGTCTCTCTATAGAAAAAAAGAAAAATAAAAACACCATAGATTTCTGAAAAGAAATTGATTAAGATGAACTCAAATATCTTAGATTAAATGTGGATATATGTTATTAGTGTGTAGTCGTTTGTGGTTAAAAAACATTAATTAGAATAAGATGAAAGTAAAACTCCCATACTCTAGATTTGGTATTTCATGAATCCGAACCTCTAAACATAAATATAAGCAATTTATTCAATGTATTCCAAGAAATATAAACCTCTAAACAATTATGTAAGAGTATTATAAGGAAACATTTCGTCGCTAAACAATTATGTAACTATAAACCTCTAAACAATTATGTAACAGTATTAGCAGAAAACCTTTCTAAGTTTAAAGACGTAGAGATTGTCTATGAAGCAAACCTCAAACGCGCCTATATTCAAAAGCCAAAACATCAACCACAGGGAAAACATGATGAAACATCATTTGTAAACGGTCGTTTATGCCGACAAGTCATGCTCATCACAATGTTTGGTATCCGTATACATTTATAGCTGCAAAATAGATGTATTAGGATTATTGTAGTAATTTAACTTTTCATGTTTAGCCTTTTTATGATTCCTAATTTATTGTTTAAGCTAGTGTAAACACTCGTTTATGTGGATAATGCTTGCAATAAGTTATGGTGCTCTCAATGTTTGGTATGATTTTATATCTCCAAAATATATGGTTCAGAATTATTGTAGTAGTTAAAATTTTCATGATTGGTTGGATAGATCTGACACTTTATTATTAATTTTGTTTGAGTAGCGGTTAGTCATCGGTGAGGCCTAGTTTCAATGAAGTAACTTTTTAGAATACCTCGCGATGCATCAATCCTTCATCATTTGCTTAATTTCTTTTTAAAATATTAAATCTTGTTTCCTTAATCATTTGAGTATTTTATTTTTTAAATATTATATTATGTTTATTTTATTTTTTTAGATTATTAAGTTTTGCATAGAGTCTCAACTTTTTTTTGAATCTTGATATTTTTTTTTTGTTAATATAATTTTATTGTTTATCTTTGGTTCTTCATGATGGATGGAGTTACCACGCTAAAGTTTTGACATATCACAAATATTACACAGTGCTATTAGGGAAATCTCCAACAATTGGAATCGCTGTCGAAGTCTCGAATAGCACCTATTTTCAATTGATATTATCTTTAAAATAGATATGTGTGTTTATATATTTATTTTCTATTTTTTAAGATTCCATTTGATTAAGAGAAAACTTTATAAATATAATTATTAATAAAATTAACTATTTTTGAAAAGATATTAACTTTTTAAGATACTTGTAATGCATGACGCCTCACTCTATTTAGTTCTCTTTTCTATTTTTTTTAATAAATATTTTAGTAAATAGGTGTACATGTAGTGTTTTTTTTTTTAATATTAGCAGGACTACATCTTTGTCATGTCCAAAATATCACCCCCATCCAGGCAAGGAATTGAATTGGTCACTTCACATGAAGGAGTGGTCACAATAAATCCAATACCCAATGGACCTGTGTAGGTTGATTTTAAAATGAATCACATGTTTTTTAATATTAATTGTAATATTATTATTTTACATATTTATTTATTTATTAATTATTTTGATTTTTAAGTATATATATATGAATGATGAAGATATTTTATTTTTTAATACATGTTTATACGTATATGGTTTCGTTGGTATGTGTATTTGTTGTATTGATACAATATGTTTTAACATATAACTATAACAAAATATCTTATTCCTAAACGTCTATATTGAATTTTTTTGTATATTTTTTGTATTTTTACATTATATTATCATATATTAAGGGATGGAGAGATAGGGGTAGGGAGTGAGGTGTTTTCTACATAAATCCTTCGTGCGGACAAGAGCGATCTCGCTAGTATCCCAACATATAAGTAGAAACAAGAAACCAGTTGAATATATATTTCCCTAAACTATTAACATTCATATTATCAAAACATAGAAACGAGGAGGTAATGATCCTACCTTTCAACGAGATGTTTGATGTAAACCTTGCCTTTCGTCCTAAAGAAGTCCATCAAATCTAAGAAGAACCTCCAATCACAAACATGCAAAGAATCAAAAGAACCTGCAATAAATAATAAATCTAACACCATTTTAAATTAATGATCAAGGAGATTAAGAATTGTCATTGTTTTAATGAATCTAAAACAACACAATGCAAAAAATGAATCGATATGTGTTATCAAGAATATAAAGAGAAATGTTAGAACCTAAACCTTCATGTCGTACAGATCTCTTCTGTACGCCTTCACAATTGTGCTCCTTGGTTTGACGAGCTTTCCTCTCTAGAATGACCAACATAGGTTTGTCTCCAATGAACTCTTATGTATAATGTGTAATCTTCAAAATACAAAATGCACGCTAATTCCAATGTACCATGTGTACAATGTACCCGTAACCTGGATGTTTCAATTCAATTTATGTGATAAATTGAGGAAGTTTCGGATCCATCAATAGATGGATGAGATCCTCTAATGAAGGGATTACGGTTCCTTTATCCAAGGGGATAAGTTCCATGAGAGGGGGGATATATCTCAAACTGGCAGAAATAAAGAGGCTTTTAGCTGGAAGAATATGCGCCCAAATATGCATATAGGAGTTACTTTTTGCATTTAATTCATTTTACATGGAATGTGTAGTTTTATGGGAAATCACAACACAGATGTCCGCAAATAAACGTGGGAATATCAATGTATGCGTAGGAAGTGACCGCAAAAAGAATGCAAGCGAATTTTAAGAGTTTTTAAGAGATTTTTCCCAGTTCCCAAGACTTGTTTAAGGAATCTAAATGTTTTGAATTATAAGGAAGCATGAGTGTGGATCATGACATATCCATATTGACAGTCAAATGTCATGGTGACAAAATGACGTGTAACAGATTTCCCCCTAAAGTGTGAAATCTGAGGAAATATTTCAAGAGAGTGAAGCACTTTATCATACCAAGGATTGCATCAAAGACACCAGTCGAAAACCTGTAAGAAACATTCAATGAAAATATATAATCATCATTGAGGGAGGAATTCCCATACTCAGAGAAAAACTAACTATATGTTCTGGTACAAATATGACTTAGAATTACATCAAAAGTAGACACAACATGGATGAAACCATATATTATGAATTATTCTTCTATATCATGAATACATAACTCCTCGTAGCCTGTATGGTTGATACTAAATCGAGGGTATTCATTTCCACTTCTCAAACTAGTACGAATCTATCCATGCAATTGATTGTTTCGAAGTCAAACATGGTAGAAACCACTTGATTATGGGTCAATGATGAAAAATGTTAACAAGTGTGAGAGAAACCACCAACAATGATAATGGATTTTAAAGTACTTTAGTACAATATATGAAATGTAAATGAGTGATTTTCAGTCGAACACTCATAGAGTAATTCAATCGAAGGCCAATGATGAAAACATGTCGTCAAAGGTTAGAAACCTGCCATTAGGGCATGCGGATTTAAAGGTACTGATAGGATTTCTATATCAACTTTGTAGATAATGAGCTAAAGTCGATAGGAAGTGATCTGTCGCAGGAGGGCCTACGACATGAAACCATTATGTCAATTTTTGAAGAAATATTTTGCAAGGATTAACTCAGGGATGGTCAATGCAAATGGAGACACATATTTGCAATGAACAGTGAGTTGAAGTTGAACGTTCTCTTGAACATGTAATGACATTGTAAATGAATTCAAAACATTTTAATTTAATACTTAAATGAGGTTTGATTAAAGTTAAGACAAAAGGATCACCCAACCCAGACATGAGTGTGACAAAGTGTCATGTTCAAGAGTGACATGCTCCTTTTTAAAACAAGTATAAAAGGTGGATTCTATTTCTCAAGTTTTCCCACACCATTACTGCAAGTACCTTTTTGTTTTTTTCAAGATTGAGTAGGATAACATTTTCTTGTTTTATAAGTTGATCTTTTGGATGAGTCCATCTCATTAATTTTAACAAACCCTAAGAAGCAGTGGTTCGGTCCCATTGTAATCGATGGGTCCTACACTGTTTAATTTTAATGACTCTAGTAAAGGATTAACTCGGGGTTTTTGAGTTTTAGGGAATCAGAAGAAAAACATAAGTAAACTCCATAGTGTTATTTTTTGTAACTTTAGTCTCTCAAACCCTAAAAAGGATAAAGTTATGTAGGAGAGAACTCTATTGACCATGCTTAGTCAACGTATACCTTTTTCATAATTAGTCTAGTTCTGTCCAGAAAAGGGGTAAACTTATACTGACTAGACTAATGTTCATTTATTTTCACAAGTTTAAATAGTCAAGTGCTTGGAAACCTTATCATGTTTAGAGATTCTGAATTGTTTTGAAAAGAGGACTGCATGGTTTTGATTTTTCATATTTTTTGCGTCCGAAAAAGTGATGAAATTTTAATCTATCGTCAAAATGATTCGGTTTTAAACACATGTTTTGTACACAAAAATTCAAAAATTATAATAATATGCTCTGAATCATGGTAAAAATATTGAAAATTTAAACTTCCACAGGGAAAAAAATAAAATAATATTATTTTATTCATGAAAACCTATAAAAAGTGGAAATAACAAATCATTTTTAGCTTTGGATTTCCATAGCAATTAAAAGGAGATATTACCATAGATCTTCTGAAGCTCATATCAGGAGGACCAGCTAACCATTTCATAAAACATCAATTCCAGGCATTTACTCTCTTCATTACCTTGCATCCTATCTATTTAATTTTTCATTTTAAGTTTCTATGTTATTTATTTGGAGGAAAAATGCTTTAATAATCCTTCCTTGGGGGTGCACAGGATTTCTTGGTAGAACCTGGGTACCCCGATGATTTTTTAACATAAAAAATCACCTTACGTTTTTATACGAATATCGTTCGCAAAAATAGACTTTCTTCGAAAGAAAACTATGCAAGCACCATAGGGTTTTCAAAAAAATATTTTATTTCCATAAAAAAATTCTTCAAGTTTTCTCAAAAATTTTCTATTGTTTCTAAATGATTGTTTAAAATAAATTTGAAACAACCATGCTTGAGTGGAGAGAACGCAAGCATGAATTGCATGATAATGAAGTTACTGATAACCCAAGAATGCTTCAAGTGTTAAAGAATTGTGGTTTATATAAGTTTTGGTCAATAAAACGAATTAAGGCCCAAGTATAGCTCATGACTTGGTTGGTTAATTCTAGGATGTCCAGGAACAATGTTTCATCATTGGGGATCACAGGCTTGTGATTGAGATAGAGGATATTTATTTCGTTACTGTTTTCCCCGAAGGGGAAGAAACATTTCCTTCTTTGACACACGATGAGGAGGATTACATACTTCTTCCTATATTGTGAAATACTACACACAGGATTCACAATTGAAGGATGGTCGTATCGATATAAATACCATCGAACGAATTCACCTAAAAATTATTTCTTTCATAGTTACTTGATTATGTGGCAGTGCGGATCCTCATGTAGCTACCAAAGCACACATGTAGACCGTTGTTGAGTGTTCCGAGGGAAAAATATTTAACTTGTACAAATGAGTACTAGTCAATATGAAAGGCCAGCTTACATAAGAAAAGAATGTTAAGATGAATAACTTTGGCTATGGTTCCATTCCCATATCTTTCGTCTTGGATAGAATCCCACTCCTTGTACCTCAGTAGTTGTTAGTGGATCCGACAGGACTGAGGGATCCATGCATGTTGCGGTGGGTTTCATTGTAGGTTCACCATGGTGGCGATGGTGGTCCTATGGTATAGTATACTCCTCAGTTTTTCGTATGGATCAAAATTCATATCTTCATGATTGAGGACTTCACTTATGCATGGTTTGATTTCAGGGGTGATCCTGACACATGTCTCCCACCTAGAACACAAAGGGGTATAATTTTGGTTTATGAGTATCTTTTTCAATATGGATTGAATATTGTTTTGTTTTACATTCAACATTGGAAATGTATTTTTAAAACTTGATTATCCAATGCATCATCTAATGTGTTTAAATATCTTGAAATGTGTTGATATTCAGTGTAATCAAATTGTCTTTCCAAGAGATGAACCCTTAAGAACATTCTTAACAATAACAAATTTCTGATTTTATAAACATTGTTCAAATGTAATACAATGAGTTGTGAATATAACCTAATAATCAAGTGCAAAATGCCAAATGAAATGGCATCAAATAATAGCTCAATGACTGCACTATATTCTTCAATATTGTCATTGGTTGACAGAGACAAATCCCATGAATGGAAACTAACCCATCAGTGGGTGAATAGATCACCCAAGCAGCAGAGGATAAGTTCCTTGTACTATGAAAAGCACCATCAGCAAAGCCAATGTAAGTTTAATGAATTGTCGACATCTACAATATCGAGAGTAATTAGGATAAGCAACAAAATTAGTGAAAACTGGCAAAGAAAAATAGCTAATATAAGGCACACTTTTCTAAAAATAACTAATATACAATTAATATCTTCACATGATAAATCATGTATAATATATCTTTATAGAAATACCATTTTCGGGTTTATCGGATGAGACTTCATCATAATCAACTAATTCATATGCCTCTTTTGCAAGAAAACACTTAACAATATAAGGGCCATGCCATATTGGTTCAAATTTACTAGCATATAGTTTATCGTGAGATTGATCATATACTAAGTGTAGGTAACCTTCTGAATAGATACAAGGGTTAACGCTTTGAACATATTGTGCCTTAACATGTTTTTTATGAGCTTCAGTAGCTAATGTACCAGTGCGACGAGCCTCATCTAACTATGTTAAGTATAAGAAGTGTTTATCCTCTTCAGAGGTAGCTTGTAATAACTCAATGGCTAGTTTTAGCACCAACATTTCACATTCAATGGGTAGAACAACCTCTAAAATGTGAACGAGTTGAAAAGGAGTAAACCATGTAGAGGTTTTTGCAGAGGTAAAATATTCCCACAGTGAAAAAGAAATCATGATGTGCCAATTTGATTTATAACTTCGTACAATGGATTTACTAATATTATTTAAAACTTTCTTTACAACCTCAACTTGGACATTGGCTTGTGGGTAATATGGTGTGGAATTATCACGATGTAGGGCAAGCTGAGTGAAAAATTCATTCATCATAATGCCTCGAAAGTGGCTTCCATGGTCCATAACGATGGCTTGAGGGACACTGAACCTAGAAATTGCATGATTGAATATGAAAATAGTTGTAGTTTTGTTTTTATCCTTCAATGTAGGCATCACCTCGGCCCATTTGGTAAATTAATCTGCAGTGAGAATAATATACCCATGCCCCCTGGCTGATCTAGGGTTACATGTCACGAAATCGATGCCCCATTTTTCAAAACATCCAAAAACTATGATTGGGTGAAGAAGAGAGGGACGTTCAGACATATTTCAATAAAAAATATAACAATTTTGACATTTTCTAAGCGCAAGGACACAATATTTGAAGGGTGATGGCTAGAAATAGCTAGCGCATAATATCTTTTGGCCTGTGTCAAACATAGACATATGACCACCACATTCTCTAGAATGGAAGTCATTTAAAACTCTTTCATATACTTTACGAGTTAAAAAATGTCGAAATATAGAATCGACACCACGATGATAAAGTGTGTCACCAACAATATTGTATTGTAGAGACTGGTATCGAATCCTACATCGATCAAAGCATGAAATTTCAAGCTGAAAGCTTTGGGTTTGAAGATATATAATCATATCTCCATACCAAGGATCTAAAGTGCTTATCAGAAAGATAGATTTATTATAAGATTTTCTTTTGCCATAGTTTCAGATTCAGTGTCCAGAAAGTCATATATAAGTTCCGAAAAAACTAGTGATTTCCTTGTTTTGAATTTTTCATATTCCAAATCGAACTCTTGTAAGATAAATATCGATTTAGAATATTTTCCCTCAAGCAATTGTTTCATCAAAACGTACATCATAGGGTTACAGTCAGATATTACAGTTGTTTTGCATATCATTATGTAGTGATGAAATATTTGGATAACTTGAACGGCTTCGAAGGCCAATTTATCCACATGCGAATACTTGATCTATGTTTGTGTGAGGTTGTGAATTAAGTAATAAATCACATGTTCATTTTTGGAGTCACCTTCTTGAACTAAAACCATTCCAATGGTGGAACATGATGTAGCTAAATACAAAAAGTAATCTTGGTGATAATCAGGTGGATGCAACAGTGGTGCATGGGTCAATGTGTGTTTAAGTACATCAAAAGATTTATTGGCAAGCCTATCCCAAATAAAAGGAATTTCCTTTTTTAATAACTCAGTGAAACCTTTAGTTAACTATGCACAGTTAGAGATAAAATTATGTAGAAATTTTTCTTTCCCTTATAAACTCTGGAGTTAGGGAAGAAGGAGGGGGTAAATTAATAATGGGCTCAACCTTCAAAGGGTTGACAAGAATGCCTTCTTTAAAAACAATTAAACCAAGAAATCATCCTAATTGTACACAAAATACAGATTTGTGTGGATTCAAACGAATATTGTAATGCCTACATCACAAAAATATGGCACGTAAATGTGTGGGATGATCTTGTCTGCGCAAAGAATGAGTATGTAAGCCATCCAAATAGGGTTTCACAATGTGCTTAATGTCCTAAAATGCGTAAGAAATAGCTCGTTGAAAAGTTTTGCCAACATTTTTCAGTCCAAAAGGTAATTTAAAATATAAAAATGTCCCCCATGGACATATAATTTTTTTTTTGGGCTCATTGAGAGGGAGTATGTTTATTTGATTGTAACCAAAAAATCCATCCATAAATCAAAATATTTCGTTTCCACCACAATCATCAAAAACTTAGTCGATGTAAGGGGTGGGATAATTGTCTTTGGGAATTAATATCCCTATAATCGACACATACTCCAATAGTTCCTTGTTTCTTGGTCACTAGAACTATGTTAGATACCCAATCCGTCAATGGAATAGGATAAATGAATCTTTCACAAAGCGATTTCTCAAGTTTAGCTTTAATAACAATAGCTTTTTGCAGATGTGTTGGACGTAATCTTTGTATAATAGGTCTAGCATTAGGGTATGTCTTAATTTTGTAAATCACATTTTACGATCAATTTTTGGCATTTCTTCGTAAGAACAAGCGAAAATGTCTCGAAATTACTCAAATAGGGATTTGTAAATGTTAATTTCGTCAATTGAGCATGAAGCACATATGTGAATGTTTTTATTTATTCCTGGTTTGATTGATATTTCATTTGGAATTTCCATGGAAATATTTCCTAAATTCATCTCAAAATCCGAATGAAGGATTGACATAGGATTTTCAGGTTCCTCAACATAATCAATCAGAAATATGGATGAAAAGCAATTTTTAAGTCTATCAAGGTCAGGTAGAAAAGAGGAACGATGATGAAGATCATCCCAAGGTAATTCATCCAATGAAAAAATTTCCCGAATATTTTCATCACTCGAAAATATGTGTTGAAAAGGATCATAAAAATATGTCGTGGTTGAGCTTGGTATACAAGAAGATTCATCACCAACCACATTCACTTGGTCAATAGCAGTTGATGAAATATCATAAAGCAATTTCACCGTGACATATGATGATTGATATGGAATCAAAGGAATTTCCTTACCATGGCAGTCCAATCTAGATTGTGAAGGCACATTCCATGGGTCATCAAATGGAATTGTGCTTGATGTAATCATGTTGATATTGGAAATGGTTCAAGGAAAGTTAGTAGTAGGTATAGAAAAAGTTCCCATAATAGCAGAATCCTTAACTAGTCCTACCGCAACATCTTCATAAGGGATAACCATCTTCCCAACATGTTGGATACTATCCGTAGAGGCAGGATCAAAATTTTAGTAAGACAGTTAAACAATTTTGAAAATATTTTCCTTATGAGGAAACAAGATTAATAGGAAAATAATGAAAAGATTGTGGTCATATAATAGGACCAACTTATACCTAATAGAAGGTTATAGTCAAGAGGAGGATCAACGACTTCCAACTAAAGTGTAGCGGTTTTTCTGTCTACCTCTATGGGTAAATCCTGGAGTGTCTCAAATGGATGAAAACCTCTTCAATCAAACACTTTAAGAATAATGGGTGACTGATTGATTGGTGGAGAACCAGGATTTTTCCAATAGGCTAAGGAAATAATGCATATAAATGGTCCCTCGTCAATCATTGTTTGAAAAATTGACCTACATTTGGCTAAAAAAGGTATTCGAAAATCCATTTGGTGTGGGAGTCTAGGTACAAAGTTCTCGAGATAAACGATGATAATATTAGAATATTGAGGTTCAATCGCTCCAATAGTTGATAATAGTAACCTCCTTTGATCTGGACAAGACTGCAACACTTTGATGGTTGACATTGCTGAAGGTGAGATGGATAGATCTTTAACAATATTGTAGTTCTGAGCAACTCTCGCATGTGTATTAAAAGTCGATTTTCAAAGTACACCTTCGACACATGGTTTAATTACTAAATTAGGACAAGGTTTCTCGATGTGTAATGGTTTTGAAATAGGAGGAGTTGACACTAGAAGTTGACTAGATGATTCAGTTTCATTTCCAATTACAGGAATCTTAGATCCATAATATTGAGATCGCGTTGCAACCATCATCCAGGACATCATCAGGATATCTGCCTATGAATTGGAAGAAGATTTGATCATTTTATTGTCTTTTGGTGGGAAAGGATCTTTAAGAACAACATATGTGGTCGAAACTTTGACGAATTTAGATACCTCGACAAGATGCGGGCACTCTTTTGTGTAGTGATCTTCCTCACATATAATACAAGGATAACAAGGTTTAATTTTTTTGTCAGATGGTTCGATTTGTTTTCTTTCTCTTTTTTATAAGTGTTTTGTTTATTTGTACCATTCCCTCTCTTCTTATTGGTAGACGATTTGGTTGTGGATGTAGATGAGTCTACGACATGGATTTCGATAGAATTTTCTAGGGAATAGTATCCTTTGGGTGAATCAGGTAAAGTTATGATTGGAGTAGTATATTTGGATTGTTTCTTCTTACTCCTTGATGTAATAACTATATTGATTACCATCTGCAGTGTGAGAACCAGAAGGACTTGTAGTAAGTTTCCCTCAATGAGGTAAATCAATAATTTTTTCATATAAAGTACCAGACTGTGTGTAAACAAGGTCTAGATACTGGGCTTGAGCAATAACCTGTTCGTAATGATTTGATGAACCATTCAATCAGAATTTGATATGGGATGAAAACTTTGACTAAAGGGCCTGTACGTCGCCATTCATGGATGTGATCTGAAATGTACGTAGATGTACTTTCTTTAGGGGAATTCAAAATTTCTGTGCCATTATCATAATGGGCTGGTAACTAAAAATGAGTCAGGAAATAAGTTGTAAGACATTGAAATTATTGAAAGAGCCCCGTCATAACTCAATGTACCACTTCGCAGCTAAGTCGATTAAAGTTTTTTGAAAATGTATTAAACAGATAGAATCATTGATCAAAGAGTTGGATGCACACCACATATGATAAGTCATAACATGGTTCAGGGGGTCCTCTCCTAGTTGTCCTTCAAACTTCAGAATGTCACTTGGAAAATTAGTAGGCATGGTTGGCCAAAATGGAAGATAGTAAATCGGATCATTTGTTAGCCGAGACAAGTATTAAAAATATAAATTTGCTATGAAAGGTAACCACATGTTAGAGTTTTTCTGAGCGAATTGATAACACTGTGGGACAATACCAGTACCTAGAGGAGGGTGTCTAGGAAAACCTTGGATAGCTTGAGCAGTTGGAATCGACACACCCCCAAGGTATTCAGGGGAAGCCATACTGAGTTGAGGTTGACATGGTATCTGAAATGTATAACCAAGGTATCGTTGGGTTTGGAAAGCTAGATTTTCTCCCAATTTTTGATATTGTAACTGGCCTTGAAATCGTTTTCCTCAAAAAAATTGACCTTGGACAGGTTGAACTACAATGGGTTCTCCCTAAAGAATTTGAATTATAAAAGGTTTCCCCTGAACAAGTTGACATACAAAGGGCTTTCCTTGAATATATTGACCTACAAAAGGTTGACTTGTTTGTATAGTTTTTGTGCTAGATTTCTCGAGAGATGCTTGAGGAATCGACTGGACTGTATGTCTGGTTTGATGGGTAGTAGTCTGAGGGATATCATTTGTAACAGTTGGAATTTACATTTAAGGGGTCATAGAAATAGAGACTTGGCGCACTCCTGGGTTAGCTTTAGTTGGCTTTCGAACAAATGTTTGCACAACAGATTGGATAAGAGTACTAGGAGTACTCAGACCATATTGCTGATTACTTGGCAAAGATACCTTTGGGGTAATTTAAAGTTTACCTTGCACAGAATTTTATACTTGGCTGTAACCAAATTTTCTATGTGGCTGAGAAAATTGATTATAAGGCATTTGCAGAGTAGGTTGCAAAGACTGTTGATTAGAGGATTAGTATTTTATCTCGAAAATGAAAGTGCTCAGAATTGAATGCAACCAAAATGGAAGTGACTGGCCCATATCGAAGAATCAAATGCAACTTGTTTCATTTAAAACTGAGTTTAGATGAAGGATTTATGGTTTGTTGATCACCCTTCAGAACAAACAAATTTTTGTGTGTAGAATTTTCCAGTTTTATCTCATCCATAAAAAATTGTAGAACAGGTACAAGTTGATGACATGGTAGCCCAGTCATCATTCATGGAATCTTCTTCAATTTTAGTCCAATGGGACTATGAAAAATGTCACTGCAGGATTCACCAGTTTGGTTTATGAAGGAAAAATTTGTCCAATGACTTCCTAAGGTTGAATTTTGGGTTTATAGATTAATGTGCTAGAAAATTACTTTTATTATTATTAATTAGAATTAATTATATATTCTATATTTAATAATTAATATATTGTATGAATTAAATTGCATATCTTATGTTATAATATTATTATATATGCTAATATTAATAGCTAATTTCTAAATCTTAATTACTATATTTAATCTGCATATAAATGTTTTTATGAACCTATAGCTCTGAATGAATATATGTCATATGGCATTATATTAATATGGTGGGTCTAAATCAAATGCAACTGTGGCAATGTATTTAAACCAAAGGTTGAAGTTATGGGGCATTGGCATATTTCAAATTGGTTTTAAATTCTCCAAACTTCAAAGGTTCGTTGTTATATTTAACGAAGGTGCATATAAATATTATATTGTATGGAAAATATTAATTAAACATTGGCCTAAATGCAAAGGTTTGAAATGACAGTGTAAAAATATATTACGAGGGGAGGGGTTGGGGCTCGACCCCATGACCTCTCCCTCTCCACAGCGTGCCTCCACCATTGGATGATAGGCCTAGAACCTTGAAATTCAATGCCGAGAATCAGAACTTGAAGGGTGATGCAAGTGTTGAAGGGGAATAGAAGGGCCAGCCCGTGGGCTAGCTGCTCAACATGTGACCAAAGCGTCGTGACCAGGGGGAGCGCCAATGCTAAACATGCTTAACTGCACTTAATTAACATTAATATGCACTTATCATTAAGATAATGACGAGTTTATATTGGTGGCAGATTTGGCGAAGAGCCAACTTTGGCTGATAGCTCCAGATTTTGTCAGAGTTAACTCCAGTTCTCCATATTTGGAGGAAAATTTATACAGTAGATTTTTTTTCCATAACTGAGGCAATTTTGAACAAAATTGGGCTTAGGAAGAGTCATTCTTGGTATATTTTTATGTTTTGGATCCATTGGAATACGATTCAGAGGTAGAATAGGTCATCTACAAAAAAATTTGTTGCCTTGAATATTTTTGAAACCTAGGGCCACCAAGAGGGAAGGCCATGCCCAGAGCATCTGGTAACCAAATTGAGTAAAAAAATAGTCATTTCTAATATATTTCGACATTTTAAACTCATTGGAATAGGTTCAATATTATTTTATGCATGTAAACAACATTTTAAGCACAATTTAGCTAATACATAGGCCCAATCTATGGAGTTGGACCAAGGATATGTAGCTTAGGAGGGATTAACTCCTTCATAAAAACTCTCTTTTAGTGGATCATTTTCTGATGTTTTACTGTTATTTATGTTGCTACTATTAATCCATTTAAATTCATTCTTTATGCTTTCAAAAGCACTCATAAAATTTAGTTTTAATTACCTCTTTGATACACATAAGCAACAAGGGAACCTACACACGAAGCATAAGACCAACAACTAAGTTTTATATTTGAAATTGAAATTAGCACAAAAAAACTAACATTAAAATTCAGATCAAGTTTCTATCAGAGCATAAGGTTTCTAAGGTTATTTTCTTGACAATTTCTTGAAGTTTGGTCCAAGTTTAATGATTGCAAATTTGTGATGCTGACAAGGTTAAAGTTGTAGAAAGGTGAAGGGAATTTTTTATTTCAAGTCATTAGATTAGGACCAAAAGAAAGAGAGTTGAAAGAGCATCATAGTCACCCAAAATTCCACTCATAGCTACATTTGAATAACCTCGAATTTTTTCTGAAGAAGCTGAGATTGAAGGGGTACAATCTGCATAAGAATATGAGTTTATTGAAGAGGTACAGGCATGAGAATTTTATCTTGAATCCATAGCCATAATGTCAAGTGTTGGAGAGACTCAAGGACATTCATAAGAGGAATATGTCAAGAGATACCTCAAGTACATTCAGATAATGGTTAAAATCATTTTTGATACATTCACTACAGAAAGGGGAGCAACTTCTAAGCCTCCATATGGGGAAAGAACTTCAAATGGTAAGAAGAATGAAGAAAAGAATTCAAAGCGAAGTGAAGGAAATCCACCTCCATCTCTGCCATATTCATCATCCTCATCATCGCCATCTGCATTGTCTTCCACTTCCACCACAATTACCACTTATACTCACTCAAAATCCACAAAAGGAAAAAATCCATTACTCAAATTGGACATTAAGTTTGAACTACACATGTACAATGGCGAGGAAAATGTAGGGAGTCTTAAAAATTGGATACGTTAATTGGAGGTGTATTGTAGAATCCAAGACCTTCATGACAATGACATAAAGATTTAGTTCGCTTCATTAGGGCTAGGAGGAGCTGTACTAGTTTGGTGGGAAGTGAAGACTCAAGAGAAAATGTGAATCCATGGTAAGATATCCATTTCTTGTGTTGAGTTTATTTCTTCCACTAAAAGATAGTTTTATCAATTATCCTAGATGAAAAAAGCTATTATGAGTTGGAAAAATGTTAAGAAACTCAAGGGTCAAACAATTCAAGAATATACCCGGGATTTTAGAAAGAGAGCTTTGTTGTTAGGAGTAAATTTGAATTCCCAAGATACACTCTTGAAATATATTGGGGGTTTACATTCCTACTTGAAGCATACTATTCTTGTGTTTAGCCCAAGAAATTTAGATTATTTTTGTTTTCAAGCCACACACTTAGAGGCAAGGGTAAAATAAAGTATAGATGAGAAGGGGAAAGCGAGGGTAAAGGAAAAGGAAAGTTTTATGGAAGAGTAAAAATAAATAGTTTTGTAAAAAGAGAAAAGGAAAAACTCACATGAAATTTTTTTTCAAAGATTGGCCATGATGAAGACCATTGTTGGCAACTTCATCCAGAATTGAAACCAAATAGACTAAAAGCCAAAGAGAAGGGGAAAAATGTAGCTATAGTTGAAGAAGACTTAGGGTCAGATTCAAGAGATGAGCCAAAAATTACAGCATGGGTTTGAAAGGTAAACATGTTGCAAGCACTAGTTCTTCAAATTGTTCAAATGATACTCATGATGAAGATACAAGAACATAAATTTTCCATATTAGAGTTGTCTCTAAACAATACCAAGACTGATACACTTTCTGATAGTGGATCAGAAGGTAACTTCATTTCCAAATATTTGGTTAAGAAACTAGACCTTGAAATTATTAGATATCTAATATCATATCCTTTCGGTTGGATATGCAAGAATGTAAACTTGCGTGTTACAAGGAAGTGCTTACTAATATTCTCCATCAACTTTCTTGATGAAGTTGAGCTTGATGTGGTACCGCTTGAGATATCAGGTATTATACTAGGAAGTCCTTATATGTATGAGAGGAAATTTGTATTTCATTGCCATGAGACCAATTATCACTTGTTTAAGGATGGTATTGAGTACATAATTAGAGCACATAAGAATAGGACATGTTTGTCTCTTGTACATGCAAGTGAAATCAAGAGGATAGTTAATGCAGGTCAGTACTTGACATTGTTGATGATCAAACAAAGATACTAATTGAATCACACTTTTCAAAAATATTCTTATGCTTGTAATGAGTTCTTTCAAGATGTTAACATGTTTCCTTTGAAAGAAGGTGAAAAAAATTTGCAACAACCAACAGTAGTGTTGAGCAGTGTTGGAAACAAGATGCCAGTGCAAGAGGGTTAAAAGGTCAAAGAGAAGGCAACAAAGCATCTTGTAAAAGAAGACATGGGTTCCACAAATTCTTATTGCTGGTTTCCAAAACGTGCATGGAAATGGAGAAGATACTTGGTCAAGATTCGGCACAAGTACAAAGAAACACCAGCTAAAAATCGCCAGGGTGATGGTGTGCAAGGTGAGACAATTTATAAGTTTCCTTTGATTGTTGACCAAGGTAGGAACAAGATGGTTTCTACAAGAATAGATTTTTTTTCTACAAATCAGAAATATTGCAGCATGACGGTGTCAATGACAACAAGAGAATGTCGCAAGCATCAAGGAAAAAGTTGACTTTTGTGAAAAGCTCCAAATAATGAAATTGGGAAAATTTCAGTGGATGAAAACTTGAAGGGTAGGGGAACGATACCCTCATCAACATGATCAGTAATCAGAGATATTTTAGGGTCCTTAAGGCTTCTAGTGGGGAAGGAATGATCGCATGCTCAATATTTTAGCACAAAAATGACAGTACCAAGACGTAAATGAAATTAGAACGACAATGCCTAGCCTGTCACAAGGAATCCAATGCAACTTGTTTCATTGTAAACCAAGTTCATATGAAGGAATTATGGTCTATTGATCATTGTTCAGAACATGCAAATTTTTATTAAAAAATTGCAGAATATGTACAGGCTGATGACATGGAAACCCAACTAGCATTCATGGAATCTTCTTCATTTTTAGTTCAACAGGACTATGACAAGTGTCATTGCGAGATTCGACTGTTTGGTTTATGAAGGAAAAATTTGTCCAATGACCTCCTAAGTTTGAGTTTTCGGTTTATAGATTTATGTGCTAGAAAAAAAAAAATTATTATTATTAAGATTGGAATTAATTATATATTACATATATAATAACTAATATATTATATGAATTAAATTTCATATATTATGTTATAATATTAGTATATATTTTAATATTAATAACTAATTTCTAAATCTAAATCAATATATTTAATGCACATATAAATGTTTTTATGAACTTATAGTTCCGAATGCATATGTCATATGACATTATATGAATATGGTGGGTTGAATTGAATGTAACGATGGCAATGTATTTAAACCAAAGATCAAAGTTATGGGGCATTGGCATATTTCATATTACTTTGAAAGTCCCTAAAATTCAAAGGTTTATTGTTATATTAAATGGAAGCGCATATAAATATGATATTGTATGGAATATATTCATTAAACGTTGGCCCAAATTCAAAGGTTTTGAATGGCGGTGTAAAAATATATTACAAGGGGAGGGGTCGGGGCTTGACCTCATGACCTCCCTCTCTTTAGGGCACACCTCCACCATTGGGCCATAGGCCCAGAACCTTGAAAGTCAATGTCGTGAACCAATACTTGAAGGGCGATGCAAGTGCGAACGAGGAATGGAGGGGCCAGCCCGTGGGCCATCCCCTCGCAATATGACCAAAGTGTCATGTCCAAGGGGAGAACCATAATTAAACACCAATTGTACAAGCATGTTAACTGGCTTATCACAAGGGTTTGATGGAGTTTATTTTAGAAAACAGATTTGGCAGAGTGCCATTTTTGGCAGACAGCTCCAGATTTAGTCGCAATTAACTCTAGTTCTCCATATTTGGAGGAAAATTTGAACGAGATTTTTTTTTCCATAACTGAGGTAATTTTTGACCAAATTGGGCCGAGGAAGAGTCATTCTTGGTATATTTTCATGTTTTGGAGCCATTGGAACAGACTGTAGAGACAAAATATGTCAGCTACAGAGGTTTTTGTTGCCTTGAAGATTTATGAAGCGTAGGGAAACCAGGAGGGAAGGCCATGCCCAAAGCATCTGGTAACCAAATTGAGTAAAAAAATAGTCATTTATGATATATTTTGACATTTTAAACGCATTGGAACAAGTTATAAGAGAATTTAATGCTTGTAAATAACATTTTGAGTAGAATTGAGCTAATATAGAGGCCCAAGCTATGGAATTGGAACAAGGAAATGTAGCCCAGGAGGGCTGAAATTATTCATCAAAAATATGTTTTAATGTATTAGTTTGTGATGTTTTGATGTTACTGATGTTGTTTTTGTTCAACCATTTAATTTCATGTTTTTTTTCTTTGAAAAAAGCTCATAAAATTTAGTTTTAGTTACCTCTTTGACACACATAAGCAACAACGGAACTTGATGTTACACAGCATTTTGTCACTGTCCCTGATATCCCCATATCGACCATTAGAGGGTCATTTTTGTGACCAAGAAACAATGTCTTGCCTTGAAAAAACCATCACTACATTCCTTTGCATGAGAGTAACATTCCTTTTGTTGACAATTCCCCGAGCAGAATTGTAAAAGCCCTTCTTTTTGCCTTGGCGCGAGTAGCCAATTTCACTCCCGCACCGAGCTGGAAAATTAACACTGAGCCCGTGCCAGTTGGTGCTCTGTCCCAATTAAGTTCCCGTGCCAAGATGTTTATGGAATTTTTTTTTTAAACAGAGGTGGAGGTTCTATTCCAACCACCTCGAGGATGAGTCATTGGGAGTGGTTGAACTAAAACAACCACGAAATCCCTCCTTTAGTTAGTAGTCTCCACCTCCCTTGGAAATATACTAAAGGATAGGACTCCCTCCCACCTTTGTAGGGATCCCAACCTCCTCCTTTTCCTCTATAAAAGAAGTTATCCCTCTTAGTACAGACTAGTTGAATGGCTAAATAGTTGAACTTGGAGAGATGATACTATAGTTGAATGTCTAAAGAAGATAGAAAGAAGTAATCACATTTAGGAGAGCTTGAATCCATTTCCTCATTCCATCTGAAGCCCTCGATAGGTACTGAGACGCGCTTTGGCTGAACCCCGTTGGAGGAGACTGGGACGTCAAAGCATCGTCTGTACCTCTTCCTTCTACTTATATAAACATGACTACTATTTGGTTCCACTATTTTGTTATGATGTTTGTATAATGCGATAACTTTAACCCTCTTTGACTAGTTAATAGTTGTGAGTGAAACTATGATGTCATATGTTGTTCTCGTTTCTTGTTATATGTGCAAGTATCCAGGCGTAACAACAAATGGATTGTGATTTTCCAAAATAGGAACGAGAGGCTACTACTCTTTATGCAACAATGACAACATTGGATTCCAGGTAGGTCAATCTGCCGTGTCTTTCATTCATTCATTAACTATGAAGCAACACTTTAGCGTGTCCTTTTGTTTCTAGACCCACCCTAGGGCTAGATGGGTCATATCCATCTGCAAAGAGGATTTACCTACGTAACAAATTGGCAACTCCACTAAGGATCAATGCGAGTTTGTCGTTTCTTCCTGTTGGGTCAGTTTCAATTATCGATTTCATTTTCTATCTTTTTCTGGTTTGTTTACTTAATTTCTATCATTTGTTCAGCTCCAGAGTGTCAAGGTTGGCCTCTCCTCGTTATGTTTTGGTTTTTCCTCTTTTTCCCATAAGTATCTAGTTTGTTGCAGTTTTGGTCTAAACAGTCGCATCAATTGGCACAGGTTTCTCTCTTTGTAGTCGCGTTAACCCTTGTATGGTGTGGATTATAGCCTTACAGTCATGCCAACCCCTGTAGGTTTTGGTTTGACCTCCTTAATCAGTCTTTTGGTCAATTGTGCTTGCTTCTAGGTTATTTTTTGGGTTTGATTTAGCATTTGGAACTGTGTTGACTACTATAGGCTTCTTTATTTTAGTTGTCTGTCCATTTTCCTATTAGTTTCATTTAAAGGCCTTAGGGTTTCTGAGTGTTATTTTACACTGAGCCTTCTGTTTGAAATGCAAGTCTCTTTGATTGTTGTCAGCCTCATTTCATTTTGCACTATTACACTGATTTTTCCTTGATCCTTTTGAGTGTTTTGGTTGAATGGTATTTTTGCTTCATCAATTGATCTTTCCCCTTAGTGCTCCAGGCATTGATTAAATTTCTTGTGTTGGGTCGATTCGGAAATTCTCTCTATTTGATCGAAATTTTGCTGCATTAGCTTGAATGTTTTTGTGTATGTTTTACTTCGGTTGAATCATTCAATTTTAGATCCCTACATTCACAAAACTCAAACTAGTGTTTATTGTGTTTTTCCATTTGAATTAGTGCATTATATGCTTTTTTCATTGAAAAATAAAAAAATATGTTTTTCATTCTTTCGTGGCATCAAAATTGAAACATTCCTTTGCATAACTAGCCTTTGTCATCTAGGAAGGAATTTCGTTTTCAATTTGTTGCATTAGAAGCATTAGAAGTTTTCTTCGTATACCTTCTTTTTTTGTTGTTGTTTAAAATATTTCTATCCTTCTTATAACTAGCATTCATCGAACTGAAATGATGTTCGTTTGCATAAATTTTTCATTTAGGAAGTTGAGCTCCAAATTCGTTAGGGCATGGAAATTGAAACCGAATTCAAGATTAACTTTAAAATTTACTCAATGAACCTAAGGAAACATTGAAACCTAACACAATATTTATATTGGTCTAGGCTAGAGACGTGTTCTGACATCTTAAAACCTTGTACTTATCGCTCGCCTATTGGCTTCAGACAACGTTAGTACGAACTTGTGCTCCACGTACCATTGAGTATATAAAGGGAGACCCCTATAGGTTGCAATCCTTTATCCATAGGAAGCCAAGTCTACCGCCTTATAATCGTGATACAACAAACACAACATTCAGGGAGAATACTTGCACATATGTTAAGTCCTTGGTCATTTTTCTTTCATTTGATCACTAAGGTGTATATGGCAGTTCATGGAAACATGGTACACCCTCTTGCTTAGAGTACTTGAGTAGTCATTCTGATATTTTCATGACTCCTTAAAAAGATAAGAGATCCTCGAGTGCTTGTCCTTTCACGTTCGTTTCAACTTGAAAGTGATAGAGTCACCTTTTTCATGTTTCTCGACTCTAAAAATATGAAACGACAGAGTTTTATTTCAATGTCTTAAAAATTAAACTACCCACGAAATATTCCTGGTTAAAGTTATCTTCCTTAGCGTTTTGTTTTACGGTTGTTTCTGATGGCAAGTTTTCCAGAGTTTTCCAACCAAGGAATCCACTCCAAAGGGAATCCTATTCCTTTTCTTTCTTTTGGAAATGTTGGTGCTCCTTATATGGCAACATTGTCCCTGCCTGGGTTAACTGTTCGGTTGCCTATTTGGTATTCTCGACTTATGTGGTCTCAAGTGTTCTACCTAATATACAACCATCCGCTTCACCTGAACAACATCATGTTAATTCTAAAGTGGACCTCTCCCCTTCCTCGCCTATTTCTTTTTCTTCCTCTTCTAGTTTTTCTGGTGAAAGTCTGGATTCTAGTAACCAGGTGGCTAAGAAGAAGAAGAAGAAGACAAAGAAGAGGAAGTCATATATTAGAGAGGATAACTATGTGGCTATTGATAAACCATCCAAGCTTCCACATAAATTCAAATTCCCTTGCATGTTGTGCAAATGTTACCACCTTCTCTGAGATTGCCCTAGCATTCCGAAGGTACTTGAAGCGTGGTCCAACAATCATCCGTCATTTCCTTTGGCTTCTGGAAGTCATGTTGGTGACACATATTTGACTAGCCATGATAAGACTCATAAAAAACAGGGTAATATTACCAATCCCTGTAAGTTGTGTGAAGGGCTTCATCCCATTCACCTTTTTCCGTATATGGATGATGCTTAGAGAGTGTTGCACAACCCTACTGTTTATGCACCCTGCCTTTCTGCTAGTTACCAGAAGCTTTCTTCGAGTCCTCCGCTAGTTGATTCAACAATTGGCCAAGAGTCATCCTTGATCGATCCCATTCCCCTGAAAATTCAAATTCACGAATCCATTCCCAACCAACCATTGGTTGAAGAATCAGATGACCTAATTCAACCTATGGTTCATCAGGTCTTTTTCGTCGAGAGTGGATATCATCCCCCTCATGTTCTTCATGTTTCTTCAGATTCCTCAGAATTGGAGAAAGATCCTCCCATCCTTGTGACTCAAGAAGTTTCCCTTCCTACTCCCATGTCCATGGTCCAGGAGGATGGACCTCTTGCTTCGATAACACCAAGGGGTGACCATCTCAGTTCAATGGTACCTCCTCCAAGTAGTTTGATCGCTTGCTTCGATTGAAGTCAATTTGCGTGATACTGCCTTCCTTCTTATGTGCCTTTTGAGATCACGGTATAGACCTTTGATGTGGTCGTACCCAGCACCATTTTAGATGAAGGCACGTCTGTTAGTATTCTGTCTTCCACTACTTGGAAAGCTTTTGGTTCTCCACCACTTGTGCCTGTTACATAGAATCTATTGGCTTTTACCAGAGGAACCATTCAACCATTAGGGATCCTTCCAATGTTTCTTATTACTTTGGGAGGTAAAACTATCTATAGAGACGTGATGGTTGTCCAAGGCCCATTGGATTTCAATTTACTCTTGGGGCGTGATTATGCTTATGTCATGGGTGCACTTGTCTCCTCCCTCATTTGTGTGATCTATTTTCCACACAAAGGTCAGATCATGACCATTAATAAACTTTCATTCTTTGGTCCTCATGTGGTAGCTGGCCCACCATCATCTCTTCTGGATCTTTATCCGATGGTTGTATCTTCCCCACCACAGGTTAATTATCTGGCTACCTGTCCCGTGCCCGCATTCAGTGATAGTGCCATTGTGCATCGCATGCTGGGGGCATTGGGTCCTGATTTCTGAGATGTTGTTCTCCCATTAGATGAGAACCTCTTTGATGCCATGAATTTTTATTCAACATGATGAGTTGTCATCGAAGCATAGTTCATTTTCTTGTGTCAAGATCCTTAAAAAATGAAACAATCTCTTTTGAGGATAGTTCTTTTAATGTGTCAACCTTGTTAAAACAATGAAACATGTTGTCGTTCAATTCGAGTCCTTGATTAGATCTCGCAAAATCCTAGTCGAGTTTTTCTCTTGATCTCATAATTTGAACCTTCACTCCATCTTCCTTTCATATGGACTGAAGCTTGGGGGGCATGTGCCTCAAATTGAGTCACCATGCTTGGGGCATGCTTACCTTTTCAAGTATAGTTTGTTTCCGTTTCAAGCTTGTGTAAAAATGAAACTGTTTCAAGCACAGTTCATCTTTATTTCAAGCTTGTGTAAAAATGAAACCCACTTCAAGCAGAGTTTCCTGATTTCAAGCTTGTGTAAAAATGAAACCATTCCCATTTTACCTCTCGTGATTGCCATTTTATCAGCATGTTTTTCAAGATGAGCCTTGGTCTTCTCATTCCATCGTTACCATCTACTTGTTCAATCATATTCCTTCACTTGATGGTTTTACCCATTCTTGAGGAACCACTGCAATGAGTGGTCTTGTTAGCGTTCCTCTTTACCTTTACTTGTTCAGAGAAGTTCCACCAGTAACGGAACTAGTAGCTACAATTAATACCACTCGTTCCTCCAGGAGGAGTCAACTTTTAGCTCTTTTATGACTCTCAAAACATGAAAATATTGCCGAGACTCTTGTCATTTCGAACTTGCTAAATGGTTGTGAAATGATATCTACCCAGTATACATTTACCCCTTTTTGGTCTGGGATAGATAATTTACGAAAAAGAAATACCTTAGCCTTTCGCGACTAAGAGACTCTCGCAAACATAGTTTTCTACCTTTTTGGATCTACGAGGCTACCTACAAAAAGGGACTGTTGGAGTTTTCTATTCCACCTTATTTTTAAACTCTATAAACATGAAAAGATGTCGAGTTCCACCTTTGTCAGACTCGTTAAACACTGATGACATCGGATTTCATCGCCATGACGTTACTCAAGTTCCTCCTTCCTAGGGCTCGTAAAATGTACTAGGATGGATTTGTCCGAAGGAAAAACTTACAATGCAAGCATATGATATCCCCTTCAAGCTTGTTTTTAAAAAATAATTGGGGTACTCGGCAAAAATGGTGGGGGGGAAATGGAACCAAATTTTAATTATGTTGCATGTCGCTCTTGAACATGGTACTTTTCTGCATTCGTGTCGACTTGGGGACATCTCATTTCGTTGTTTTTGCCTCCATGGGTTTGGGTAATATTTTTGACCTCTCATTCGCTCTTTGATACGTCATCATGACTTCAGATCCTTTGATGTAAAATACTTCCAAATCTGGTGTCGTGCTGCTGATACATTCAAGAGAAGTTTTCCTCTATAGTTTTCAACCACCCTCTGATTCTCTATTTTTCCTGATTCAATATTATTCTGTTCCTCTATCTCACATTGATGATGTCGGAAACATCATGACCCACCTTCGATCAGGTCACTTTCTGTCGACTTCAACTCATTATCCAGGAATTTGATCGAGAGACTCTATTCTGGTACCTTAGAGCCTGCATGCCTTAATGACAGGTTTTTCGCATTCGACACAAGGTCCACATCATTAGCCTTCGATCGAGTGATTCTACGGATGTTGGACGCTAGATCATTTTTCATATCCTGTAGATTGTACCGGTTGTACCTTGAGAATAATTTTTATTATTGGTGGTTTCTCTCGTGCTTATTAACAACTTTCATCATTGGTTGGTAATCAGGAGATTTTCTCGCATGTTCGACTTCACCTCATATATTCGCATGCCTGAAATTATACTTGTTCAGGTCGAGATGGAGCACAAGACCCTAGATTTTGTCTGATAAAGTCCAGGCTATGGATTCTGGTGGATTATTGCATGACTCTTTTGATTGGATGGTTGCGACCATACCTGAGTCTACTTGTTGATCCTTATTGCTAAATGGTTGCGTCCATACCTCAGATGTCATTTTTTATATATAATCTATATGGATGGTTGTGCCCATGCCACATGTTCATGTATCAGAGATATTGGTTGTATTTGTAAATTGTAGGTTTTCCAATGGCGGTGTTTGGTTCAAACGTGTTCTCATAAAGCATTTAGCCCCTCTCTCTCCCTCAGACGTCATGCTTTAGGGGGCATCTGTTACACAACATTTTGTCACTGTCCCTGCAATCCCCATCTCACCCATTAGAGGGTTTTTTCTGTGACCAATAATTAGAGTGATACCTGGAAAAATCCATCACTACATTCCTTTGCATGAGAGTAACATTCCTTTTGTTGACAATTCCACGAGCAGAACTGTAAAAACCCTTGTTTTTTCCTTGGCACGAGTAGCCAGTTACACTCCTATGCCGAGATGGAAAATTAACACTGAGCCTGCGCCAGTTGGTGCTCTGTCCCAGTTAAGTGCCTGCGCCAAGCTATTTATGATTTTTTTTTTTAAATAGAGGCGAAGGTTCTATTCCAAACACCTCTAAGATGAGTCATTGGGAGTGGTTGTACTGAAACAACCACGGAATGCCTCCTTTATTTAGTATTTTCCACCTCCCTTGGAGCTCTCCTAAAGGATAGGACTCCCTCCCACCTTTGTAGCGATCCCAACCTACTCCTTTTCCTCTATAAAAGAAGCTATCCCTCTTAGTAAAAACTAGCTAAATGGCTCAATAACTGAACATGGAGAGCTAATACTATAGTTGAATTACTAAAGAGGATAGATAGAAGAAATCATGTTGAGGAGAGCTTGAGTCCATGTCCTCATTCCATCTGAATCCCTCGGCAGGTACTGAGATGCGCTTCGGCTGAACCCCGCTGGAGGACACTATGACATTGAAGCATCAGTTGTACCTCTTCCTTCTACTTATATATACATGAATACTATTTGGTTTCACTATTGTGTTATGTTGTTTGTATAATTCGATAGCTTTAGCCCTCTCTGTCTGGTTAATCTTTGTGAGTGAAACTATGATTTTGTATGTTGTTCTCGTTTCTTGTTATATGTGCATGTATCTGGGTGTAACAATGAATGGATTATGATTTGCCAAGACAGGAGCGAGAGGCTACTACTCTTTCTGCAACAACGACAACATTGGATTCTAGGTAGGTCAATCTACCATTTCTTTCGTTCATTCATTAACTAGGAAGCAACACTTTAGCGTGTCCTTTTGTTTCTAGACCCACCCTAGGGCTAGAGGGATCGTCTCTGTCCCCAGAGAGGATTTACCTACATAACACCTGCACATCAAGCATAGGATCAATAACTAAGTTTTAAATGTGAAATTGAAATTAGCACAACAAAAATAACATTCAAATTCAGATCAACTATTGAGTAAACATGGAGTTCCACATAGTTTTCATCCGTGGGTAAGGAGATCCTATTGAGGTTTGTGATGCATAGGGTTGATCTTAAAAAGTTTGAGGCATTGGAATATAAACTTGGTAATTACCAGGAATATTCTTCCCTACAACTATTGGATAGGTTCCAGTGAAAGGTTGTCCTCCCTGAAAAAGCTACTTCCCTTGAAGAGGCTTCGATTGAAGAGGTTGTTGCCCTTAGAGAGGTTGTTGCCCTTGAACAAGATGTTTCCCTTGAATAGGATGATTTCCCCTAGGCACTATATAGCCACCTTGGGAGATAGCTTGAGGGGTATTCTCGAAAAACATATATACATGTTTCGTAGTCAAAGGCTCGGTGGTAGACTCCAATAGACCAGTTGACATAGTAGAATTTTTAGAGAAATGAGATGCTCCTGAAAAAGTCCCAAAAAGTGACTTGTACCTAACATGAACAAAAGTACCACCATATAGAAATCTTCCTGGTGAAGAAGAAAACATGGATGACTCAGTAGACATGCTCTCAAAAGCCATGTTACAACACCTAGGTAAAGAGTAAAATGGGATTCAGTATTGTGGATGTCCGTAACCAGAATTATGTAAAAAATTGGTGAATTGGTGGTACCAAGGGTCTAGTTGAAAGGGACTAAAAGGTAAATCAAAAGGGTATATTGGTTCACTCTACCTTAAACCTAAAGCCTCCTAACGGGAGGTAATTTCAATTTCTTCTTCTTCGTCATATTTGTTCAATGCTAATAATGCCGGGAGGAAGATCCTCAATGATGAGAAGCTTAAATCGAGGTGAATGAGGAAGACTAGGAGTTAGGGCTATAACATTCGAAGGTGAATCAAATGAAGTGGAATCAAACTCAGGTTCAAATATTTTAGGTTTAGTGATTTGTGCAAGTGAAAACTCACCAACGATAGATTCAACTGTAATTACTTCAGATATTTCTAGTTGTTCTTGTTCTATTTCAGTTATTTGAGGTTGATTAATTTCGAAATCAAGATGTATTAAGATAGATGATTTTGCTTGCTCAGAAGACCCAGTTCTTAATGATTGAACCCTTTCATATTTTATTCTTTTTTCAATTGAATGGGTGTATATTCAGGGGGTTTCCCTTGCATTATACATGAATGTATTGGAAATTCAGCCATGGTTAATTTATTTAACACACAAAATAAAAAAATTCAAAAGAATCACACCTACTAAAAGTAATCAAACAAATGAGCATTTTCTAAAAAAATATAACAAGCAATCCACACAGAAAAAATATGTTTTCACAATAAAATAACTAGTTGGTGATGAAATCCAACCTCGCATAGATTAATGTGGAAAACTAGTGATTCAAATAGTTACCCTAACAACCTACTTAATGAAATAACTTGGTGCAAGTAACTCCAATATGCCATCTCAAAGTCAAGACTACCCTCCGGAAATTTCCAATGAGTCTAGTCAATGCCTGCTCTAGGTATAGTAGACCTTCTCTCTACCGTCTGACCCTTGGGAAACATCCTAAACATTATAGCCACTAAGGTTATCAACTAACACAATTGAACTTGGGGGAACAGTCTGTGGCTCAATATACACGCAAGGGTAGAGTATGAAAGCCCAATCCCCTTGAAAGCATCTCGACATGGTAAATACCTGGTTTACTAACAAGTGATGCCAGGCTCCTCGACAGTGGTTAATATGAGGTTTACCATTTGTAATACATGCAAATATTATATCTTTACGAATGGATTAAGTACAATTACTCCACTGGGTCTGACATGACCTCATTCTTGACTGTTTTAAGAAGAGCTTTCTAGAGAAACATTGCAACAATTGCATTTTCCCTACCACAAGATTCTACTTGTTCGTTTTATCTTCTTTGGAAAGTTAATTAATCCTTATTGCAAAGCAGTAGTCCTGACCTAGATCGGTTGAATGAGCCCTAGAAAATGGAAAAATATCTAGATCAATTTGATTAAGTGTTGTATTAATTTCGAATTTTTTTACACATGGGGGTATGGAAATGAAACTCAATGATATTCCGACCAACTCAAAAAAAGTACCCTAAAATGCATCCACAATGAATATGCAATTATTTGTTTTGATGAATTCCTATTTAAGAGAAAATAAAAGGATTTTTGAACTCAAAGAAGTACAAATTTCCTAAAACATTCCATAACAATTATTTTTCATCAAGAAATAGATTTCATTTTGAAGCATAATGAATATCACTTTGTAATGAAAATATTCGTTGATTCAAAGCCAAAATATACAATTTTATGAGCAAACAAACTTCAATTCTTCAAAATAGAAAACAACTAGAAAAACTCTAAAAAATGTAAAAAAAATTCAAAAAATGAAAGCTCTTAAATAAAAATCTAACTACCAATACCTATGAGTGTCCTTTCATGATTTCTTTTAGCTGAAAGAAAAATAAATTGTTTTTCACTTTATCAAGCAGAAAAAATTTCATATAAGACTATTTTTGAGACAAATCACACTTCACTTATCTAAAAATTTTCCTTTTGCAAATGAGAAAAAAAAAATCACTCAAAAAAGAAAGGGTGACAAGAGACCTAGTAGCTCTAGATGGAAATGACAGAAAAATAATGATCTAGGCAGTAAATCCATTTTCCCAAAATGATAAATTAATCAAAATAGGGAAAACCGTAATTGAAATTACAAAAAGGATGATCTATCAAAAAGAATCTAGGGTAATTAGGAAGAGTTCATAGATAGACTCTGAGAGTTGGTTTAAGTCAGGTTAAACCTCTAGAATTTTGGTTTCAGACACTGAGAGAGAAAATATTTAGTTTTTCATAAATTCCTAGGGGGTGCACAGGTTGTCGGCATAAACTAGTGTGCTTGTGCACTGTATTAAACTGAAAATTTGTGTAGGTTGCGCTCTGTTTATCACAGAAAACAACACACAGTATATTAATTTTTATTGAAATAAAGACAAGGCATTCTAATTCAAAGGATCTAAAAATTCATAAACCCAACCACATTCAACCATAGTCAAACCAGCAATGTTGCAAAACTAAACCAAAAGAATCAAGTGAAAACTAAGCTCCTTCCTTGGTGGAGTCACCAATTAGTTTTGTGGATAAACCCCTCTTGTGGACAAGAGAGATCTCCCTAGTATCCCAACATATAACTAGAAACAAACAACCATTTGAATATCTCTTTCGTAAACTATTAGCATTTAGATTATCAAAACTTAGAAATGAGGAGGTAATTCTCCTACCTCTCAACGAGGTGATTTATGTAGACCTTGCCTTCCATCCTAAATATTTCCTTCAATGCTGAGAAGAAACGATAATAAAAAACATGCAAAGAATCAGAAGAACCTATACTATATAATAATATAAACACCAGTTTAACATAACGATCAAGGATATTAAGAATTTTCATTATTTTAATGAATCTAAAAACAACGCAATGAGAAAAATGGATCCATATGTATTATTAAGAATATAAATATAAATATTACAACTTGAGCCTTGATGTCGTACATATATTTCTTGTATTCCTTCCAAATCATGCTCCATGGTTTTACAAGCTTTCCTCTCTAGAACAACCAACATAGGTTTGTCTTCAATGAACCCTCATGTACAATGTGTAATCTTCAAAGTACAAAATACAATCTATTCCCAATGTACCATATGCACAATGTACCCCTAAACCTAAAGTTTCAGTTCAATTTATAGGAGAAATTGAGAAAGTTTCAGATCCATCAATAGAGGGATGAGATCCTCTAATGAAGGGATTATGGTTCCTTCATGCAAGGGGATAAGTTCTATGAGTGGATGGATATAGCTCGAACTGGATTTAATTGAGAGGCTTTATTTGGAAGAATATGCACCCAAATATGCTTCTAGAAGTTACTTTCCGCGTTTATTTTCTTTTACATGGGGTGAGAAGGTTTGATGGGAAAACATAACGCATATGTTTGTAGATAAAGGTGGTATGATCAGATCATGAGGAAGTAACCGTAAAAAGTGCATAGGATAATTTTAAGACTTTTGAAGAGATTTTTCTAAGTTCCCAAGACTTGGTTAAGGAAAATAAATGTTTTGACTTCTAAGGAAGCATGAGTATGGATAGTGATATATCCATATTGACAGTCAAATTTCATGGTGACAAAATGACGTGTAACAAGAGATTTAATAGGAGAGAGAGAAAGAGGAAGGAAGGGAGGGGGAGGGGAGGAGAGGGGGCGATGGAGGGAGAGAGAGATAGAGGGAGTTAGTGATAGAAAGAGGGAGAGGGAGTGAGAGATAGGGAAAGAGAGGGAGGGAGGGAGCGTGTGGGAGAGTGCGGGAGAGATGGATGGGGGAGGGAGAGGGAGAGATGGATGAGCGGAGAGAGAAAGAGGGGGGGCGAGATGGAGGAGGAGGAAGGGAGAGGGAGAGCGAGAGCAGAAGAGAGAGAGGAAAAAAAGTGAGAGAGGAGGAGGGAAAGCGAGAGAGCAGGAGAGAGAAAGAGAGAGGTGGGGAGGACATTTGTGTGTGTGAGAGAGAGAGAGAGAAAGACAGGGAGAGAGAGAGAGAGAGAGAGAGAGAGAGCGGGGGAGAGGGAGAATGAAAGAGTAAGGGAGTGAAATAAAGATGTCCCAACTTCAATTGAATTCTAAAATTAGATTTCTATCACTACTTAATTGAATACCATAGGTAAAATTTTGGATACTAATATTTCAAAAAAAATACACACAACCAAAGACCAATTTTAATTTTAGTGAGTTATTAAAGTTTATATTTGTCATTATAAATTATAGAAACCTAGATTAATCTTAATTTTGGATCTACACAGTACCTATATTCATCATAAATTTTTATCTACCAAGCTCTGATATGGTTCAAATATCTTGAGGTACAAACATATTTTATAGTAAAAAGTGATTTGATCCCTATAGTAGCTTTGTAGGTTCTGAGTTAAGATGGATCTAATCTTGTATTAAATCAATTTTATTGATTTAAAATTTGAAACATATTCTCATATTTTTTTTTCACTAATTTAACTTAAAATGACAATTTAGCTTTTCTAGATTTTAAAACAAATTTTTAATGTATTCAGGAGCTCTTTTTACTTACTGGTATCAGAATCATCATAATTAAATTAATTTATAAACCCATAATACTCAAATAAACCTTTTCTCATTAATAAGTTCTCCTTGAATTAGAATATCTTAAAGAACATTTTAATAGAATAGTTAAAAATTTAATTAAAAACCTTTGAAAATATTACCCATTATCCAACATTATCGAGAATGTAACTACCATTCTAACATAATTTATGTGTCGTGTATTAATTTTTATAATATAAGAATTATGGTCTCCCTTGAATTCTTACGTTAAGAATCTCCCTAATATCCAAAGGTGTAGATCACTCATTGGAAAACAATGGTGGGAAGAGTTTATGGGTAGACGAGATGTTCATATATTGTCGCACAAAATCTTGTGACGATGAGAGTGGAAAATTCCCGAAGAGAATCTTTTGAAAATGACTGTAAATTAAAATTACAAATTGGTACTTCAAAACACTTAACATTATAGGCTTTCATCAATCACTTATTTCCTTTTTACCCTTTAAGATAGAAAATAAGCTAAATAAATTATTTATTTTTAAATGTTAAAGTATAGAAAATAAATGTTAAAATATAAAAAATTCATTCAAATAATTATAATTAATAAATATTTATAAAATTCAAATTATTTTATAATAAAGAAAATTTTATTAAAAAAATTCCAAAAAAATTGTTTGCTACAATTGTGGTACCATTTCATAAAAAAATTGAAGCCTTGTTTTTAGGTATAAGCTAAATATAGTAGTTGTTTTATTAATTTAAAACTATTTTAAAAATTTGAAAGGATGATTTTTAAAGTTGTTAATATAACTTAGATTAGTTACTAAATATAATTAATATTTAAATTAATATTTTATATTTAAAATATAGAGTAAATTTTAAAATCATACAGAATAACACAATTATATAAAAAGGAAAAAATTAATTTTATTCACTTTACATTTTGATTACATTGAAAATTTATGAAATTGTTAGTTTATGTGTGGGTTGAATTTTACTATTACACTAATTGTGTTGAAAGGCACTCGACTATGTTAGAGGTAATGTAATGTAATGTTCTATAAACATTTTTACCTAGTTAAAATAAAATAAAAGAAGTGTTTAAGGAAGTATAAACTTTTAGTCGATCTCTAACAACTTTTGAATCACCTATATCACTTGTAAGTTTAGATTGCTAAAATGACACAATTAAAATGACAAACATAAATAATTGATTTGTATTATCATATTACTTGTTAGGTTGCCTTATTTTCTTTCCTATAGTAAATTAAGCATATATTAGTCATTTTTAGATGTGTTTATACGCCAGTCGTATATTTTTACCTAAGACAGAATTAGACATTTATGTTAGCCGTTATTAGTTGGGTCACTTAAAATTGTTCATTTCTCGTAGTATTTCACTTAGAAAAGTTGTAGTGAATAATTTTTAGTCACCTAGTCACTAATTTCATCATTTTCTACTAGTAAAAGTTTCACTATGGAAATGGGTTTACAAAATTTTGTCCCTTTCCAAAGCTGCAAAATTTTTCTTTGGACGACATTATCGAGTCCCTCTTGTTGAGATATCTTCTCTTATGTAAAATTTATTTAAATATAGATTAGGGATAAAAATTTATGACCATATAAACTATTCATTAATTATTGTTTCACGTTAGTGGGTATTCCCATGTGGTACTACAAAATAAATTGTGTATATACCTCGTCAGCTACGATCTCCACATGGTCCTCCAAGTCATCACAGTTCATTCCACCATGTGGGGTCATGGGATAATACCTGAATTAACCTCCTTACATGTGAATGATTCTCCAAGTGATGGAAACATCTCTGTCTCATGGCTCTGATATACCAGTTTTGCAATGGACTTACACACACAATTCTCCACTAGGGTGCGAAGTAGATTTATTTGTGTTAAACATTTGGCATAATTCACATCCCTCGAACTTGTCAATCATGGCATACTGCTCCGACAGAACTTAACTTAAACCTTGTGATTGGAATGATGTGTAATGTCCCTGTAAACTCGATGTGCCACCCTCACCAGGTGCCACCGAAACAAACTGTCGTGTGGCTTGTTACGCCACATCAACTCCATACTCCACATAGCGAACCCCTATGGTTACCTATTGACATCATGAAGACATCATCCTGCCACATGGCCATCTCTAATGGTTCCATATGTTAGTCAAAACCATGCCACTTGAACTTCAAAAAAGGCCAACTACATTTTCCACATGTCTCGTCCCCATTCTCTCCACATGTTGGAGTGACTAGGGAGGATGTTTTAGCCCGTCATTTAATTTCTTAAGTATCTAGATGTGGGGAGTGTTGTCAAGCTAGCTCACCCACTCCTTTACTTATGTAACGTTGGATGATGGGCTTTCTTGTTTTTTCTTGGTCTAGTCAGAATCATTAATTTCCTATCAGGTAAATAACCCCTACTTGTTTCAACAATCTCAACATTAATTCAGCTGATATGGGTCATGGCTATTCAATAACGACAAATCAATGTGTAGGTTGTAGGCATTAAACTAAATTTAGGTGGAGATAGGTGAGCAATTAAGTTTCCCCCCTTAATCCAAGGATCCATACAATCTTCCAAACTTTAGTTGTGTTAATTGATTAATAATAATTGTTATATGTTAAATTAGAGATTCATCCAGTCATGACGAGGTTGTAGCCTACCGCAAGTGAAAACTTTCATTTTTCGGGATAGTTACCTCTCGTAGGTCATAGCTTTAAAATTTATTTAATGAATTCAAGATAAAGTAGAATAAAGACTTTTGGTTTCCTTCCATATACATTTCCACGTAAAAATCTTGTGTCTCGATCTGTTATTGACGCGTAGGTAGCTTTATGATTTATTACTCGTTTTATGTAGCTTTATGTCTCGATCTGTTATTGACGCGTAGGTAGATTGATGGTTTGATGATAATGATTATGATTCAATGCTACATGATTGATTTATTCTAAGAAGTTATGAAATAAAACATATTCTCTCACATTGATTCATGACCAACAAATTTCGGGCCAACAAAAAAAATGATTAATAGAATATTTAAATATTATAAAAGTTTTGATAAAGTGTTTAATTATTTTTCGTTTTACAAATTTAGTGGGACAGGAGAAGGCACATTTATTTTTTTATTACATGGAATTTTAGGAAATGAATATTATAATTGGTTTTGATATATATGATATTTTTATTTTAAAAAATTTAAAATGTAATTGTAAAATAGCTAAATTGTAAAGAATAAATGTAAAAAGATTAAATATAACTCTTAAATCAAAAGGCCATTTAGTGTGATTCATGAAGGTGTAATGTTTTGGAGTTTTTTTTTACTTCGAAGAAGCTGGGGAGGGTCAGGTGGCTGGAACCCTAGCCGCCTCGGCTCTATGGATCGTTCCTCCGTTCGTGTGCGTTGCTGGGGCTTTCTTTCCGCGGCTGCCACTGATGATGCCTTGTTCTATGTGGTGTACTCGGGTGCTTCGGCAGCTTTCTGTGCGTGGTCTTCTGCTTTCAGTGGCGATATTTAGTGGTAGTGTCGTCGGCCTACTTCTCCTGCAGCCGCCATCTGTTTCCGATGTCCTTTTGTGTGATTGTGGCTATATTTTATCAAGGGTATTTGTTCACTGCCTTGATGTTGTTTTGGCTTTCATGGCGGCTTGGGTTATTTGGCTTGGATTTTCGGAAACCTTCCTTTACAAAATTTAGGGTTTCATGCGCGAGGGATCTAGCAGCCGCCTCGCTACTGCGACCCCCTCCTCATCCTCTGCAGCCCATCCCTTCTGGCGGTATAGTATCGATGGCGGCAGGTTGCTACTTGCAGCGACCCTTATTGGTCCATCTCCTTCCAGGATATCTGCTGCTGCTTTGGATGGGGCTAATTTTTTGTGGATGTTTCCCATGGGTTTGGGCGGGTGCTTCAGATGCAACTGCGATTATTTTGGGGCTTGTACATTGGGTTTTGGGGCTGGCGATTTCTTCATCTCGGTTTCTAGCTTCATGCCTTTTCACCTCTTTTTTGGGTTGGTTGTTCCTGGGGTGGTTGTTGCCATGCCTTGCATGGTTTTGCCTATTCTAATGATTTATGTTTATCTTTTATGGGTTTGATAGGTCTTTCGGCTTGGTTTATATTGGCTTATTTCAGTCATTATTGTGCAGATGTATGTACCCACAGTGTTTTGGGTTTACATTTTTGGAGTGATTCTCTGTATTCTGATCCATGAAGTTTTTACTCTTAGCCATATGCTATATGCATGTTTATGTAACATATTTTTATCTAATAGAAATTTGTTGTTTTTTTCTTCTGAAAAAAAACTCTTAAATCAAATGATGCTAAAGTTCTGATGAAATTAATATTCATATAATAATTTTAACAAAGAAATTTACAAAAAAATTATAATTTATATATAAACTCTTTCCTAAAATGTATAATTTTATTTTTTAATATTGTTTTTTTCTTTTTTTAATATTGTTTTCCTTAAACTACAAAATATATGATATTTTGGGTGTTGTTCTTGTGTTTCCTTCGAACAAAAACCTTCAGGGTCGAAAACCTTCAGGGTCGAATTTTTGGTTTACTTTGGAACTTACCATCGCACAGAACTATGTTCATGAATTCAGGTTTGGGACCCATATGCACTAGCACAATAAACAACTTAACTGCCCCAAACAACAAAAACACCCCAAACTAGTGCAAATTTCAACCCTTTTGTTGCACGCTACTTATTTTCTTCTCAAGTGTCCTGGACGTCCAAAATTTTTCAACCAAAGCCGAATTTCTGACTTCAACCTGAACTAACTATTAAACCCTTAATACTTTTTCTAATTGTCATATACCATTGGAAAGATCTCTCTAAGGAATATCCATCCATACAGTTTGTGGGGAAATTTGACTTGATCGGTATAGTAAAATATCTATAACAAAAAAGTCAAGTCATCACTAGTTATAGTCATAATACTTTCAAGTATTTTTCAATTATTCTAGTACTATGATGATTCTCAACAAATGAGCTAAATAATAAACTTGATGCTTCCCTTGAAATCAATGATCACACAAGAATATTCAAGTTCAATCATAGGTTCCAGTTAATAACAACACTCTGCGGATCCGCAACGCCAATCAATGAAAACATTTACGCCAAAAATCTCCAACAATGTGTCCAACTATCTCCAATGTTATGTCCAAAAAAAAGGAGCTGAACTGACAACCAATTGATTATTCACATTTTAGTATTTCCGTAAATTCTTCTTGATTGCTAGACTAGTAGGATTCCTATTCAGATATCATCCTTCAAGTATTGCTGGTCATTTGTTTTGTACCAAAATAAGCAAGTTTTTGTGGTTATATGGAGCCTCTGATTTAGCAATTCTCTTACACGGGGATTTGTTATATTCACTATGGAAGATCATGGTATCACTAGTTGAGGTTCATCGACTTCCATATTTTCTACATGCCTTCGATTGTTTTCAATTGAACTCTGTTCTTCAATCACTTTCTCCTCACAAAATTCTTCGAGGATTTTTTCAACCTAATCGTGTGGATTTGTCCATCCCTTGTTTGTTAATTTCAGCATCAATTGTGCATCATTTGTAGTCCAACACATTAAATGGATAGTAGACGTACTTATTTAATTTTGGGGGATCTATTCAATGAATGTTTCATGTGGTTTTGTAAATAAATTTGACCTCACTTCTACTAGTTATATTCGTTTTATTTGAGCGTATTTCTTAAAGTAATATTTATTTTTTCTCTACCACCACTCATGTATATCTTCCAAACTTGTCATTTAGATATGCATATTTGATATACTCGGGTCTACAAACTATCTGCAATGTAACCAATGCTGTTATCTACAAAATAACACACAGTAGTTAAGAAGAGTATGTAGAACAAGCAATCTTATATAACAATATACATAATGAGCATAGGAGAAAATGTACTAAAAAATCGTTGGAGATATAGAAAAAGAACCCTTATATTTTATATATATCCGAAACTAATAACAACTTCATACTGTCAAGTAAATAGATATAGATCCATCCTTTACACAATTATAACAGCTATACCAACTAACATACACAGTCAACCGATTTGATAGGGAGCCAATTGAATTACAATACAGACTAAAACTTAGTTGGATATGTGGGCTCGATATAGGCATGCGCACCTGTTTCAGGTTAAAAAGCTCAATTATGTTGCTTCATGTGGTTTTTATTCACCAAACCAAATTGACATTATCTCCCTAAATAGATTTATGAAGAAAGATATTACTCACCATAAAATCCCAACTATGATTCATATCAAAGAATCAGTGATCACATTACATTCTTGACATTATGTTACAACTAAGGTCACCGCCCTCTTATGACTCCATTGATCGAGACATTCTATTTGACAATATCTAGAGCTAGGGATTTCCTTAATAACTACTAATGCAACTTTTTGTGAAGGGATTGATTTTGAATAACCATGCGACGAGTGATTATAGGTATCATGTTGACATGATTTGTAGAAAACACACTTGTGAGAGCTTCAATTTTTTTCGTGGTTTCGATTTAATACACTCATATCAAATTCAGAGTGAGTGTTTGAATGACTTCAGGATGTAAGTTGCAGATCGCCATAAAGTTATAACGAGAATTCGAACAGGCGAACCATTGATTATATTCTGATATTAAGGGGTACCCTTATCATATGGTTTAATTACTTGGATTTATTTATTTATTTATTTATTTTGTGGTAGTATTTAGAGCAAGGATTTTTCTCTGTAGGGAATAATGCATTTTTTTCATAGAGGCATTGATTTTTCAAAAACCTTTCCTCTAGTGATTTGGGTGGTTTTATTACACCATACTTGGGAAAACATGCTATCTATAGCTTTTAAAAAACAATTATGTTACTCGGTTTGTATTTTAGGTTCTCAAACAGAGTTCATGAGGTTCTCCTGAATGGCTTCAAAAATCGAGTTGCAACTTTCCATCAAAATTTAAGACTTGGATAGGTGCAACATCGATTATGTGGAAATATTGATATCATTATACTTGAAGGGAAATAATCTCTTGTTACTCTATTTCTTGAAAATTGTTTTATTTTACGATCTCCAGAGCGATGGTTTTGCTTAATAATGAACAATGATATTTTTTCACAAAGCGGATGATTTCAGAAAACCTTGGGTAAAGTAGTTATGGTTATCATGTTCACATGCACCTTGTGTAAGTACTTTGAATTGGATTTTATTATTTTTAAAAAAATTCACAATGCATCCCTCAAAGGAAGTAGAATGCAAGTTCCAACTTGCCATAAAACTCTAGCTAAGACATGGTTGGGTGTAACAACTCTCACTACCTAATTTTATTTTTTACTATTTCTGTAAGTATTAATTTTCCTTTTTAGGTACAACTAACCATTTACCAATTTATAATGACATTTCAACACCACGATTTGTGGTTATTAGTCTCTGCCCAAAGGGCAGGCAGAGACTCTTGTAATTGGAATGCTTTGAAATATGAGTTTGCTAAAAACAAATAAATGCTCAAAACCAAATTATCCAAAGTTTATTTGTACATGTGTATTTTCACTTTTTTTTCAACCAATCAAAATTGAAAACGTTTTACATTAACTAATTAGAAGTTTTGAGTTCTTATTTAGCCGGACAGAGAGCAGGCCGAGAGAAACAAAACTTTGTGTTAAAATCTATATTGCTAAAAAAAAATGTACATAATGAAGTAATGTTAGAACATTATTTCTCAAACATTGTATGTGATTAAAATGTTATGACTCACTGCTATCACTACTTTCCTTTTTGTAAACATGTCTATAAATATTTGTAGACACGTCTCCCATGTAAACAAATCTACTCTTTGTAAACACGATATGGAACTTTGTAAACATGATCTAGCATAAAATACATGCAGTAGTAAGCGATCGAGTCGGTGGAAATAGACCCCAACAAGTCCAAACCTCCTTAATCTCAGAATGTCCAGACCCTACCCTTACTCTCAGAGCCTACCCTTACTCTCCCTTCTGGGGTTGCTTCATTTGGTGTTGGATCTGGTCGTGTCGAAGGAGAAGCATAACATGTATTTTCTTAGCTTCGGTTAAGTTTTTCTTCTATGGAAAAATAAAGGAAAGATCATCATGCCATTCACTTTTTGGAGTTCAAAAATCTTGAAGGTGACACCGCAGAGGGAGATGCCTAAGGTGTATTCACTTTTTGGAGTTCAAGAAAAGTTCAAAAATCTTGAAGGTGACCCTACAGAGGGAGATGCCGAAGGTGTATTTTCTTAGCTTCGGTTATCTGGAAATTTGTGCACATCCACACTCAAGTTATGCACATCCACATCAAATCTGGTCATGGCAATGGAAATCAAATCTGGTCATGGCTATGACGTGTGTTTTTCCTTAGAATTCTAAGCTTAAGAGTGAAAACCCTGTCAAAATAATGTCAAGAAATGAAGAAATAACCATTTCAAGTCAATTCACGGCCATTTTAAGTCACGGTTAAAATCATTCATTTTAAAGATTCTTCTCTAACTTCTATTATTTTAAAATTTCTTCTCTATTTTTTTTTTTCAATTTCCCTAAGTTATTTTAATTTTTTTCAATATCTGTAGGGTATTTTAAATTTTTTTCAATATCTGTAGGGTATTTTAAATTTTCTCTACAATACAGAATTATAGAATTTTAATTTCAGTAACTCTTTATATATTTTTTCAATTTCTTTCCATTAGAATTCACCTACCTAATTTATGGCCACTAGCCTTAAATTTTTTTCCTCGTCTTCCATTTTCTTTAAAATTAATCAAAGTAGAAATTGGTAGAGGCCCCAATACCTTAATAAACCCATTTAGTAGTCCTAATCTTCCATTTTGTTTCAAATTAATCAAGGTAAAAATTGGTAGAAGCACCAATACCTTGCAAAAAAAACCCATGTTTCCGCCTAGGTTTGATATTGATGTCTCTTGACACAACAATTAAATGGAAAGTATAATTACATTACTGATTCTGGCACTCAAGGTAGGGATGATGATTCTGGCACTCGAGGTAGGGATGATGCAACCTGCTGCAGGGATACTGCAACCTGTAGGGATGATGATTCTGGCACTCGAGGTAGGGATGATGCAACCTGATGCAGGGATACTGCAACCTGCTGCAACCACAACCACAACACGAGCCTCATATGAGACCTCATAGGATGAACAATTCCATCTGAAACAAGAAGCAAATTTCAGGTTTTAGGTTTCATTTGTGCTGAATAAACACATCATATCAAGATATTCTTTTTATTTCCATTAAATTCTCTCACACATTTCGCTCATTAAAAAATCTAAATAATCCAAAACGAAAAGAAAATCCAAAGAAAAACTTTAAAATTGCATGCTTTAAATCAAATTTAGCATTCCTGTATTTTGAAAAAGGAAATGTGAGCAAAGCTTATCAACAAAGCAATAATGTAGACAAATTCTGAACAATGGAAAACAAAATAAAGAGAAGTTTGAATAAATTCACTCGGCCCGTTGATTTCGAGAGCCGTCCGAGTGCTGCGAGGTAAGAAATGGAGCATTAGTGATTCAGGAATCTGTACTCTTTTGTTGAATCCGAAAGCCATGAGAATTCTCTGCAAATTAATTCAAGGACTTGGAAATTGGAAAAAAAAGGAATTTACAAACCCATAATGGAAATAATGAGGTACGAAGAGTTAAACCCCAAATTCCATCCAGTGTAATAGGCACACCAAATAGGTAACATGACTCAGAATCTTTCTATGTTGATGCAGCCTTCACAAGGTTGCCTATGGTTGTTTATTCTCGCTGTATCTTTATACATGCTTGAGATATTATGGACTATGTACTGTTTTATATTAATATATAACAGCGTTTTTTTCTTCTGAAAAAAAAAACATGACTCGGAATCAACATAAGGAGAGTGTTAATATCAATATGATTACATTTCCAAAGATTTATTTACAATATAATAATGTTGAAAGGACCGAACATAAGGATATATGTAAAACACGAAAATTATAATAGTTGAAAACGTTGAACACGAATTCCTACCTCAGAGAATTATGGCCAAACTACATTCTTTCAGCAATGCCAAAATAATTTAATATCATGGACACCTAGCAGCCTCCAAAAAGATATAAAATTGTACAGTAGATTTTGTAGGTGGAGCTTTGACCTCACTACTCTAAAACTGACATTTGAAATGAACCTTTTAACTCAATCCTCTAAATGATTTATCAAAATGATTTATCTCCATCCCAAATTTTGAGTATTTTTTAAATTAGTTGTTATTTTATTTTAATCTAAAGTTGACCACGTTACGGGTACATGCCTCACCATAGCGGTCGGGAACCTCGGACCACGTTCCGGGTATGTGCCTCACCATAGTTGCGTGGGACCTGGGAGGAGGGGCACGTGTTTGAGAATTATATTATACGATGTGTCCATATCATAGATTATATCGGTGAATAGAGAATGTTGGAGTCATTTCTTATTCTTGGAATGAAGGTATTTTATATTTTACTCATTCACGTTCACTCAAAGGAAAATACTCTTCTAAAAAAAATATCTGCATTGCTACAACAACATCCCATCCTCAGAAACGAATCAGGCCCATGACGGCCTCTTCTGTAGATCATGAATGGCTTGTGTTGTGTGAACTGTAAAATGTGTTTTCGTCAAATATAAATGGTGGACAAAGGCGAGGAAAACCATTTAGAATTTTCGCTTCTCAATGCCTTATTAGGAGAGCAGATTCAATCATCTTGCTGTGGTGCTCCACTTAAAGTTTCTAGAATTTTCACTTGAATTAACGGCCATCCTTTTAGGTAAGAAATTTTTTATGAAAATCTACTTGTATTTTAAGGCATTTGTGGGTTTCTTACGTTAATGTTGGATTTTTTAATGATAAACTAGGTCTCTAATTGGTCGAATCGTCTGAATATTTTCTCTCAAGTTGTTTTTAGTTATAGTTCTATCAGTAAGTGCTTAAAGTTTCGCAGGATATTTGACCTTTAAAAATTTGAAAAAGTTTAACTATGTAGAGGGTTCCAGGGTCGCTGAATTGTTTAAAATTTAGCTATATTCGTGTGAGTAGGGAATTTTCTTTGAATTTGACTTAAATTAAGTTTATTTCATGAAACCTAGATTAATGATTATATATGAATTTTAGGGTCTAAATATATTTGGCCTTCTATTTACCCTGACATGCCTGCTTATTTGTGTTTGTTTAGGTAAGTTAACCTTTTACCATGTAGACTTTGTTACATAGCCTTCAAAGATAGGTTTTTTTCAGATTGTTATGCTATTTATAGTAAAGATGGAATGTTTTCCTTGGCTATGATATTTTTTCTAAGAAAAACATGAGATGAATGATATTTTTTCTAAGAAAAACATGAGATGAATGACCAATGTAGGCGTAAAATCTATTATTTGATTTGAAGACCACATAATAGAACCCTTGTTGTATGTGCACATTTTTTCACGTTGGGCTCTGCTAATGACTTGTATATTAAATTGCCTTCTTTTGGTTTATTTTGGGCATTTTGTTTCGGATTTTTTAATGGTAAATTTGCAATTTGTGTGATTGGAAATTATTTATTTTTTGACTTTGATTCATGAAAAATCAACTCTTAATTTCAACAAAGTGTGAAGTTTTTTTTTTACAGAACCATAACTTTGTTTTTTGATGGAAGTTTGGCTTCAATATATTTCTGCATAACCATAAATCATCAACATCAATAGTGTACTATAGGATTCACATACATTGACGTGACAAGATTCACATATATTGATGTACTATGTAAATTTATGTTGTTTTTTGGTATTGCAAATTTTAATACAATATTATAAAATTTCAAAGTAAAAAATAACACAATTATCACAATACTAAGAATATGACTTTTTATGGTTAAATCATTGGCATCAGCAGTGTACTACAAGATTCACATACATTGATGTGACAGGATTCACATATGCTATGTAAATTTGTGTTTTTTTTGGTATTGCATATTTTAATACAATATTATAAAATTTCAAAGGAACAAATACCACAATTATCACAATACTGAGGGTATGATTGTTTTATGATTTTTTTAAACTGGCAGACAAACATATAAACATTTGGTTGTCCATATGTCTTGACACTTTTTGTAATTTTCTATGATATTTGGCGAGCTCTTTTTTTATTAGTGGTAATCAATTTTTATGTTACGTTAATTTAGTATGCATTTCAAATCTTTTAAGTCAAAGGTTTAATGATATTTTTTTTGGATGTATCATATGTTTATATTTTTTAATCTAATTAAAAGTTGTGAGATTTATTTAACTTTATATACACGAAAATTTCACATTCTCTAATTTTTACATTTCTTTATTAAAATATTAGGTCAAATTAAAAGTTACTTTGAAACTTTTTAAAAGTTGAAATAATCTTATTAACAAAAAGCAAATGCAAATAATATTAAAGTAATATTAGAAATATCATTGGCATTTATTTGACTATTAAATATTTAAATTCGATTTAAAAATCATAGTATCTTGAATTTAAAAATCATTGAATCTTAATGTTATTTTAGGGCTTTCCATCCTTTAAATTTATTGTATGTAATTCCACAACCATTATTGTATGTAATTTAAGAACCATTTTTTACATCAATGTAATGATTTGCAATACAACCTCCAAAAAATAAATCAACATAATTAATACATATTGCATATCAAGCTGTTGTGTGACCTTTTATAATGGTTGTATGGTTCATTTTAATATTAATAATGTGCTATTATCATTAAATTATTATTTTAATTTCTTGACATGTGGAGAAATTAGTCTCAAGTTGGATTTGGATTTATCAACGAGAAATCCATGATCGTGATCAACCATACAAGAATTTTCATATATATATATTTTTTGAGAAATAAGAATATGAATTCCTAAAATAGAGAAACTCAAATGATAATAGCATTCTCACGATGATAATGTGACATTGAGTATGCATGGTTTTAATGCTATTGGGTAATGGTAATCATTGAAATGTGAAAATGAGTATGCATGGTTGTAAATCTGTTGGATAATTGTAATCATTGAAGATGGTTGTAAAATTACAATTTACTAAAATCATTCGAAAATTTTCAAAATCTCATTTTTACATGTATTAATTTATTTTTCTTGGCAAAATTTCACTGAAAAATCTCACTGGAGGGAGTTGTTACTTCTCTTGTTTTTATTTCTATCCACACTAAGATCTGTTCTTGATTTTAACTCTCCTCTCTTATGGATTATTTCCTAGTCATAGGTTATATAACATCTTTATAAAATATTCATTCGTCTTTATAAAATATTCATTTGAACTATAATTGCTTTTCCCTTAACGTTATTATTTCCTTTACGTTATTATGCATGTCTCTCACATGTATAATATCCCATTTTCAATTAACATTTATCCTTATCTTTACTTCATTAATTATCTACCCTTTATATATACTTAGTGTATATTTACATATGACTATACTTAAAGTTATAATGTATTAACCTATAATTCTCCATCTACTATACCTAGGAATAGGAATCAAATAATGGTAACCCTACCCTTCATTCATTTATTTCATAATACTATTTTATAAGTCACTATATTAGACCCATATCAACCAACATATTTTCCATAACCCAATGTAGAATTTATAACCCAACATATAACTCAATTATGTCATAATCTCGTTATTAGTACATCATACAATAAGGTTTGTATTAATTTAATTTAATGGTGGTGTAAGTTGGTTCCATTTTCGATGATATTTTCTCCACGTATTCTTGTAACCAATAAATTGAGGTTAATTTGTCATTTTACCTTCACGTGGCCTCAGTACCTCTATAGGACACTTGTAGGTTGGAGATTAACCACCATGAATGGTGGATATTTCTCCATAACCCGAAGTTTCTTGAATGACATGTGTTTGTACATTCCACATTTCATTTTGTGTATTTCTCGATAACCCCAAGTTTCTTGAATGACATGCATTTGTACATTCAACATTTCATTTGTTCGGGCATTTGGAAGAAATTACGGTGTGGGAAATGAGTGTACAAAGTATGGATTTGTTTTGCGTTTTTGTGAGGAATCAGTATGGATTTGGAGGATGTCTTCCTATTACATCAGTTACCCTCCTGTTATCATGACATGTTTCAGATTTATGGTTCCGGTTCATATTTTCTCTCTTGGAACAACTCTATAAAATTTCCAGGTAATGTATTCATTTACGCCCTCTTTTCGTCATTTCCAACTTGAGCTTTGTTTTACAGTATTTCATTTTGTTCCTTTAATAACTAGGTATTTTTTTAACTCCTGTTCATTTATTTTTGGAAATGAACTCGTTTTGACAAGGTTCTATTATATTTTAGGATCCCTTCTCGAATTCCTCTTTCCTCCACGTTCCAACTGAGGCCAGGAGAATTTACGAGGTAAGAAATTTACAACGTCCATAATTTTCAGGGTGTTTTCATTCCAATTTTTTTCAGAACTTCTTAACCCTAAGGTTTTTCTAGGTTTTTCGTTTTTCTCTATCTGTTACTTATTTATGTGAAGAATTATTATTTTAAAATGCAGGACTTCTTATTTTGATTTTTGAGAAATCGACCTATGCTTACTCTCATTATGATTTGGGTCTCTCCACAGTGGTTTTTCACTTGGTTGTATAAACTTTTTTACCTCCAACTTCATTTCTCTGTTATACTATAATTTCCCCCAATTTTCGGGTTCCGGGTTTTTTGTACAAGGATTAATTTAGGTTTTGTCTGTAATACATTTAATTACAACTATGTTCATAAGTTTGAGCTTTGATTTTGGTTGGGTAGGAAAGCTTCATTAGGTAATTCCATGATGTTCGGTGAAATCATACCCTTCTGGTGTACATATAAATGTTAAGAACTTTATTAGTTTCTTTTTGCTATATATGTTTTCTGCCTATGTTTCACATTACAGTGAGGCTCTTTCTTATGTTGAGAAGATCCTCTCTTACCCCACATCCATATTGCTAAATTCCGCTATTCGTCCTCAGTAAGTTTCCCTACCTTTACTGTTCATACCATTGAATTCAAACTTTTATTAAGCAATTTTCTTGAGCACCCATAGTGTAACTTTATAATATTTCAACTTCTTTATAGATTTTAAACCTCAAAGTCTAGAAAACTAATTTTTGACAGAGATATTCATGTAGAATTCTCTATGAATTATAATTACGATTTACCTTGCAACTCAATTTATCTTAGTTTTTCATAGACTTTGTAATTGCTTTTCTCATTTTCGATTTCCCCACCTCAAAATATTAATTGGTAATTTTGTAATTATAATTTTGCGTATGTGATAGTTAGTCGCAACGTTCACTTCACATACTACAAAAGTTTATATTTACAGTTAATTTTATTTTTATAATTAACATACCTACTGTTAATTCAACCAAGGTTTAATTCCTATATTGCCTCTATGTATATAACTAATAACACAACAATGTGAATCACTATTCACTTAACAGGTTCTCTTTTTACTTTACTGGTATTCATATTGAATTCCTGAAATAGATTTTTGACTATATTAATATAGTCCTACTTCTAATTTTCTATTATTTCCAAGTACATTTAAAATTTTCATTTATATAATAATCTTCTATGCATCTAAAATAATTGTAATTGAAATTCATACTTCTAGAAGTTAATTATGTAACTTTAATATATTCTAATTTTCTTTCTGAAAACTAATTTGGGAATTCCCTTCCCAAATTGTCATACTCTTTAGCCATTTAGCGCAATACTTTTTCACTTTGGGATACCTACCTCTTATCCCATGTTAGTATTGAAATTTTCCCTAGTAGGAATTTTCCCTAGTTTTTTTTTACTCAATCAAAAGAATTTCTCTTCTCACTTCAAGAGGAACAAGATCAGAAAATGTTCCAACCGTGTCATAGGAAAAATGCCTAATTCGTTTCAAACCAACATTTCCCACACTGCCTCTCCTACTCATCATTCTCTATTGAGGAGGAATGATTGTTGTAGCAAGAGAACATTAAAAACAAGTACAAGATCCATGATCCATGAATTAAAAAATTAGACAACCCACTAACCCTTGAATCCCTTAATAAATTACAAAAAAATCATCCCCCCATGGCCACACCATTAGACCACATTCAAGAAAATCTTCTAATTCAGTAGAATGCAAAGACATATAACACCAAAACCCACATAGCCATTCCATACAATGAAATATCCCAATACCTAAATTATCAACAAAAATAAATTATTCACCTATAACACACAACATCCTCCCCGAATTGAGAACCCAACTAATTAAAATGAATAACACTAACATAAACTAAAATAAAACCCAGTACATTGATTGTATGTCTTCCTGAACCATAAACTAGATGAAAACTAACAAATTATTTAAGGAAAATGAGACTTTGTGTGGAAAATTAGTTATCTTGATAAACTCAGAGAAACATTTAAATAGAACTAGGCTTAAATCCAAGTATTTTAGGACTAGGACCCAAATGCAACCCAAGAAAAGTATTTTGAAGTAAAACATTGCAGCATATAGAGAAATATACTTACTACATTCAAGAACACACTCGAACAAAAGTAGGTTAAACAATCCGTAGAAGAATATGCTAAAAGAGGATATGTAATACCTCACTACCCAAGCCAAACATAGTTGAAGTAATGGACACGAGCTCAAGAAGAAACCTGAATGCTATAGCATGTGGAAGAAAAACTAGTTGTACCAATGTCAAGCTAGAGCAGGTGAAGGAGGGTGAGGATGAAACCTCTTCGCCTCCTTTCCCACAATGCATGTACTCCTCCCACCCCATAACATTAAACTCACATTTGTGATGAATCGACCTCGAGTTCAATCTCCAATGTCTAACACCACATCTATGCCATGCAATAACATAAAACATACACCTCTAGAGTGGGCACACGTTACAACAAAACTCCAATACTTCATGCAGTAACACCCCCATGGGGGAATACTCGTAATATTGCTAATAAGGAAAGGTTTTAATACTGATGCAGGAGCACCATGGCTCCAAATTTTGTACATTTAGTAGAGTTTAGGGGGGTCTTGTTCTTTTCAAGGGAGTTGGTTCCCTAAGTATTTAATTAATGTAATTTTTAAAGTTTTGACTAATTTTATGTGAGAACTTTAGAATAGGATTTAATTAAATATTGTGAGGAATATTTCTAAATTTTCTCGAATGTAGGAGAACACGAGTGATTCATGAGGATTGAGCGATTCTGAAATATTTTATATCTTTGATTAGAAATCCATTCATGATTTTGTGGAACTAGAGAGGATCCTTAGGAATTAGTTCAATCAAAAGTGGACTTCGAGGATTTTTAGGATTTAGCTGAGGAAATTGTGGATCTGAACCAGAATTGGTTGCAGAACCTTTTGCATATATTTGTAAGCCTGAAAGGCATTAAGAGACCATGATCCTTAGATATTTTATATCTTTGATTAGAAATTAGTTCATGATTTTGTGGAACTAGAGAGGATCCTTAGGAATTAGTTCAATCAAAAGTGGACTTCGAGGATTTTTAGGATTTAGCTGAGCAAATTGTGGATCTGAACCAGAATTGGTTGCAGAACCTTTTGCATATATTTGTAAGCCTGAAAGGCATTAAGAGACCATGATCCTTAGATAGGTAATAGAGTAGATTTGATTGTAAGCCTACAGGTAGAAAGAAAGAAGTAGTGTTGAGAGGCGACTTAAATAAAAAATCAGGTTGAGAGGAGATTTATTATTGCGTAATTATTTTCTTGTGAATAGAAAACTCAATTCTGAGTTCTTGTAGAGTGTGTTTTGTTGATGAGTTATAAAAACTGTGTATAATCAGAGTATTTCGTATAACATAGGTGTGCAGGTGAACATGAAAAGGACCATACTAAGAATAACGTGTAAAGGTGATTATGGAGGTTTTATCATGTTTGAGTACAAGTGAATCATTAGAATAAATCTCATCAGGAATTTAATGCCGAGGAAGAACAGCCCAAGACCAAAACCTGATAGTATACCAAAAAACAGAAGGAATCGCGTGGAAGGTGTTGGGGTTCCTATGATTTGGAAGATTTGGTAATACCAAATGACAAGACAACATCAAACCACTTTAGGATCTCAGGATCTAGCCCTCCTGGATCCAGCGAGGGATCTCTCTATAAGGTAAAGAAATAATGTATCTTTAAAGGTCAATTTAAGGTGTTAGGCTAGTTATGGAGTACAAGGATTTTTGTTTTGTTTTGTTTGTTTGGTTGGGAAACATGAAACTAAGGTTAAATGAATGTAAAGAAATGGGTAGAAAGATTTTTGGCAATGAGGAGATAATTCAAAGAGAACACAAGTCCATTGGACAATGGGGTCATAAAAGGGTTTGCTTGCAATTCAAATATCCAAGGCTTTAAAAGGGCTAGTCATCTAAAACAGAGGAACTCTTAAGATGATAGTATGGGATGAAACAATAAGGAAATGAAAGGAAATGACAAGGAAAACCTTCCAAGGTGACCACTTCAGAGTAAGTCTAGGGACATGATATGCCTTATACCTCTATGATCCAAACTCCCAATGAGGCTAACTCTGAAGACAACAATCTAGCAGTCCTCCTGACTACTTTCAGACAATACAAAACACTTAAGTTCAAAAACAGAGTGAAGTCTAAGATTAGAGAAATACTTTTAAACTTCTCTACTTTGGGCATTCAACTCAAAGGGATCGTAGAAAGGGTGATTGTTGGAAAGGGAACTTAGGGGACAGGGCTAATCACTAAATACCCCTATTCTCCTTTTCTTTTAGCAGAACCAAGAAACAACATATAAGAGACAAACTCTAAATTCATACATCAGTAAGCATGGAAAAACCAACTTCTATACTAGTTAAATTATGTTGAATTTGTTCTAAGATACACAATTAGTGGAAAAAATTAAAGATAAGAAAGTGCAGGAAGCATTAGGGTACTTGCAGCAGTATATCCTAAGCCAAAATTCCTGTTTCTTATCAAAGAAAATGAAACATGATGTAAAACAAAGGGAAAACAATAAAAAAGAAGGGACACATCACCACTGATTTAGATCAGGATCCGATGAACATTATTTTCATATTAGTAGAGCAAAACCAGTCACATACATTCTTGTCCAATAGCTTGCTATCATCTAGAAATCATCTCCCAACCTATTTACAACTACTAGTCACAGAACTCCAACTCAGTGAAATAGCTTACAATCAGTGATTTTCCAATAACCAACCAACATTTACAGTTTATTTCTTATGGGTTCTTATAGGTGAAAGAGTGATAGTAGTAGTAGATAGAACTTAAATGATTCATTAAAACAGAATAAGAGGTGTCTATGAAGCCCATTATATTTTAATATCTCTACATTAACTTTCAGTACCCTTTAGCTGAATTAGGGGTCTTCGACAGATTGATAATAACTCCAAGGGTATGTTCCTTGAAGTACCTTTCTGGATGTAGTACTCTGTTTATCTTCTATGACAAGTAAGGTGAATATTTTTTCTTCAGGTCTTCCATACTTCATAACCAATGCACTGACAGTTCTAGGAGCTTTCTGTAAGAATAATAACTATTATGGGCTCGATGTGGCATAGATAATGCTGTGGGAATTTATCCTTCTTAGGAAAAAGAACATTCTGCTGATATGAAAGCACTGATATAACTTGTTAATGTGCTTTACGCTTCATTAAGCCTCCTTGATCATCTTTATGGTCTTTGAACTGTATCCTTTTTCCTTCTAAACATTAGACATCAGCATTAAGTCTTCAACATCAGGCATTAATCCTTTAATCTCTTCTGATACACTTTGCTTCTTCTTATGACCAGTGTTTGTGAATATATAGGTTATAGGGGCGCTAGAGGGTTTATGTCAGGGTTTAATAACATGATCTTCAATAAAACATGTTCTAAACCTTATCAGGGATGTCTTCCTCTGCTATTTTTGGCTCCGGAACTGTCTTTCTGTGCTAAGGGTCACTATGACTGTGACTTTGGAGACAGAACGAATTCCCCACTCTATAAACCATGAAAAAAACAAAAAGCTCATTATAAAAATGTAAGGGAGTGAGGGTGGCTGCTTCGGAGGCTCGTGGGGATGGTGGCGCAGTGAAGAGAAGAGTGGATGCAGCTAAAAAATGGGTGTAAAACCCTGGCAGAGCAGCTAACAAGGTGTTTTGAAGGTTTGGGCACAAGATTAAACACAGACCGTTATATTAGGATGATTTGCGGTGGAGATCACACGATGGAGTCATTGGGGGAAAAGATGGGAAAAAAATGAAATGACATCACGATATAACGTGGGTCGTTAGATCTGGATGATCTATGGCTGCGATTTAAAGTAAAATTGACGTTGTGAGGGGGGGGGGGGGGTAGGCGGTATGGCAGAAAACCATTAATGGTTTTCACACGGCCTCTGAGGGGGTAAGTGGTTTTCCCAAAAGGAACGCGATTCCATAGAATAGGTGACGCATTTCTTTTAAAAATCTCTCATATCGCGCTATTTTAAGATGTAATCTCCCGGGCGAAAAATTTACGCGACATGCAATGTGGACCGTCGGATGATGGGCGTGAGATTTGACGGTGCGGAATGAACGCAATAGCTGGTGAGATGTGCGGGAAGAAGGTGAGTAGGGTCCACAATGACATAAGGATGTTTTTTCGTGGAGCGGACGGGTGTCAGGGCATCGGGTTTATTCTCGACTGTTGGATTGCTGGAATGAACGGTCAAGATTGAAGGATGGAGCGGAAGTATTTAAAATGGGGAATGAGATGTTATATGAATGGCGAGATAGATCCTGGCCATTGAATCTATAGAATGGATGGCTGAGATATGAAGATGAGGTGGAAGGTTTGAAAAAGGTAAAAGGGGGCCGAGAATGAATGGGTGCCTAATGGTCGTTGATCTATAGAGATCAACGGTCTGCATTGGTTCGGGACTATAATGTCGGGTGAAAAAATTTGTAAAGGAAAGGGTGCATTCGCGGAGAAATATGAGCGGAAGGGGGATTAGGGATAAGTGCCTCGGGTGTGGTCCCATGAAGGGAAAAGGACCGGGGATAGCGGGTGACTTTAAGCCCTCAGGGCTTAACCCTTTAATAGAGCGGAAGACTGTTTTAAAAGGAAAAAAAAGGTTTTTAACGTGGAAGCTTGTGTTTCTAAGCACCCGGTTGCAGGGCTATAGTCACATGAGGCAGAAAGACTGAAGAATATAATCCCTCAAGGGCTTAAGCCTATTATGGTGCAAATAGACTAATTTTTAGGCTAAAATAGGGATTTTTAAAGCCAAATGAAGGGTTCTGATAGGCAAAAGAAGAGATTTTAAAACCAAATAAAGGGAAATATAAGGTTTAAAAGGGGTTTAGGATGATATGGAAGTGAAATGAAGGGGTTTTGAAGGAATTTTGTGAAGGGAATAAGGGTGAAAAATGGGGATTTTGTGGGAATGAAATGGAGAAAATGGAGGCTTTTTGAAGCAGTCTCTTTCACAAAACAGTAAGGCTCATCAATGGAAACAGTAGTGAAGATAATTTTGGAGGATAAGGACATCACAAGGCTTCAATGATGTTAAATTTTCAAGGGAAATTTTCACTTGAAGGCTTGAACACAGATTTGGCCACCTGTTTGCTTTGACAAATTATTATAGGTGGTCAACAGTGGCTCTACATGGGGATGACATCTTCTTTAAGGTGTCAAGAATATCAGAAATAATCTTTGGAAGTAGGCCAGATGCTTGGCACTTGACCATCTTTTTCTTCTTTGATCAGCTGCTACAAACATGATGGATATTATATCAGCAGAAAACATTTTCCCAAACCACTACCTACCCATCCTACTGTGCTAACATTTTTTCTCCAAGGTGCATTTAGACTTGCACACCTTCTTCATCATATATTTTTTATTGAAAGCAAAAACTAATCTAATTCTACCCTTATTTCTCCATGAGACCCGATTAAATAGTAGGACTCATAGCCCCTCTACCTAAAATAATATCTGCCAGGATTAAACTGCCTGACAGATTTTCATTCTCTACATTCTAAAATAGAAATTTAAATACAGAGAAACCAGGGTTAGACTGTTTGGTTTGCTGTGGGTCCATGGAATAAAGGAAAGTTACCCATGAACTGAAACTTTGCAAAAAATTGAAACAAAATTGCGACGGTTTGAACTTCTGAAAATTAAGAGCATCCTTCCTTCTTGTGACTCAGATTTTGAGCTTGTTAGAGTCACATTTCTCTCTTCATTTTAGCTCTGATTTTGACCTTGTTAGAGTTGTTTTCATCTTTATTTACTAGTTCAAGTTTTGAGCATGTTAGAACCAACCCTTCCTTTTCCTCTAGCTCGGGTTTTGATCTAATTTGAGCCATTCTTTTTAGAATTTCATAGGTTCAAGATTTGAGCTTGTCTGAACCTTTCTTTTCTATTTTTTTTTGTATATTTTTTCTTTCTTTTCAGAACCAAACAGAGCAATGGTATTTGCAATGGAGGTGGAAACTTAAACTAAAAATTAGCAGAAATAATGCTTGAGCATCTTGCCATTGACAGGACTCCCAAACAAATCTGTACCATCCAATTCTTGCAGAAAAAATGCATTGGGACCAATGGCAGATTGAATGATGTAAGGGTCTTGCCATAAATTGTCAAATTTGCCATGTTTACCCTTATCCTCTCTCCTAGAGTCCCATTTGAGCACCTTGTCCCCAATTTTGAAATCACAGGCCTTTGTTCTGTTATCAAACAATTTTTTTATGTTCTCTTGCACTTTCTGAGCTCTGTTGTAGACTTCTTCCCTTGTTTGCTGGAGATGTATGGTCTGATTTATCCTTCTCACCATGCTCTCTTATTCTGACTATATTTCTTGGACCAATTTTATCATTGGCACTCCTAAGCTGGTAGGAAACACTGCATCTGCTCCATAGACTAACTGATTGGGAGACATTCAAATGGATTTCTTTGTTGTCAATCTGTCTGCCCATAAAGCATGCACCAACTTGTTATGCCATGATTTTTTATTATCTTCAAGCAACTTCTCGATGATGGTCACCAAACTCTTATTTGATGATTCTGCTAGTCCACTACCTTGAGGGTAATAAGCAGTAGAATGACCAAGTGCAATCTGATACCTGTGACAAAAATCAATCATCCTTTTGGAACCAAATGCAGCAGCATTGTCAGTGAAAATTTTCCCAGGGCAGCCAAATCTAGATAGGATATGGTATTCAAGGAATCTTATGATAACTGAGTCTGTGGCATTCCTAAAAGGGATGGCCTCTATCCATTTGGTGAAAGAGTCGGTGGCTGTGAGTATCCATTTATGTTGGGCAGATGAAGCAGGATGGATTTCCCCTATGAATTCTAGGCCCCACTATTGAAAATGAGCTTCAACAGTGATTAGTTGTAAAGGTAAAGGAAGAAGTTTTCTTTTGCCCTCAAAGATTTGGCATTTGTGGTAGGCAGTTATCATTTTGTGGACATCTTGGAAAATGGTGGGCCAGTAATAGCTAGCTCTAAGGATTTTATTGGCAGTGGTTTTCCAGTAGAGATGGCCTCCACACTCTCCTTCATGAAACTCATGCTTGATCCTATCTGCATCAACTTCAAGCAAACATTTAAGCAATAAACCATTGGCATTTTCCCAATATAAACATTCATTTAAAATGAAATCATTCCTAGCTTTCAATTTTAAAAATCTTGCCTTTGTCCTAGATAAATTAGGAGGGGTATTGAGATTTGTAAGCACATACAAGATATCAGCATACCAATGTGAGTTTTGGAACTGCTCTTCAACAGTGGGAGCAGGCAATCCTTCATGTTCATCCAATACATCTACCATGTTTATGTCAAGGGCTTGTAAGTTAGATTCAGCCATTAATTGTGCTAATCATTGACCTTTGATGAGTTTAGTGGGTTTGATCTCCAAATCATACTCTAGTATCACAGCAATCCACTTGCCTCTTTTGCCATCTGGATCTTGTGACAAAATATCTTTTACCACTATATTAGGCATAAAGGCAACAATATGAGAATGCAAAATATAAAGTCTGAAATCTTTCAAGGCCTTTATCAAAGCATAGCCCTCCTTTTCCATGATATTATATTTCAGAGGTGCATCTCTTAATGCATTTCTGGAAAATGCAATTGGCTTCTCTTGTCCTTCTGGATTTTTTTTGCAATAGGACAGCAGCCACAGTATGTTTTGATGCAAAGGAGAATATGAGGAAATCCTTTGTAAAATCTAGGCTGATGAGAATTGGTGCTCGGGTGAGTGCATGTTTTACCAGTTCAAAGGAATTTTTGGCTTCTAGAGTCCACTTAACTCCTACTTCTATCTTTACCATGTTTTTCATGTTTCTAAGGAGTTTTGCTAGGTTGGGTATAAACCTCCTCAAAAAATTTATCTTCCCAATGAAATATTGCAATTCCTCGATGTTTCTAGGGTGACTGATTTGTAATATACCCTCAACCCTTTTTGGGTCTATTTTAATCCCATTTTCAGATATAATGTGACCAATAAGTTTACCTTCTTAGAGACCAAACACTGTCTTTTTGGGATTTAAATATAGCCCATACCTTCTGCACTTCTCAAAGACCTTTCTCAAATGTTTAAGGTGTTCTTCATCAGTTTTGGAATAGACTGTAATGTCATCAAGGTAAATTACAATGAAGTACCCTATTTCTTATGAGAATGCAATGTCCATGGCTCTTTGAAAGGTGGCACTAGCATTCATTAATCCAAAAGGTATTTTCACATACATGAAGGTGCCCCAAGGAGTGTTGAAGGTTGTTTTACGCTGATCTTATGGGAGTACTAAGACCTGGTTGTACCCTGAAAAGCCATCTAACAGAGAAATCCTCTTAGAACCAACTACCTTTTGTAAGATGTGTTCCATTTTGGGTAAAGGATAATTATCTTTTAGTGAGGCTCTGTTTAAGTTTCTAAAATCAATTCACAGTCTAATTTCTCCTGCCTTTTTCCTTACAGCCACAAGGTTAGATACCCAATATGAAAACCTCACAGGGACTATGACTCCAACCTCATACATTTTCATAATTTCTTTTTCTACCAGAGGCAATTTTACAGGGTTCAGTTTTTGCCTAAAAGGTTTCTGATTTTCTTTCAATGGAATCTTATGTGGATGATCTCTGTGTCATAAGCTTTCAAATCCTCATAGCTCCAAGAAAAAACATCAACAAACTCTTTAAATAAATAAATGTATTTCTATTTGATATGAGCTGGCAAAGTTTTAGATAATTTAATCATATTAGGCTTGTCTTTTCTGCCTATATTGCATTCTTCAACATCAGATTCAGCGGGTTCTATAGTGGGCTTCTTTTCCACATCATTAAAATCGAAGAGGTCCTCAAGAGGTGCTAGTCCTCTGGGTATGCTTTTGTCTTTGGACTGCAATACCTCTATGTCTTCTTTATCTAAGTTCTTGTATTATTCTGTTTGGGTTTCAAATTCTCTGGTCAGCATGTTTATTTCTGCGATAAGGGATGGTTTATCCTCATGAGGGGGTTCTTTATCTGGACAGTTTTCATCGAGCGTAGAGTTTGAATTTGGCAATTCAAATTCATTCTTGGAAAGCAAGAAATCCTCTATCTATTTATCACCCTCAAAGACCTGCCAATATTTTTCGTTATCTGGTACTGCTGGTCTATATTTTGTTTGAAAAATGATCTGTTTGTCACTAAGTGGTCTTTGACTTGAACTAGCAGCACAAGCTAAACCATTGACAAGTATGTTTTGGCTCCTAGGGACAATCACAAGCTCATATTCTACAAATGTTTGCAAAATATCCATGACATCATTCCTATATGCCCTTAATCTGGGATTTTTTGCAGTATATTCTCCATTTATTTGTTTAATGACCAGTTCTGAGTCCCCATGAACAACTACCCTCTCAACTCCTAGTTTTTTCAATAGATGTAATCCTAAGAGGAGAGCCTCATATTCTGCTATGTTGTTTGTACATTTGAAATTTAGCTTGAAGGCATGACTCTCAGCATAATTGTTTTTAGTATTGTGCAACCATACCCCAGCTTTTGCACTCCTTCTAGTGCAAGACCCATCAAAGCTCATGTTCCATAAAGGATTGTTTGCATATTTGTTATCAGTTTTACCCTTAATATCATTTTGTTTCTTGAGCTTAGTAGGTTGATGGGTAATCTGCTTTCTACAGTCTTGGTTCTGATTTTCTAATTATGCAAACTATTCCAATATTTCTCTGTTGTTTTCCTCTGTGTCCAGAGCTTCCATTATGTTTATATTTGTGGCATCTACTCTACTATTTGAATTTTTATTCTCTAGCTCTTGCTCATCTGTAAACTCATCATTGTAAAGGATAAAAGAGTCTAGGTCTATATGGACATAGTAAAGAGGAAAATTTTCTAGTTTCTCTAGGCTGCTTACCATGAATTTCATGTGTGCTTCCCTATATAGTCTTCTAGGTTGGCTAAAAACAGGGATAGTGGCATATTTCATGTCCATTTACATTGTACCTTACAGCTTAGCACCCCACGATCTTGATAGCAACATGCCGTACTTGGGAGGCACATTAGCCACTACAACATCCATTACCATGCACTTGGCTGGGATTTGGGTCAAATTTACACATAGATCTTTGATCAAGCCCAAACAATTTACTCTGGTGGAGTCGAAAGAAAATAAATCCTTATATGGTCTGGTTATCTCTAGGCCTAATTTTTCCATGATCACTTTTGGCACGAGGTTATGTTAAGCCCCTGAGTCATGCATATCATTATGTAGGATTTTGTCATGGATGTTAATACTGACATAGAAAGGAGGCACCACTCCTTTCTGAAATTTCCCTTCAATCTTTGGGCCAAATAAAAGCGCTGGTTGATCATCATTTAAGTTGACAGAATCATTGTTTTCTCCTAAGTTTAAAGCTTTCAAAATTTGACATTTATATACATCCTGGGTGGCCAACTCAGTGAGAGGGACGTAAATTTTAATTTTAGCAATTTCACTCTCCAGATTGAAAGGAAACCGACTCTTTGAAAGGTTCAGGTTTGTTTTGTTGGCCACAATTTTATTGGCAAAATCAACTTGCTGATTCTCACTATGTACATTATTTGAAACTGTTTTATCATGAGAATTAGCTGCAATGCTAGTGCTACTAGATTCTTGACTTGGTTTATCAGTGGGTTGGGTACTCTTAACCTTAGTTTTACCAGAACTTTTAGCTATTGTTTTGGTATTTTCAACAGCTTCTTTAACAGTCTTTTCAGGCCTTTTCTTGATAATGACCTCATAGGTTTTTGTTTTGGGGGCTTCTGGGTTCTTTTTTCTTCTGAGATCATATTGTTCTCGGACCTGCATGATGGCACTTTTGAATCCTAACCTATAGTCTTCAGATTCTAACCCTTCCTCATCCCAATGTGTGTATGAGGTCTGGTTGCCTTCTGAGGAAAATGTGTTATCATGGTTATCTACTTCCACCATGTTTATGGTAGTTCCCTCTGACTCTTCTATTATTCCCTCATCCTCATCAAAGAAATTTTCTTGGAATGGAGGTATGACTTGTTGGTCAGAGTCTCTTTGTCTATTAGGAGGAGTGTTTCTCCTAAAGTTTTGGTTCTAGTTTTGAGACTGATTTCTATTCTGATTATAGGCTTGGAAAACCGTCTTCTCCATCATTCTTTCTAACCTCTCCATGTTTTTGGCTAGATTATCAAATTTGGAATCAAATGTAGAAGCTATGTTGTCTTCCCTATAGGTTACCTTATTTTTAGCCCTCATCTTAGCTTTTTTTTCAATTAAGTTTGCTTCTACACTCACAGCTCCCTTCTGCATGTCTTCTAGAGTTACATAATCCCTCTCCCTTAGCTGATAGGCCATATCAGCATCAAAACCTTTAGGATATTTTACTAAGGCCATGCCTTGGGGAGGTTTCATGTGAGGTGGAAGGGCATTGAAGACACTGTTGAACCTGGCAGAGTAATCATGAACACTCTCTCCCTGATTTCTTTTAAGACTCTTATACTCTGGTAGTATCTGGAGAGGGTTTCTTTTTATTTCCCATTTGTTTATGAAAGCTTGATGTAAAGAGGGAAGGTCATGGATGCTATTAGGAGTTAAGTCTTTAAACCACTTCTTTACTTCTCCTCCTAAAATTTGAGCAAATATTCTCATCTTAATGGTCTCATCTTCTATTTCCATGTAATCAAAAGCATCTTCCATCCTATCTACATGTTGTTGAGTTGTGGTAGATTCTTTTCCAGTGAAATGGGGAATTTTAGAGTGATAGTCATTGGGTAAAGGAACCAGAGGCTGTGGCAACACTAGGGGAGCATACCTGCTGCCATGATAGTGTTTTGTGGGGGGGAAGGAGTGGCTTGAGCAGCAGGTATATGGATGGCAGAACTGCTTGGGCAACAAAAAAATGTTGAGCAGATTTAGGGTGAGGGAGACCCAATTAATGAATGAAATGAATATCAGGAGGTGTTGATGGAGGGGTTTCTCTGTCCCTAATATGTTGACCACTATGTGGTGGTGAACTTGGAGGCTCAAAGTCTGTCTAATCTATACCACTGAATCACTTAATTCTTGGTAAATTACTTGGTAAATCTCAGTCAACTTGAGTATCTGATAGAGCTGCAAGGTTTTCAGGTATTGATTTAGCTCTATGAATGGGTCTGACAATAGTTGGATCCCTAGATGTGAAAGACTTCCAAATAATACTTTCGGGATTGTCCACTATTTCAGGAGGATTTGGATTAGGATAAGCTCTGGTATGGATTCTTCTTGAAGCCAGTATGTTAAGTTTCAGATCCAAAATGGGGAGATCTAGCCAGATGTGACAATCTTTAAGTGGCAAACTATCCTTAAACAAGGAAACTTATTCCTCAGATTTACCTTTAGTATGGATGATGTTGTGATGAAACTGGTCTCCCAGTGGAGTCTTGTGAAAATAGAGATAATGAACAAGCCTACTAATCATCAGTGAAGTATTTTGGTCATTTAGGAACTATGGAGTCACTAGGTGGAAGGTTTTAAAATGTTCAAGAAGATTTATTGTCCACCACAGTGATTAACTACCAAATCAGGCTAATTTGGTCTTCTTTGAGTTCTTAGAGATGTTTTAGGGAGTGTTTTACTCAAATTTCCCCAGTGGAGTCGCCATTATGTTGGTGACTCAACTGTCTAACACGCCAAATATTCTTGAATCAAGGGAAATTCTGAGGTCCCAAGAGTGTATCAGGTATAATCTACTCAAAATTCCCTAGTGGTGTCGCCATTATGTTGGGGTTCTTGTGATTTGGCAGATTTGACAATACCAAATGACAAGACAACATCAAACCACTTTGGGATCTCAGGAACTAGCCCTCCTGGATCTAGAGAGGGATCTCTCTATAAGGTAAAGAAATAATATATCTTTAAAGGTCAATTTAAGGTGTTAGGCTAGTTATGGAGTACAAGGGTTTTTGTTTTGTTTTGTTTGTTTGGTTGGGAAACATGAAAGAAGGGTTAAATGAATGTAAAGGAATGGGTAGAGAAATATTTTTGGCAATGGGGAGATAATTCAAAGAGAACACAAATCCATTGGAAAATGGGGTCATTAAAGGGTTTTCTTGCAATTCAAATATCCAAGGCTTTCAAAGGGCTAGTCATCTAAAATAGAGGATCTCTTAAGATGATAGTATGGGATAAAACAATAAAGAAATGAAAGGGAATGACAAGGAAAACCTTCCAAGGTGACCACTTTGGAGTAATTCTAGGGACAGGACATGCCTTATACCTCTATGATCCAAACTCCTAATGAGGCTAACTTTGAAGACAACAATCCAACAATCCTCTTGACTAGTTTCAGAAAATCGAAAACACTTAAGTTCAAACACAGAGTGAACTCTAAGATCAGAGAAAGACTTTTAACCTTCTCTTATTTTGGCATTCAACTCAAAGGGATCTCAGAAAGGTTGACTGTTGGAAAGGGAACTTAGGGGACATGGCTAATCACTAAATCTCCCTATTCTCCCTTTCTTTCAGTAGAACCAAGCAAGAACATCTAAGAGACAAACTCTAAATTCATACATCAGTAAGCATGGACAAACCAACTTCTATATTGGTTAAATTATGTTGAATTTTTTCTAAGATACACAATTAGCAGAAAAAATTAAAGATAAGAAAGTGTAGGAAGAATTAGGGTACTTGCAGCAGTATATCCTAAGCCAAAATTCCTGTTTCCTATCAAAGAAAATGAAACATGATGTAAAACAGAGGGAAAACAATAACAAAGAAGGGACACATCACCACTGATTTATATCAAGATTCGATGAACATGCTTGTCATATTAGTAGAGCAAAAAAAGTCACATACATTCTTGTCCAATAGCTTGATATCATCCAGAAATCATCTCTACCTGTTTACATAACCATTGTTCATGCATCTAGTCTCATAGCTTCACCATAATCAAGATTTTCAATAACCACCAAATACATTTATAAACTACTAAGCATATGTGGGTTCTTATAGGTGAAATAGTGATAGTAGTGGTAGATAGAACTTAAATGATTCATTAAAACAAAGTAAGAGGTGTCTATGAAGCCCATTCTGTTTTAATATCCCTGCATTAACTTTCAGTACCCTTTAGATGAATTAGGGGTCTTTGACAGATTGACAATAACTCTAAGGGTATGTTCCTTGAAGTACCATTCTGGCTGTAGTACTCTGTTTATCTTCTTTGACAAGTAAGGTGAAGATTTTGTCTTTGAGGTCTTCCATACTTCATAACCAATGCACTGGTAGTTCTAGGAGCTTTCTGTTAGAATAGTAACTGTTATGGGCTCGATGAGGCATAGAGAATGTTGTGGGAATTTTCCCTTCTTAGGAAAAAGAACATTTTGTTGATATGAAAGCACTGATATAACTTGTTAATGTGCTGTAGGCTTCATTAAGCCTCCTTGATCATCTTTATGGTCTTTGAACTATATCATTTATCCTTATAAACATTAGAAATAAACATTAAGTTTTCAACATTAGGCATTAATCCTTTAATCTCTTTTGATACACTTTGTTGCTTCTTCATAAACCAGTGTTTATGAATATACAAGTTATAGGGGCGCTGGAAGGTTTATGTCAGGGTTTAATAACTTTATCTTCAATAAAACATGTTCTAAACCCTCTCAGGGATGTCTTCCTCTGTTATCTTTGGTTCTGGAATTGTCTTTCTATGCCAGGGGTCACTATGATTGTGATTGTGGAGACAGAAGGAATTATGCACTCTGTAAACCCTGCAAAAAATGAAAAACTCATTATAAAAACCTGAGGGAGTGAGGGTGGCTGCTTCGGAGGCTCATGGGGATGGTGGCACAGTGAAGAGAAGAGTGGATGTAGCTGAAAAATGGATGTAAAACCCTGGCAGAGCAGCTAACTAGGTGTTTTGGAGGTTTGGGCGCGAGATTAAACACAGACCGTTAGATCAGGATGATCTACAGTGGAGATCGCATGACGGAGTCATTGGGGGAACAGATGGGAAACAATGAAATGACATAAAGATATAACGTGGGTCGTTAGATCAAGATGATCTACGACTATGATTTAAAGTAAAATTGACGTTGCGGGAGGAGGGGGGGGGGTAGGCGGTATGGCAAAAAACCATTAACGGTTTTCATGCGGGCTTTGAGGGGGTTAGTGGTTTTCCCAAAAAGAACGTGATTCCATAGAATAGATGACACGTGTCTTTTAAAAACCACTCATATCGCGTGATTTTAAGATGTTATCTCTCGGGTGCAAAATTTACATGACATGCAATGTGGACCGTCGGATGATGGGCGGGAGATCTGAAAGTGCGGAATGAACGTGATAGAAGGTGAGATGCACGGGCAGAAGGTGAGTAGGGTCCATGATGACGTAAGGATTTTTTGTTGTGGAGCGGACGGGTGTCGGGGCATTGGGTTTATTCTCAACTATTGGATTGCTGGAATGAACGGTCGAGATTGAAGGATGGAGCGGAAGTATTAAAAATGGGAACGAGATGTTATATGGATGGCGTGATAGATCTTGGCCATTGGATCTATAGAATGGATGGCTAAGATCTGAAGATGAGGCGGAAGACTTGAAAAAGGGAAAAGGGGACCGGGAATGAATGGCTGCGCGATGGACGTTGATCTGCAGAGATCAACGATCCACATTGGTTTGGGACTATAATGTCGGGTGAAAATTTTTATAAATGAAAGGGTGCATTCACGGAGAAATATGAGGGGAAGGGGGCTTAGGGATAAGCACCTCGAGTGTGATCCCATGAAGGGAAAATGACTGGGGCTAGCGGGTGACTTTAAGCCCTCAGGGGCTTAACCCTTTAATAGAGCGGAAGACTGTTTTAAAAGGAAAAAAAGGTTTTTAACGCAGAAGCTTGTGTTTCAAAGTGCCCGGTTGCGGGGCTATAGTCACATGAGGTGGAAATACTAAAGAATATAAGCCCTCGGGGGCTTAAGCCTATTATGGTGCAAATAGATTGATTTTTAGGCTAAAATAGGGATTTTTAATGCCAAATGAAGGGTTTTGATAGGCAAAAGAAGAGATTTTAAAACCAAATAAACGAAAATATAAGGTTTAAAAGGGGTTTAGGATGAGATGGAAGTGAAATGAAGGGGTTTTTGAGGAATTTTGTGAAGGGAATAAGGGTGGAAAATGGGGATTTTGTGGGAATGAAATGGAGCAAATGGAGGCTTTTTGAAGCATTCTCTTTCACAAAACAGTAAGGCTCATCAATGGAAAAAGCAAGGAAGATAATGTTGGAGGATAAGAACATCAAAAGGCTTCAATGATGATAAATTTTCAAGGGAAGTTTTCACTTGAGGGCTTGAACACAGATTTGGCCACCTGTTTGCTTTGACAAATTATTATAGGTGGTAAACAGAAGGAGCCAAAGAAGGATGCGCAAAGGAACCAAGTAAAGTTACATAGGAGGAGGCAGAGGGACCATTGGATCACGCTTCATCAATAATGGGTTTAATTTCAGCAAACCGGGTTGAAGATTGAGATGGACAGTGAGAATCTTATTGTAGAAGTAAAGGTCGAGAGATGGATGGTTAAGATTAAATTGGAGTATTGAAGTGGAGTATGGATGGACAAGATTGTGTCGTAGAGATGAAGTGGAGATTGATGGTCAAGATCACTTCACAAATATAACTGGGAGAACATATGAGGAACCACGTGTCGGCATATGGTTACATCCCATATCACATTCCGTAGAAAGAACTAAATTTTTTGATCTGTGATGGGCTTGGATTGGCGAAATGTGATATGTTATAATCATCGATGTGCGAAATGTAATATTTGCTAATTTTCGAAATCGGCATAATTGCAATATTGCGATATGTTTAAAACTGTGATATTATGATGAGCCTAAGTTTGTGATATTGCTAAGGTTGTGATATTGCGATGCGATATCGTCATCGCATATCGCATCTGGTTAAAGGATGAAGGATTTTTTATGTGGTTGGACGATGCGATGTAATGAGGATTTGTGATAGAAGTTTTGCGATATAGTGAGTTTTTCAAGGCATGATGAAGTGCTAAAGGAAACGGTTTGGTTTAGTGATGTGATGTGGAGTCACGATGTGATAAATATTTGCGAAGGAGGAAGCCTCGGTCAATGTGAGGTGGTCACCTACAGTAGGTGAAAAGGGATGAAGGTAATAAGGGTAAGTATAAGTGGTTAATGTTAAATGCGCTTATTAAGAAGGATTACTTTGGTTTTTAAGCCGACCTCCCACAAATCCTGTTAATGATGACTTTCGCGTGTAAATTCAGGATTTTTGTCTTTTAACTTTAAAGTGGACTAAGGTTGGATTGAAGGGATCTTCCATGAAATTAATTTTATAGTGATTAAAGTGGGTTTTTAAAGGTTCTTAGAGATATATGAACCTATCTTGCAAGGGAAAATTTGGAGTGTATACTCTGTTATGAGTATCCTGGGGTAAGAGAGGGGTTAGCCATTAGCCTTGCATCATTTGGTATCAGAGCGAATAAATGAAAAATTGTTAAACTGAAGATTGCAGAGCTGAACTATGCAGAAGACATTTGGTATTAGAGCGAATAAATGAAAATTGTTATAAATGAAGATTGCAGAGCTTAACTATGCAAAATACCTTTAGTAGGAGAGAAGATGGAGATTATGCGTATAAAGGAAGAAAGGATCATATTTTAAATCTGACAAGAAGCCGCACACAGAGATAAAGTGTGACCGAAGATTTGAAGGTAATATGGTATGTTTTTATATTGAGGATTGTGTTTGCAAATTCAAGCTGCAAACTGAAGGAGGAATTCTCAGCAAAAGAACAGAAAGAGGAGCTATAAGAGAAGAAACAGTTGTGTTCTTAAAGGCAAAGTAAAGCGGATACTATGAAGGAATGTAGTCGTGAACCTAAAGAATCCAACTTAAGGTTGGACAGGGAGGAGAAGAGTGCTCTCAGAAGGAATTGGAATTGAAGAAGCCAAGGAGCAAATGATTTTGTCAATAGAGGTTCTAGAGAAAGAGAACCAGTGTTACCAAAAGATCGAGCTCAAAGGAGAGAACTTTTGGTGAGTTAATTGCAGTAGGTATGGATACTTGCTGAGAAAGAGAGGCTTAGTGCAGTACACAAGTGAACAAGATGGAGTTCAAAATGCAGCGGAAGCCGATGATCATTGAGGGTCATTGCAAAGGTTCAAAGGAAATCCGTAGCAAAAGGAAACATGCCAAGGTAAAAGGCATAGAGATGATGAGTCAAAAAGAGAATGATAGAGAGAAAGCTGAGATAAATTTCCATCTTGGGTTATTGATGGAAATCTTACAGATGAACAAGGGAGACCAGAGGTATGGTTTTCTTATGATAAGGAAATTAAAATGGCATAGGTTCCAAGTGACATGGGATCATAGAGTGAATGCTCAATTAAAGGAAGTGTTACTCAGAGTAAATGAGTATGCGAAGAAAGTTTTGGTATGTGAACTAGAACATGGCCCATTGATTTCTGAAAATAATGAAGAGAGAGAGGAAAGTCTTACAAAGGATTTGAATCATATGAAGGCTTCTGAGCAGCAAGAAGACCCGATGGCTAAAGTATCAAGTGAGACCGTAAGGTTTTATGTTTTTAAAATTGATAATTTGTGTATGTTTACAGGTGAAATATATAATTATGGACAATTTTTGGGTATTGTCAAAGAAGAGGAAGCAGAGAGACAGAATTTGAATTATGTTTTAAAGGAGGAGGATGAGATAGTTAGGTCTCATGAGGTAGATCATATAGGGTTGGAGGAAGATATTTCTTTTCATCATACCGCCAGAATTGTAAGCAAAGGGAGTTTTTTTATATGGGTAGCCAAAAGGAAGCAGAATAAAAGGAAGATATCAAGCATACAAATTTAACACTTGAGGAAGCTAACATAGAGATTTTATTATTAGAAAATCTATTAAGGGAGTTTGAGTCAACCCATGGATTGAGATCTCAGGTAAATAATTTAATTTTTATTACTATTGATGAATAAATGAGGTTTATTGAGAGATCCATAGGTAGATATGTGAATGAGGAAGATTGAGTTAGCCCAGAAGGATAGATGGAAGTGTCACATAACCGTAACAAAGAGAAGAATAGTAATGAAGAGGAAGATGGGGAAGATATGTCTCATGCTAAAGAAGAATTAATCTTAGAACTAAAGGAGACTGAACTGACTATGAGGATTATTCAAGGATCTGAAGGACAACTATGGGATGTTGTCAAGGAAAAGGAGGAGACTTATGCTGGAATTGATAAGCGACATAGTTATGAGGTGTTTGAAAGGAATCAGGTGGAAATTGAATTGTTGAACTGTTTGCTGGAAGCATCTGAGTATCACGTTTTTATCAAAGATATTGAACAGAGGTTGTTTGGAGATGAGATAAAGTTCAAAAGCAGCAAGAGGGTAAGGATGTAAGGTGGTAGTAAGAATCCAAAAACTCCAAAGTGAAGGTAAAAAAACAACTGTTTGAATATGAATGGATAAAGTTCAAGAACAATTGGCAGAGTGAGTACCAGTCAGAAGATAAAGTGGACATGGAGATTGAAAGAATAAGAAGGTTGATGATGAAAGTGTCTCAGAAGAAGACATTAGCAAGAAAGCAAGGCAGCAGTAGCAAGGAAAATATCGGAGTAGACTGTGAGAGCATAGCCATTGGGGCAATCCAACATAAAGTATGGAGACCTAGAGAAAAAAAAAAAAAAACAACAAAACAACACAAAGGAAGAGAGGCAACCAAAGACAAACTACAAAACAAAGTTTGGGATCTAGGAGGAATTCCATCAGCATTGAAGACACATGATCTGGAGATCATGATTAATTTCTATCTTCGGATTTTGATGCAGGAGCATCATGGTTCCAAATTTTGTACATTTAGTAGAGTTTAGGGGGGCATTGTGATTTTCAAGGGAGTTGGTTCCCTAAGTATTCAATTAATGTAATTTTCAATGTTTTGAGTGATTTTATTTGAGAACATTAGAATAGGATTTAATTAAATATTGTGAGGCATATTTGTGAATGTTCTCGAATGTACGAGAACATGACTGATTGGTGAGAATTGAGAGATTATGAAGTATTGTAAATCATAGATTACAAATTAGTTCATGATTTTGTGGAACTAGAGAGGATCCTTAGGAATTAGTTGAATAAAAAGTGGAATTAGAGGATTTTTAGGATTTAGTTGAGCAAATTGTGGATCTAAACCAGAATTGGTTGCAGAACCTTTTGTATATATTTGAAAGCCTCAAAGGCATTAAGAGACCATGATTCTTAGATAGGTAATATAGGAGATTTGATTGTAAGCCTATGGGCAGAAAGAGAGAAGTAGTGTTGAGAGGCCACTGAAATAGAAAATCAGGCCGAGAGGAGATTCATTATTGGTTAAATATTTGCTTGTGAATAGAAAACTCAATTTTGAGTTCGTGTAGAGTCTGTTATGCTGATGACTTATAAAAACTGTTGATAAACAGAGTATTTCGTATAATATATGTGTGAAGGTAAAACTGAAAAGGACTGGACTGAGAATAGCGTGAAAAGGTGATTGTGGATGTTTTATCATGTTTTAGTATGAGTGAATCATCAGAATAAAACTCGGGAAGGATTTAATGTCGCGAAAGAACACAAAAACCCGACAGTATACCAAGACACAGAAGGAATCATGTGGAAGGAGACAAAGAGGGATGCGTAAAGGAACCATGTAAAGTTACACAAGAGGAGGCACAGGGACCATCGGATCACACTTGATCAATATCGGATGTGATTTTGGCAAATCGGGTTGAAGGTTGAGATGGATGGTCAGAATATTATCGCAAAAATAAAGGTTGAGAGATGGATGGTTAAGATCAAATCTCAGTATTGAAGTGGAGGATGTATGGACAAGATTGTGTCGCAAAGACGACGTGGAGATTGACGATCAATATTGCTTCACAAATATAAGTGGGAGAACAGATAAGTAGCCATGTGTCAGCATATGGTTCCATCACATATCACATTTGGTAGAAAGAGCTAAAGTTTTTGATCTGTGATTGGGCTTGGATTGGCGAAATCCGACATGTCATAATTTTCGATGTGTGAAGTGTAATATTTGTCGATTTGTGAAATCAACATAATTGTGATATTTCGATATGGTTAAAACTGTGATATTGCGATGAGCCTAAGTTTTTTATATTTCTTAAGTTGCGACATTGTGATGTGATATCGCCATCGCATATTGAATCCGGTTATAGGATGAAGGATTTGCGATGTTGTTCGACGATGCGATGCGATGAGGATTTGTGATAAAAGTTTTGCGATATTGTGAGTTTTGCAATGTGTGACAAAGCGCTAAAGGAAAGGCTTTAGTTTAGTGATGCAGTGTGGAGTCGTGATGTAATAAATATTTGCAAAGGAGAAAGCCTCGGTGAACGTGAACTAGTCACATGCAGCAACTAAAAAGGGATGAAGGTAATAAGGGTAAATATAAGTGGTTAATGTTAAATGCAATTATTGAGAAGGATTACTTTGGTTTTTAAACCAGATTCCCACAAAGCCTGTTAATGATGATTTTCAGGTGTAAATTTAGGATTCTTGTCTTTTAACTTCAAATTGGAGTAAGGTTGGATTGAGGGGAGCTTTTGTGAAATGAATTTTATAATGATTAAAGTAGGTTTTTAAAGGTTCTTAGAGATATATGAACCTATCCTTCAAGGGAAAATTCAAAGTGTATACTCGGTTATGAGTATAATCCCAGGGTAAGAGCAGGGTTAGCCATTAGCCCCTCATCAAATACATTAAAAACAGAATAAATAATCTTGCAAAAATACTAAAAATAAATTATGAAGATATTAAATAAATATTTATAATAATTGTACTTTAAATTGATAGATAAAGAAATATATATATATATATATATATATATATATATATATATAATGGAAAAGGGGAAAAGAACGTTTCATTGTTACATGGACTTTGATCAATTGTTTAATGGGTTTTCATTTTATAAATTTAGTGGGAAGTGAGAAGTCACATTTAGTTCTTTTAGTAAAATAATTGGTTAGAAATACAGATTATAGTTTATATATATATATATATATATATATATATATATATATATATATATATATATATTATTAAAATAGTTTGAAATTTATTCTAAAAATAAATATAGTTGTAAATATAAAATCAAAATAAAATAAATATGATTCTTAAATCAAATATGTTGAAGTTATTGTTGAAGTTTGGAATTGTTTCTTTTTCACTATCCCTTTATCATCTCATTCACCATTTTTTCATCATTTTATATAAATATCAGCATGCCTCAGGCCAAGATCAATTGTTAAAAATGAATTTATCATCCATAATAACAATCTCTTTTTCCTAATGAATTATAACAAAAATATTCTTACAGTGACATAGTCATAAACATTCTGCAACTAATATTAGTTTCTACAGAAATATTCATTGTTAGACGGGTTGCAACACTTCAAAAAAAGGACGAAGATTACCTGGAGATGAAAAATTTATATCATATGGATGACCACCTATCAGCATAACTTGGAAAGCTATGAGGTTTGATAAATCTAGAAGTCAAATTCGGATTGAAACTATGAAAACATCGTGTAGCAATCAAGTAAAAGAATCAGGGGAATAGAACAACATCTAGCGAGTGAGATTGAAGACCTCTTCGGCTGTTAGATTTTGGATAGAGTTGAATCTCCTATGACTTTATCTTTCAGTAGAAATTCATAAAGAGATTGAATTTAAAATTGAAACTATCTCATAGATGTCAAATTTGCGCATTTTATCTCGGATTAAAACTCTTAAAATCATTTTATGAAGTTTGTATAGAGGGTGTAAGACAAGACGTGAGACATAAGTTTGTAATATTAATTTTTCTTTTTTTAATTACAAATCGGTGATACTTTGTTCAAGATTAATACAAATAATATATTCTCAATCTGTGCATGAAGATATTGTGATTGATCGCTGACTTGCACTCAAGGTAGGCCCCCCTATCAAGCTATCATTTTTTGTTCAGAGTCTTGTTTTGCATTAGTTGTTTTTAGCACTATATTTTTTTTTACGAATTTGTTTTCATCATACTTACATTTATGATAATTTTCTTTTTTTATTACAGAGTACTCATAAACATAAAAGCACTAAAAATATTTTGATTATTGAATGCATCTTCTTTCTAGCCCTTAATTGCTTCATAGCTTAATTTGGTTTCTTAGATGATGCGGAAATACTCTTTATAGGTTAATGCATACACAAGTAATCATTCTTAAGTTATAGTATTTTCCATTTTTTGCAAAATAGGACTTAGAACCTTTATGTTTATCATTCTCTTCCATGAATTTCCTCATTGCAATTTAGTAAAAGTCTTCCAGAGAATAAGTAATGCCTTCAATGTTCCAAAAATATAACTGATTTTTTCCTTTCTTGAAATTTGGTTTTTAATCATTTTCTCTCAAATATAATTTAGAAGTAAATTTCATCGCCATTTGATGTATAGTAATTTCAAATTCTTATAGTAGTGAAAATAATGATATACAATTATCTTTCAAATTGTATTGTCCATATTTTAAATTATTTTCATTTATAGAATCAATCAATTCAAAAAAGAATCCTTAGCATAGATAGTACATATTTCATAAGTAAGAATCCTCAAGTTATAGTTAATGAAGCAATCACAACACCATTTAAATCAATAGTTAATAAGAAATTATTATCTAACAGACAATTTAAAAAAACAGCCCATTTTTTATATCATACATATAAATAAATATCAAGAAAAACAGGTAGTCCTGTTTTTTAATATATTTAACATTGCTATATAATTTTTCTTTTTAACATTGTTTTCCTTATATTATAGAATATATAATAATTGGTTAATATGAAATTATTATCAATATAATAATTTAAAAAATGAAAGCCATTTTCTTTATAATCGATATATAAATAAATACTCATAAAAACATAGAAATTTGTTTTCTAATAGTATTTTCGTAATACTACATATAATTTTTCTTTTTAACATTGTTTTCCTTATATTATAGAATATATAATAAGAATAGTAAATGAACTTACAAATTTTTCTTTCACCTATACTATGTTTTTTGAAACCTAAATTCTTATACCTATACTATGTTTCCGTAAACCTAAATCATATATGTCATAAGAAACATTTAATAGGGTTATGATATATGGGTCTATGATATTTGAGAGCATATTAATGAAAAAAGCTAGGGGGGATAACATTTTCATTGATTCATAAGCCATGGGTTGGATTGTAATTGATCGAGAGGTTATGGAACTCATACTAGATTATAATTGCACCGATAGGAGTTCATATGGTGAGGTTATCCTCATGGACAATGAACACATTCATCGTATGCTATTGTATAGATTCAAATGACTTGGATGACATTAGGTGGTCGAATTCCTCTCGGGTTTGGTTTGTTAAGCAAGATTGAGGTATTGTTTGCTAAGAAACATTACCGTATTGTTACCCATTATACGATTCCTGCGTTCCTTCGGAATTTGATGAATCTAAAAAGATTGAATTTGAAGACAAACCCATTTTCTAATGGTGAGATACCAAATCCATCGCTACAAACTAGAAATTGAGTATCTACTTTTAGACTTTTATTTCTATCTTTGGTTTCCTGCCATTTCGGTAGGACTTGAATTTTGAAAGGCTCGCTTTTTTTTAATCAGTGCGACTTTCAATATTTTATGCAAAGGTAAGGCACCGTTGTGAAGATTTCTTCAATTGTTTTGTATTTTTCTCCTTTTATTAGCATCTTTTTTTCAAGTTTGGAACTAATTTTTTTTCATACTTACTTTTTAGACTTTAGGGGTTGTATTCAATTATTATTTTTGTAAAATAATACTTCTGCAAAAGTTTCTGCAAATTTTATCATTCTTCCATTTTTTTTTTATTTTCCTGCAATTTTCTTTTCAAATTTGAAGAATTTTTGTACAAACAATTCTATACATTGAGACTTGAGAGTTGATTTGGAGAATTTGTTTTTTAATGTTTTTGCTATGGCAAGATATTCTTGTTTCATTTTTTCCTCTGTAGCGTTTGTGCTAGAATGCAATGATTTTTATGGAGACATTGTTCCCTGATATTTAAAGAACTCAATACCCTAAATTTGGTGAGATAAGTTAATTTTGATATTATCCTTTTAAATTTAGCAATCATGCTATGAGAAACACCTTCTTGTGATTGGAGTTAATGAAATTTTTGTTTTTAATTTATTGCTCATTTAGTTTTTCTAATGTCATTATTTGGACAATTGTTTATGTGGAGAATTTTTATCTCATGCAGTTTAATACATTTTATCTTACCTGCAAGGAGTCGTTTTTCCATTTTTTTTTGTGAGATTCGACAAATTTATTTATGTTTTTATAAATTTTAGGAAGAAATTGATTATAGAAATGAACATGCCAAGGACATAATCAGTAAACTCCCTGGTAAGCCCTTAGATGGAAACTTTTCCCAATATTCTTGCTAGCTAGAGATAGAAACACTGACAAAACCCTTTCTATTGGCTCATTGAAGCAAAAAAAGACACATCTTCGAAACCTCTAGTCTTGTTATTGAATGGAGGTATATATAACTATTATAAGTTCAAATATTGTACCCATAATAGTATCATTATAGAATATCTTTTTTAATGTTGTTATTTTTTCTGCCCAAATCAAAAATCAAATACTTTCAATGAAGACTTATTCTGCAACGGTTTGGTTGGATTATAGGTCCTTGGTATTCCTCCATATTATGTGGGGAGTAGAAAAGCTTGGGCCTTTTCATATCAATTCTGATGTGAAATCTCTCCACCTTAACCCATATTCATGGAATATATGTACATGTATTTATGAACTTGGATTTTTTTATTCTTCTCCTTGAATTCACGTAGAAGGAATAATATAGTAGTTTGTTCATTTGCATTGACCCATTTATATACAAGTCATGTTTTTTTATCAACTGTATCAACTCTTTTCTATTTCATTTCATGTTGTGGTGAATTTAATATTCTTAGATTCCTCTATTGGGGTTGGTTTTTCTTACAGCAACACTTCTTCGATATGTCCAAGTTTGGAGACAAATGAACGAGTATGATGTATGGTGCTTAAAATATCATTTAATTTTTATCCTTTTACATTGGATATTTTAAAAATATATCCATTAAAATATTTTGAACCCTGCATTTGTAGTTAAGGATACACATGCCTTGTTCAACTGGTTGGAAAGATTCACTAAATATAAAAATAGAGAGTTTTACATCGTAGGATCTAGCTATGAAGGTACATAAATTTTCCCCTATATTCATTATTTAGTCATCTATTTCTTAATTAGGGTTTATCTCTCACTCTGTATATTCATTGTGCGCGTGCAAGCCTGAACATACAATAATATCTCAGGTAAGCATACACTAGTGCTAAAAGTAGTCGTGTATCTTAAACATACAAATATGCATTTTTCAATTTAATGAAAAAATATATATTAGGCCTAAAATTAGAGACAAATAATAAAAGGTGTGAATAAAAAACCAAATCAGTTTAGTTCTATCTTAACTCCAAATCAATTGAATACTTAGTCGAATCAAACTCATTTGACATCCTAACTTTATTTTTGGACAATACTGTGATAGAGAAAGCACCTCTTTCTACAAAAGAAAGCGTCATATTTCTCAATGATTAGTGACTTATTGATTTTTTTTTTTTCTCTCACCTTCTCTCTCCATAAATTTATGAGAACATTTTTTCATATTTTTCAATCATCAATGATTTAATGATTTGTAGATTTTTGTCACTTTCTCTCCGAATGTCGCTATGAAAACAATGGAACAATTGGAGTCTAGAGTTAAGAGACATCTGCATAATATTATGTGTATCATGGTGATCCTTATTTTTTTATTGAGGATTGGGAAGAAGGGAGAGGTCATCCTTATTGAGACATCTGCATAATATTATGTGTATCATGGTGATCCTTATTTTTTTATTGAGGATTGGGAAGAAGGGAGAGGTCATCCTTATTATTTCTCATTGGAAGGGTTTTCCACATATATGGCCCCTATGATAGACTCAAGCTTTTATCATGGTTATAATTGTTTTTTGTATTGAAGACTGGGAAAAAGGTCGAGATCATATGTGTTATATCTCATCGAAAGTGGGTCCACATATATGGCCCTTATTATAGGGGATGCCCCCTATCCCAGGTTGTTTGCTTTAACAATTAGGTAATTAAGAATTTCACTAAAGGTGTTTTTATTTCTCGAACTAGGCTAGGAATAAGCTGGGGTCAACCCCAATATTGGATGAAAAAACCATAAAATGTTTTACATTAGGCTCATTTTTCTAGTGAATCCCACCAATCCCTGCAAAAAAAAAAAAACTTAATTCATGCGAGAAAAAAATGAGAGTTCTTGCTAGATTTCCATATTGTTTTCCCATGGTCCCCTACGTCATTATGTAAAATTTGGTTGGTCTCTTAAATCATCCCCATGAATCATCCCCCCGTTCCTTTATCCCTAAACATTTAGTGAAATATGGGCCTAAGGAACCATTAATTCCCATTGTTGGGTGCATGTTGGACCAAACAAAGGAATAGCCTCTTGACTTCTTCACCCATTCTATTTCCCTAGAAATTTAATGATGATGAGTGATGTTGAATTGGAGATATGTACCCAACATTTTCCACCATGTTGCTAAAATTGCCTCAATAATTCAGTACATCTTTATAGATGATATAGTGCATAAATTGGTGCATTCAAATAACCTCATTGAAGAAGAGTTTTACATGAGGAAATACAACTCCATGTTTGTTTCAGCCTACACTTAACAAGTATAGTGTCATTTACTCTTTCAGATCTTATTAACGCCAATATAAATGTGTCATTAACTCTTTGAGAGATTGGAAGCCCCAATACAAAACCCATGTTTATGTCTATGAGATTGGTATACATGGAATGAATATTTATGTTCTTATTAGGTACTCAGGCACTCAAAGAAGGCACTCAAAATCAACTTCTTATTATTTTGTTTCTCCCACTTTCTCTCTATTTTTATATTAAAGAATATGGTACAAGCCACTTAGTCGATAACGTCACTATATTTCTATTTTCTTGTCCACTAAGGCAAAGATTGTTTTTTAAGAGGAAAATACAAAACAATAATATTTTCAAAGATAATTGTCTACTAATATTTAATTGATAAAAATTAAGTGTTCTTTCTACTTATCATACAAGGAACACACATTTTTATGTTATCATCAAGATTGGGGGATCTTGCATCAAACTCTCAGCGCTTTTCTCCCACTTTCTCTCTATTTTTATATTAAAGAATATGGTACAAGCCACTTAGTAGATAACGTCACTATATTTCTATTTTCTTGTTCACTAAGGCAAAGATTGTTTTTTAAGAGGAAAATACAAAACAATAATATTTTAAAAGATAATTGTCTACTAATATTTAATTGATAAAAATTAAGTGTTCTTTCTACTTATCATACAAGGAACACACATTTTTATGTTATCATCAAGATTGGGGGATCTTGCATCAAACTCTCAGCCCTGATATAGTTACTGATAGAAGGAGTATTAAAGTTCTAACTGTATACCAAAAAAGTAGAGTGTGATATTGAATGTATTAGTCTTGTTGGTTTGTATTTTTTTGAATATTTTATAAATATACTATTTCATTAGTGCTGTCAATATTTTTTTAATCTCAAGGAATTTTCCTTTATTACCAACATAGTTATGTCTAAATACAATATCCGAGAGCTCAATTGATATATATATATAATTTTCTTGGAGGTAATTACATCCCTCAGTTAGCTCAAGTCATCTACACACACAACAAGGACATTGAAAATACAGTCATTAATATGAGAGGATACGTGGTAAGTCATGCGCATTTATCCCAAATTAAATGTGCATGGTATCATCAAAATAAAAGAGGGACTCTTGAAATGGATATAGAAAACGATCATTAGAGAAATTTTGAGGCCTAAAATTGGCCTTCTAAGGAATGTTATACAATAATAGGGGAAATAATAAAGTAATATTATATTACCTCATGAGATGATAGAGTGAAAAAGAAAAAAGAAAAAGCACCTTTTTCAACTAGTATTTTCAAATTATCTCCCTACAGGTTTACTCAAATTTTGAGCGTTAGCTTTCATTGTATGCAGAATCTAATTAGTCATCCAAGGATTACCCATGTTGCATACTTTTGATGAACCATGTTACATGAAAAATGTGAAATACATGAAAAAACCTTATTTTAATCACATTCTTCATATATTCCTCATTTATCATGCATCAGAGTCGAACGAAATTTTGAAACCTGGGTACTATTTGGATGAGGAATCAAATTTTGCATCAAATGAGTTCTCCCACTCAAACTTTAAGTAAAACTACATGAAGATAAGTTGAAAATATTAGGTTATTTTTATTTTCTTTTTTTAAATCTTTTTCCCCAAAAATGGTGAATGATCCCCCACGGTTGACATCATAATCTTAAATCCTATCGTTTCTTACCAAGATTATTTTTTTTTACATTTTTGTTTTCAAACCTATTTTAGACCTCAAAATTTCTTTAAGGAAGTCATTTTCTTTAACTACTATGATATAGGAGGAAGTCTTATATTTAAATCATGTTTGAGTTAAGATTGACATGCATTTAATAACTTACATTAGGATGACAAATTGTAAGTGATGATACTGATCCTTTGAAAGAATCGCAATTTGCTAGTGAGGTAGCTTATCTGCCAAAGAGGAATATCTTAACCATGTCCTTTGCACAAAGGGAAATGCATGAAGCACATGTGCATTTTTCTCTCAACTAGGGAATTCCAACAATGATGAGGATCATTTCATCTGAAAGGATTCCATATCTAGAAAGAGATTTTACATGGCTCATTATTCTTGATATCTTATTCCATGGAAAGATTATGATAATTGCTCAGCTTAGAAAATCCCCCTATAAGAGCTACTTTAACCCGATACAAAGAGCTACTTTAACCCGATACAAAGTGCATGATTCCTATATTCATATTTATATTCTTTTGTGGATGCATTTGCATGTTCTTATTACTTATGGTTGCACATTATTCAATAGATATATTTGTTTAGGCAACCTTCATGCCCATGATTTTGATTTTTTTTATATTGGGAATGAGGCCTTTGTGAACCTTTAGAAGTTTGACCACATTGTCTGAAATTTCAAAAGTGTCACCTTCAGTATGTTTTTGATCAAATCCATGCCTTTTGTTTCTAGATGGAATCTACTTTATTGAAGTGGATATGGAATTGAGGCCTGGTAGTCACCCAATTTTTTCTGGCCCAGAGATAAATTGGAAAAAATATCATAGAGGGTGGGAAAGAACTCTTGAATGCCTGAAACATGAGCAAGATGATATTAAAAATGTTTCCAAGAATTTGTGTTGAAAGAAGCTTGTCGAAAAAGGGTGATATTAATATAAGGAAAGTCCCCATGAATCACGTTGAATGTGTGAAAAAAAACATATTTATAAGGTTACTTATCTTTGTTAAAATGATAACCCTGATGATGCTTGGTATGTCTAACAAACATTTCTATCATTTATACTCACTTGATTTTTGTCCTGAAAACTTAGAAATGTATTCAGCATGGCATGAAAATTTCCAATTTCGAACCACTATAATATTTTTGGATTGAAAAATCATGGCATCCTCCATGGGAATTCTAGGAATGAAATGTGTGATAATGTGTTGTGTTATTTGACTTTTGTTACTTCATTCACTAAATTCCCTACCTAACTATTTCATTTTTGTGTCTAAAATTTTGAATGAAAGTTATAGAAAGATGGAAACCTACATAACACCACTTGCAAATATTGATCCTATCAATGCATTTTTAAGGGGATCCATAGAAAAGTTTCAGAAGAGTGTAACAATTCTTCTTCCCGGAATAAATAGTGTTGTAATTACTACTAAGAAATCTAGTGAAGATCCCCAATTATGGAATGACAGGACAGCAAGCTACCAGACGCTTATAGGACAATTGGGCCGAGGAATATAATAAAATATCATGTCATGACTGTTGGTTTAGGGGGATTTGTTGTTTCCTTTCTCAATGATTCTTTACATGTGAATTCCTTCATTTATAGAATGTGAATATCTCTGCCACTTTATATCATGAAAAAGAGGATGTAAGAGTGTGCCTGTTTTATGTGACTTATCATGTATGTTGGGTTTCCTAGAACAACAATTATGCAATTCTCCCATTCTTGAAGTTTATCAAAGTTTATGAGAGACTTGATGTGCACAATGACTTCCACACATTAATAACACACACCCTTGTCAATTTCTTCCTTCAACATCTCTTTGGTTTGATTCAATCTCTATACTCAACATAGACCATGTATTAGTATAATTTACGTGTAAATATTTGGTGGCATGCCTCCCTATTGCATAGTAACCAATTTCAAGGCATCCTCATGCCTTCCGAGTAGCAAAGTGACCCTTGATAATATAATTATCAATACATAAGTTGCCATCACACCCATTCTCATGTTTTTTTTTATTTGTTTGGAAAATACTTAGTAAGATTTCCCCATCCTTGTTCTCTTCTAAAGTACAAAATCTATAATAGTATATATCACCACATTTGGAGAATCCTTATCTTGTATCACATTAACCAACAATTTAATCGCATGCTAAAGCTTTTATTTCAAGAATAAACACTGACTTATGGAAGTATATGTTGAAAAATTGTAAGAAACTCCACTAAAAATATTTTGGAAAAAATATATTTTCATCCATGTGGAGTTTTTTTTTCTCACTAGAGCTACTATGACATCACACATAGTTCCTCTACACTCGGTGAGGCATGGCCAAATTTTCTCAGAAACTTATTCTGAAGGATTGAAAAAGAGTGAGAAGAAAGGGATATTTCTTACTAGACAAACTCTTTTAAACTATGTAGCAATCTCATTTCCCATTATTTATTAATTCTTTCTTACACCGTGTTTGAGGCCGGGATGTGGTCCCTACAAGTTTCCATGAACTTTTCTTTAGCTAACACGATTGTTTAAATTCCAACTAAAGGGAATTGCTTCATCTAAAACACAATCTTTGAAAAAGACGCGTGTGTCAAACAAGGTGAATGAAATTTCTATAACAGGGTTTTGGAAGAAGCTCAAGCCTATTGTAAAGGCATGATTGGAGGCCTAAAATATTAGTTTTTGAAGACATGATGATTGCATGAGAAGGTGATTAAATCAATGTTGGAAGGAGAGTAGCGTGAATGAACTATATTTATGTCTTTGGAGGAAGTCCATTTCATGAATGTGTGGATAATCCATATATATCAAGAAAGGATGTTGGGTTGAGAAATTTATGGGAGATTTATGAAATTCATATTGAATCAAAGTAATAAGACATCAACTGAATTCGCCTAGCAATTTCTCTATGGATGAGCATTGAAATTTTCACATGAAATGAAGAGTCACCATAATATGCCATTCAAAAGTGGAAAGGTAATGGATTTAGGTATAAAGAAATGGATGGAGGTATAAATAAAATTATTTTGTTATGAAAGATATGTAGGTGATTATACGAGGAGAGTAGAGATATTTAGTGGAAGGGGAGAGGATTTTTGGAGTGGTGAGATAACGAGTGCTATATATGTTTTATTTGTAGTTTAAATGAGTATGATAATTATGTTATGGTGATGTATCCATTTGTTAATAAAATTTCCAATTATTATTGGGATGAATGCATGAAATTGGGTGCTTAATGAAGGGAAATTCATGCCAGGTGAAATTTGGCGCCATGACGAGTCCCACTCACCTAAAATAAAAAACCCACCTGCTTCTGCTTCTGCCCATCATGCTAATGATGTTGAGTAGCTTATCCTCTTCTCAGGCAGCGACAACACCCTCGGGTATGAACATATTGGATATTGAATGTCTCTTTATATAGTTGATCATATGTTGCGTAATGATTGAATTAATGGTTTCTTATGGTGATTTGCAGGTTTTCCGTTTGCGTTTATGACTATAGATGCGGAGAAAGCAGCTGCAAGAAAATATGATTACATTGTAGTTGGAGGAGGAACGGACGGCTGCCCCTTGGCCGCAACGCTGTCTACCAAGTATTCAGTTTTGCTACTAGAGAGGGGAGGATCTCCTTATGGAGTTCCCGAGATTGAGAACGCCGATGCTTTTGGGAAGCCATTGGACGAGACCGACAATTACACTTCCATAGCGCAGACGTTTATTTCAGAGGAGGGAGTGAGTAATGTGAGAGCGAGAGTTCTGGGCGGTGGCACTGCTATCAATGCGGGCTTCTACAGTAGGGCGGGCTCCGAATATGTTCGTAATGTGGGATGGGACGAGGAACTTGTAGAGGAGTCGTATGAATGGGTGGAGAAGCAGAATGCCTTCAAACCGTATCAACTGTCGCCTTGGTCCTTGGCTATCAGAGATGGCCTCCTCGAAGCAGGGGTTCTTCCATACAATGGATATACGTTGGATCATGTGGATGGAACCAAGATCAGCGCCTCCACCTTTGACAACAAAGGAAAAAGACACACAGCAGCAGATCTTCTCAGGTCAGCCAATCCGGATAATATCGTAGTCCTTCTCAATGCTACCGTCAGCAGGGTTCTCTTCAATTCTCCGGCACAAGGTATAAATTCATTTAAACACAGGAAAGGAAGTTGTTTCTAGTACGTCTTATATTTCTCCAACACAGGACTCACGTTTCACAACGTTCCCCCGTTGCTAATATATTTATTTACGTATATTTGGAATAATAGTTTTACACCCACATGATCTGTAAATATAGATTGAGAGTTTTGAGGATGAATTATTGAATCGTGCAAATATAGATTAGATTGAGTGTTTTGAATTATTGGATCATGCAAATATAGATTAGATTGAGTGTTTTGAATCATGCAAATGCAAATATAGATTCATGAGTGTTTTGAATCATGCAAATATAGATTCTTGAGTGTTTTGAATCATGCAAATGCAAATGCAAATATAGATTCATGAGTGTTTTGAATTTATTGGATCATGCAAATTCAAATATAGATTGAGTGTTTTGATCAGTGAAGATGAATTGGATCATGCAGAAGCGAAGAATAGGTCCTCTGGGAAGCCGAGAGCCAGTGGAGTTGAATTCATGGACCGCCATGGTCGGTCTTATCAAGCTTTCCTCAACGAAACGTCAAGCTCCAGCGAGGTAATCCTTACTGCAGGAGGCTTAGGCAGTCCCCAGCTGCTCCTCTTGAGCGGAATCGGCCCATCCGAACATCTAAAAGAGTTCAATATTCCTCTAGTTCTTGATGCGCCCATGGTAGGCCAAAGGGTTCAGGACAACCCGCGTGCATCCGTAAACTGGCTATCTCACCAATTCTACACCATACAAGCAGTGGGTATCCTTAAAGCCTCTCAAAATTACATCGAGTCCTTGAGTACCTACGTCAATGGCACCCTATCCTTCAACAAAAACAACGTTTATAGAGAAGTCATTTTTGAGAAGCTGGCATTTCCCTTATCCAGAGGACAGCTTCGGCTACGTACCACGGATCCTCGAGACAATCCGTCTGTTCGATACAACTATTATTCTAACCCTCTGGACCTCCAGAGATGCATGCATGGAGTGAGGGTGATCGATAAACTCCTCAACTCACCATCTCTGCATAAATTTAATGCATGCTAATTCCACTCATGACTTCAACTTTACTGGCCAGCCGTTACCAAAGAACATGTCGGATGATGCAGCCGTGGCTCAGATCTGCCGCGATACCTTGAACACAATCTTGCATTTTCATGGAGGATGTGAAGTTGGCTATGTGGTTAACAAGAAATATCAAGTCAACGGAGTTGAGGGGCTCAGGGTCGTGGATGCTTCAACATTTACAAACGGTCCTGGAACCAACCCACAAGCCACCACTATGATGCTTGGCAGGTAATAACAATAATATTCCTAATATTTCAGTTGGGATTCTATTGCTCATATTCCTAATATTTCTGTTGGGATTCTTTTGCTCTTTTCTACCTCTGGCGGATATAAATGAATGGGTGTTCTAAATATTCTTAATGCTGTACGTGCATGCAGGTATGTTGCCATGAAGATTCTTCAAGGCTGGACGGAATGAAGACAAAATAAATGTATGTTACTGTAGCTGGTATTCACTTTTATTGTTTACGTTAATAAAGAGTCGAGAGAGAGAGAGAACTCCCTCCCGTCTCGCTTCACTAACAGGTGATTTGATTTTCTTGAGCATACTCTCGCTGCTTAATGAGACTATTAAATTCATTTTAATACATTCAATGTATTAATTTTTCTAATAAACATTCTTGAAGGTATTAAATTCATTTTAATACATTCAATTCAATGTATTATTTTTAATTGAGATCCCATGACATAGGCTTTAGACCTAGAAATTGTTTCTAGTTTCGAATTCATTAGAGCCTAATCATTGTAATTTCATTTTATGGATTTCTACTGTAACCTATATCACATTCAATGTATTGTTCTCAATAGGCATCACATCACATATGACATATGCCTTAGAGAAATAAATAAGTTGGCTTTCTTTTTGAATTATGCATTTGTAAGAGCCAAATCACTTAAATGTAATTTCATTTTTCAAATAAAATATAATTATTTTTAAATACATAAATTGTGTTTCATATAAAATATAATAGTTTTGAAATACATAATTTATGTTTTTTAATTGTTTATTTATTTTAATAAATAATAATCTATTCTTAAAAAACAATGTCTTTTTTTTGGGTGACTCACTAAGTTCTAAATCTGGAATCTTATAGTTTATATAATATTTCAAAACTCATTTAAGAAAACAATGTTATCATAAAGTATAATTTGATGAAATCTTTGCCTATATAATTATCATAGAAAAATCTCTATACAAATATTATGGATAAAAAAAAACCAAATATCAATTTTTTTTTTCAAATTTTAATAATCAAAATTTAGATATTAATAAATTATCAATAATATTAAAAAATATTTTTCATTCCTTCTCCAAAAAAAATAATACATAACGATAATTATATTCCTACACCAAAACAATTATAAATAATTATAAGATCTCATTCTCAATAAATAAATAATTAAATTTTAAAATAAATAAATATATATATATATATATATTTTTTGGTAAGTTAGGCTAAACTATATTAATTCGAGGAAAAACTTTATATAGGCAATGGGCTGAGATGGTAAGTTGTGCTTTTCCAATCCCATCCTTCGATGATTTTAGAGTAGTGCAGGTTTGGGGCTGCCTCCTGGGAGGAAATCCACCCTTTAATAGCAGCAAGAAGTCGAAAATTACAAGTTGTGTCATGACACATGAAAAAGAAAAAGATATATAATATGTCCTAAAATAACAGAAAACAGAAAAGAGTCGAGCAATCGCACAGTCATGGTGTTCCTTCATCATCTTCGGTGATAGAGTCCTCCTCCTTGATGCAGCATCCGTACTCCTTTGCTATGGCCTCCTCCTTAGCAAAAGGCACGCGCGGGGGATTTGTAGTAGCTGAGCAGAGGATGGGAGCGACTGGGTACTCAACATCACGAACAATCGTCCAAACACACTCTGAGTCCATGATCCACACATCGGTGTCCTCCCCCGAGGCGTCCTGTACTAGGAGAGGCTTGGTATTACGAGGAGTAGGTTGCTCTGGGTGCGCAAAAGTGGATTTCTTGGGACTTCTTTTGCCCCTCTGATTCCCCTAAGCTGGGGCAATCTCCTCCTCGGTGCTCTTAGGGCGTTGTGGTGCCTCCTTGTCATGGCTGCCAGAAGAGGAGCCCTAGAAGGATTCCAGACGATTATCTTGACCTCACCGATAGCGACCTGAGAACACACCCTTGCTACCCATAACAAAGTCTGCACACGCCGACGTGAGCAGCCTATGTAAATAAAGCACTAGAGAGTGTGGAGCTCAGCCCACTATGACTTGCTCTCTAGAGACTCCAATGCAAGTTTTAGGAAAAAGGATGTGCACACCGAGAAACAAGAGAAAAAATTTTCACAGGTGTTAACGAGGAGCCTCCTCCCAAGCCTCTCAATGCGCTAATGGGTGAATCTATAAAGGTTAGGAATTTTAGAGGCAGCACCGGGGATCAGGAGAGTGTACTGGAGGGAGCAGTGGTGGGTCTTGAGCTTTTACCCACTAGCCTGGGTATGGAGGCACGTGAAGAAGGAGGCCAGGAGTCGTGGAGTGGCCAGTGTGAGAGACCATGAGCCACGCTGTGGGACGGCATGGGGGTTAAGAGGCTCAAGGCTGTAACCCCAGCTGATGGGGATGACACAATGAGGAGAGACCTCACCTTTTGAAGACCTGTGGCACAAGCATAGATGCTATGATATTTTTTGACACGATCGCGAGTGCGTGTAGGGACAGTTCTCATGGGGTGGCTTGTGATTCAGGGTGTGGCTTATTTAGTTTTTGTAATATTGAAATAGTTTGTTGAAAAGGGGAAGGCCAAATACTTCGAATTGGGCACACACACACACACACACACACACACACACACACAAGTGTTAATAATGGAAGAGATGGGATTGATAAAATGATATTGTTTTGGCATATGCAACATGTATTGGAAATGGAGAAATTCCTTTCGAAAAACTAAGAAACTCATTTTTAGATTTGATTTAATTTTATTGTAGTAACAAATGGAACAAATGTGGCACAAACAAAAAATTGAAATGCAACAAGAGGTGAGTTATGATCAAAATACAAATGTAAGCATATCTAAATTAGGGATTTCCATTAATTTGTTGAGGTTTTTACCAACAATACATGTTGTCAAATTATTAATTCCTTGCATTGGAATCAACACTTTTTACCATTTTTGGTATGTTGTTGTGAATGTCTTAGGTGAGCCCAAAATGAGATTTCAACTAACTACTAACATACTAGGGAAGTGAAATTTAGAGGAGGCCAAAGTAGATTTTAAATTAAAAAACGTTGAGCTAAAAAAAAAAGATAACTCATGAAAATAAAAATAACCTAAAATGTAATACATACCATTATTGAGAAAAACGACCATAGAGTAGCTTATTCTCATCCAACAGAGTATCAAATCCATAACCCCTAAAGGTCGCCCTCCTCTTTATCACATACAAAATTTCAACTCAAACTCACATTGAGCACTTCAACTCTGACTCAAACTCAAAGGACTAACCATATTGACATATAGACCAGACAAAAGTGTTTCCAAAAGAACACAAGAAATAGATAAAAAAGAAGAAAAAGGAAGAGGGAAATGATTTCAAAACTATGTAACATTGAAGATATATATGCAAATAAAATCTTCTTATTTCTCCCCTTTCCATCTTTATTTCAACGGATGGGT
>CM076581.1:591886275-592033722 GCA_034641835.2 Pinus albicaulis | reverse complement strand
TTGATCTGACATCTAGTCCTCCATCATCCCTTCATGTTCCTTACCTTCCAGTGATATCCTCCCCGCCACAGGTCAATTATGTGACCACATGTTCCATGTCCGCGTCCACTGATAATTCATTCATTGAGGTAGTACACAATGTACTGGGGGCATTGGGTCCTAATTTCCGATATTTTTTTCTCCCATCAGATGAGAACCTCTTAGAAGCCATGAATTCTTATTCATAGATCGTTTTCTTGTGTCAATATCCTAAAAAAATGAAGCAAGCTCTTCGGAGCATAGTTCCTTTTACTGTGTCAAGCTCCTTAAAAAATGAAACAAGGTTTCATGAGGATAGTCCTTTTACTGTGTCAACCTTGTTAAAAAATGGAACAGGTTCCCTGTTCAATTCGAGTTTGATTAGTTCTCGTAAAATCCAAGTCAAATATTTCTCTTGATCTCCTAATTGAACCTTCATTCCATCCACCTGTCAGTAACTAGCAGTGTACTCTGGTGACTGCACTAAATACTGGGGTGCATGTACCTTGAATTTAGTCACCGTGTTGGGGGCATGCCAGCTTATTTCAAGCATATTTTTTTCTCATTTAAAGCTTGTGTAAAAATGAAACCGGTTTCAAGCATAGTTTTCTAAAAAGTTTCAATCTTGTGTAAAAATGAAACCAACTTCAAGCAGAGCTTCCTGATTTCAAGCTCATTTAGAAATGAAAAAAATCTTATTTTACCTCTCGTGATTGAAATTTTATCAGCCTATTTTGACAGATCAACATTGGTTTTCTCATTCCATCGGCACCATCTGCTTGGCCAATCATATGCCTTCTCTTTATTGTTATACCCATTCCCGAGGAACATCTGCAATGAGTGGTCTTGTTTGCCAGCCTCTTAGATTTTATTATGTTTCGAGCCGTTCCACCATCACCGCAACCAGTTGCTACCCTTAATGCCACTCATTCCTTCAGGAAGATTCATCTTTCAGGTCTTTTCTGACTCTCAAAAATTGAAAATATTATCGATACTCTTGTCATTTTTAACTCGTTAGAGGCTATGAAATGGTATCTACCTAGTATATGTTTACCCCTTTTTCGGGCTAGGATAGATTATTTACAAAGAAGGAATACCTTAGCCTACTGCGACTAAGAGGTTCTCTCAGATATTTTTATCTACCTTTTGGGATCTATGAGACTATCTACGAAAAGGGACCTTTTGGATTTTTCTTTTCCACTTCTTTTCAAACTCTCTAAACATGAAAATATGTCAAGTTCTTCCTTTGTCAGACTCGTTAAAACTAAATTACATCGGAAACCATCACCGAGTTTCTCCTTCTAGGGCTCCTAAAATGTACTAGGATGGATTTGACCGAAGGAAAAACTTATATGACAAAAATATGTTATCCTCTTCAATATTGTGTAAAATAAAGAGGTACTCGCTAGAAATGGTGGGGGGAAATGGAAGTTATTTGTCAGTTGTGTTGGTAGTATGTCACTCTTCAACATGACACTTATCTGCATTTCTTGTCGAGTTGGGATATCTTCACTCTGTTACTTTTCCTACATGGGTTTGGTAAATTCGTTTCCCTCTCATTCGATTACCAATACTGTCAACATGACCTCTCATACTATTTGAGTCAAATTTTTCCAAATTTGAGAGTTGTGTTGTTGATATGTTCAAGAGAAAATCCTTCTGGAGTTTGTACATTCCCTGATCCTCTGTTTGATTCCTTATTAACACTCATATTACATCCTCTGTTTCATGTCGATGATGTGGGATTCATTATGACCCTCCTTCGATGGATCGCTTCCTGTCGACTTCAGCTCATTATCTGAAAAGTCAATATAGAGAATCCTTTCTTGTACCTTAGAGCTTGCATGCCTCAATGGCAAGTTCTTTGCATTCAATGACAGGTTCACATCATTGGCCTTCGATTGGGTGATTTCATGGGAGTTAGAATTCATTTCTTTATTCACATGTCGTGGATTGCACTTTTAGTACCTTGAGAGACATTTTCATTGTTGGTGGTATCTCTCGCACTTTTTTACAGCTTTCATCATTGGCTGGTAATCAGGTGATTTTCCTGCATGTTTGACTTCAGCTCATTTATTCACATGCTTGAAATTATACTTGATCGGGTTGCGACGAAGTGCAAGACCCTAGATTTTATTCACTAGAGTTCAGGTTGCGAAGCGATATGATTTGTCCATGATTAGATACATGTTTCTTTCAGATGGATCATTGCAACCATACCATGAGTCTATATGAGATCCTTCTCATATGGATGGGTGCGACCATACCATGTTCTCTTTTACAGATGGTTGTGTCCATACCTTGATTCATGTATTTTCATCAGAGATTTCAGTTATGTATATGTATTTATGCTTGATTTTCAGGTCTCTTGACAACAACGTCTGGTTCCTCGCACGCACTTGTAAATTATTTCACCCCTCACTCATGTTCGGACTTCATACTTTAGGGGGCATCTGTTACTTAGTAATTTGTCACTGTATTTGTATTCCCCATTCCTTGATCTTGGAGGACCCATACAATTACCCTTGTGTACTTTCCAAGCATGGAATACATACCCCTGAACCAAACTTTGTCTTCCAATTCATCTCCCTTCACAACATTTCTAGAAGATCCCTGTAAAAAATTGGTTTTCAAGATCAGCTCTTTGTCTTAGTGTCTGACCCGTGCCAATAGCAGATATTTGCATTGAGATCCACATCGATCGATGCTCTGTCTTACTTTCGGAACTATGTCAATCCTCTTTTGGAAATTTTTTAAAATAGAAACGAAGTTTCCATGACTAGAAGCTTCATGAGGCGACGAGCTGGAAGTTTGTTTTGAGGATATGGCTGAGGAATTCTTCTTTGGGATTCTTGTTCCCAAGAAATAGGAACTACTCCAAAGGATAAGCTCTTCTCCTATTATTTCAGGGCCCATAACCTCCTCCACCATTTTTATATAAGGATACCGCTTTCACCTTTGTTGCCTTAGTATGAGTTAGAGATAGAGTTAGCTAGAGAGGAGAAGCAATTATAGCTTCCGGAGAATAGTGCAGAGTCTGATTATTTTTGACATAGTTAGATCTTGGACCTTTGTGTATGACAGTGTTGAAAACGTGCTTGGATACATACCTACCAAAGGAGAGCCTCAACATCAAGGCTTGGTTGTAAACTCCCCTTATATTTATCATAATAAAATGCAATTGATGTTTATCTTCCACTCTTGTTTACATTTGTAATGAGATTTCTAGAATTCCCTAATCAGTTAGATAGGTTGTAATTGTCTAATATTTGTCTTGGTTTTATGCTTTTTGTGGTTTCTTTACAATCTTCATAGGTAATCAGACGTTGGTAGTAGGGTGTATCGGGCTTGAAGAGAGCGACGGATCAAGAGGACAACATAGCATTAAACAAAGGTAGGTCATCTTACTTTTCTCTGAATTTCATTTACAATCTAGGAAGGTAGATGTTAGTGTGTTCCTATAGTTGCTAGACCCACCCTAGTGATAGAGGGATCGCTTCTGTCCACAAAGGGGATTTTCCTAGACAACAATAATTATAGACATAATGGAAATAAACTAGCTAGGATGACAGTATTTTATCTCTGAGAAGAGATGTGACAGCTATAGGACTCTAAAATATGTTACAATGAAGCTTGAAGGCCTATTTATTATTAAGAAATAGTTGAAAACCCTCAACATCCTAAAACCTAACCCTAGGAGATGAAGTGCGAAAACTATGGGCCCCATTTTGGTAAATTGGTACATCAAATTATGAAGGATGTAAATTTGGCATAAGATATTTGTTTGAAGCGCACAATACCTCGTTAGAAATATCTATCCAAGGACTACAAATTTTAAGTGAGAAAATTTGATCTGTGATCTAGGTTTCCCTTGGATTTCAAAAAAAAAATGTTTAGGGCCTCAAAACGGCTCCGGAAGTTCAGGACCAGTAAAGCTACTAAAAATATTAAATTGTGCTACAATTAATGAAACTGAAAAATTGAAAGAAAAAATGGTGGGGGTCCAAGTGGAATAGGCAAGTGGCCACCAATATCCACCTAGATCATTACTCCCCCCTTGGGAAGCAATGGTCCCCATTGCGGTGAGTTCGTCCATGAGATGAGGAAACTTCTACTGAACTTGGTCCTTAGTGAGCCACTTGCCTTGGTGAAGGAGTTGGTCTGCTTTGACAACTCGATATAGTTGGATCCTTTGTTGTCAATTTTTCTTGATCTATGTGTCCATGATTGATTAGTGGTGGCTTTTTCCATGTAGTTTGGGTTTAACTCTATTGGTGTGAGTGGTTCCATGTTGGATGTGTCTAGTAGAGGTGGAAAGTAGGGTCGAAGGTAGTCCACATTGAACATTGGATGAATACCAAGGAATGGTGGAATACTGAGCTCGAAGACATTGTCCCCTATAGCCTTGGTGATGGTGTATGGCCCATATTAATGTGGGATGACCTTATGATGGGCTCTGGTAAGGCATTATTTCTACAAATGAATCCAAACTTTTATGCCCACATGGAACTTGTGTGGCACCTGATGTTGATCATGTCGCACATTGTACTTGGCATTGGATTTCTCCAAGATTTCATGGACCTGGTGGCTGTTGTGCTGGATGTGTTCAATATATCTATTTTATTTATTATCCTCAAACAGTACTGTGTGGATTCTATTTGTGTGATCACATGAGGTATGGCAACATCAGGCACCGATGCACCTAGGGTCAGATCAATGAAGTCCTTGACTTGAGAGTGTAGAGGAACCTCTATGGTTGAGGAGAAAATGTTCTTGTATTCTTGCACGTCTATTTCCATATGTTACTTCCATGATGGGGAGCCCTGTTTGGAGACTACAGTCACAATATTCTTCTCGCCCTGTGGGTGAATCGTAATCAAAACTAATTTCCTGGTTTGGGAAATAATTTTACTGCATTTCGTTGTAGTACTGAAAGAGATGGTGTAAGGCAGTACTACCTCCGGTATCATGTACAACGTATTTACCAAAGTAATAATAACATAACAAGGCCTAGACTCATAGACAACATGTCGCTGCCACAAGTATTTTTGGCCTATTAATACATCAAACACGTCAAGATGAGCAACATAAAATAATACCTCCTCCATGAATGGATTGATGTTGTACAGAAGACAACACTACTGGCAAACGCGGAGATATCTTCCTTGGTGAATCCACCAAATGGTATACGACTATGGGTGTGTTGTGGTCGCTAGGCCGAGTCGCTTCATGACCTCTGCTGGAATGAGACTCTTTTGGATTTCGCTATTGAAAATAAATTGCAGTGGATAACCTTTCATCCACAAGTGGGAATGGAAGAGGAAGTCCCCCTCCTCTGGATCCTCGAGCTCCTCCCTCTCGATATTGGTGGTTGAAATGGTAGCAATAGACTCTGCATCAATTATTTTCTTCCCTTTGTCATTTCCCTTGTCCAGTTCTGACTTAGGATCATAACATTCGTCTTATTCATATCCCTTAAATTTGGCCACCAGTGACTATTTGGCTCGACACTCGCTTTTGTTCTGAGTGGAGTTGTTGTGAAATTTATACCACTTCCCCGTGTGTTTCTTCAGCTTTGTGGTGTTGTTCTGATTCACCCCATTTTGGCTTTGCCCCTTCTTCTGTGGTTCAAAAGCACCTTTACCTAGCTTCAGACTCATGGATCCAAAGTGTCACTTCTTTTGCATAAATTTCTACTCGATCTTGGCGCGATATAGATATATTGTTCCAAGTGAGGTAATGTCGAGGAACTACATTTCCTCCTTAATTTATATGTGGAAATATTTATGGTACTTGAGAACCAAATTTTTCTTTGAATTTATAATACCCAACTTTGTGAGCAGGGTATGGAACAAATTCGTCAGCTCGTGTACATCTTGATCCCTTTGTTGTCGTAGTGTTGTCCATTGGATGTAATTTTCCTCATAGATCCCAACAGGGTAATATTTTTCCTTGATTCCATCTCAGAAATAATTCCAAGTGGATGTGTCCAAGAACAGAGAGGGTTCCCTCTCATCCTTTTACTCACACTAGGTTTCCCACCAGTCTTTGACATGGAGGGTGGCTTTGAGAAGTGAAAAAGTAATCTTTTCTCATTCGGAGAAATCATGGACCAAGAATCACCCTTCCAGAAAATTCAACCATCTATCTACGACTTCTACATCTATCTGGCCTTAAAATACAGGAATGTCGAAGTTGACCTATACCTTGAAAGGAGTGGTGCCTCCAGAGTGGCTGCTGGATAGAGATGTGCCTCCAGTGGGCAACCGTTGAAGGATCTGGGCAATGTTATCGATCATCGCATTCCTTTTTCCTCGAGGGCCTCCTCGAGAAATAACTTGATAGGATCTCTGATGAGCTCCATCATTAGACATATTTGGAAGGGTTAATAGTCACCTTTTTTCCCTCTTAGATCTCTTTTTCTTTCATTTTTATTATTAATTGGGTTTATGAAGCTAGTATAGGTGGTGATTAAGGCTAACATACTCTGAGTGCCTAATATAAGGTTGAGTGGAGAAAATCATGATTTATTAAGAATTTTTTATAAATATTTTATAATAAAGACTTGGAGGAGACAACAAGGAGAAATTATAGGAGGATTTTCCACCCTCAAAGGCAGTTGAAGGATCCCAAAGATTCTCTCCAACAATTCAAATTGGAGAGGCAGCTGAGCAACTCAAAGAAGAGAGCACTCAATCTTGGTTTACTTGGAGTCCAATGGACTGAATCACCATTTTATATGGAGTTCTTGGTAGCTACCCTGTAGAATAAATAGAGCTAGGAAAAGTTAGTCTATCCTAGTTTCACTTCCATTCATAATTATTGTTGTGAACTATTGAAGTTGTTTGTTTTATTCAGGGATCGAAACTTTCAAAGATGTATGCAGTTATTATTTTATGAAATGAGCAGACTAATTTCATTTTATTGATTTAATTTTAGAGGGCTAGGCTTGTGGGCTAGGGCCCAATCAATGTGCCTCAACTTTTCTGCTGTTATTATCTTTTCCTTTCTGTCATTTAGCTAGTTTTTCCTCTATCATTTAAGTTAGATATTCTTCTGATAAGTTTCATCACTATTTATTTTTTGTGTTGTTGTAGTTTTAATTTCTTATGCATAGTGAAATAGAGGGAAAACTCCAAAAATGTGGTCAAGTCTCCCCCTCTCATCTCTGTCAATAGAGTTCGAGTAGGGGCGAACCTTCCAACAAGCCAAAATTTCTTTCTGTTCAAGTTCATGGAAGAATTTGTATTACCAAGTCCAAGCCTTTCCTTCACTATTTCATCTCGCATTTCTGTTTATTTCCCGTACATGAATTCGTAGGTGTGCTTCACTTTTTAGCCTTTCTCTTATGCTTCCATTTCCCTCCTTTACTTCTCACTTAGTGTTGCACTTACCTTCTTTTGAAAACCCTTAAGCTCTTCAACCTTACTTCTTCTTTTTTTTTCCATTCACGGAAGACTTACCCTTTTTACGAAAAACATGTGAAAAACCATACAGGACCACAAAAAACCCAACCTCAACCTTTTCTCCTTGAGACTCCCACCACTGTACATCACACTTTGTAATCGCAACATTTAATGATTACCTTAACACTTATCGCCCATTCCTTGTGATTGTGGTAATGCGAAATCACAAATCTCACTTTCCACCAATTACCCTCTACTGTTAACACTCACCACTCATTCTTTGTGATTTCGAAATCACAAATTGCAACTCTTAGCTTTTTCCACTGCCATGTCATCCCCATCACACGTCGCATCCTGCAGAACTTACCACATCACAAATCGCATCTCGTAGAACTTACCACATCGTAAATCGCATCCCACAGAACTTATCACATCAGAAATCCCCGCCCCCAACATTTACCAGATCGCAAATCCCATCCCACGGAACTTATGACATCATAAATCACTACCTTCAACCTTTACCACAGTGCAAATCATATTTTGCACATTTTAGTTTATTCTCGTTAATCCTTACTGCTATCCTTGTAAACTTGCGATATTGTGATTCGCAACCCGCCACGTCACACTTCACACTACGAATCATTTAGTTTATTCGCATTAATCCTTACCACTATCCTTGTAAACTTGTGATATTGCAATTTGCGATCTGCCACATCACTCTTCGCACTTCGCAGTACGCACCATTTAGCTCATTATGTTAAGTCCTTACTGCCATCCATTTAAACTTGCAAAGTTTCGATTGCGACATCGCACTTCACAAATTTTGTTTTCCATCACATTTTGCCATCATATTTCTGAGTTCGTCTCACTCCGAATTCATTTCTTGCATTATAATAAGGTTTCCTAAGGGTTTAACTCCCTCTGTCTGCTCTGAATCCATTTCTCATGCAATCATAAATTTTTCTAAGGGTTTAACACCCTCTTTCCACTTCCAAACCTCATTTCATGTGTTTAACCCCCCCATTAGCCCTCTTAGCCCTTTTTCTTCCCTCTAAGCTACAAATTAATTCCTTTTAATTAAAATTAAGGCATGGATAGTTTATTTTATGGATAGGAGTATGGTAGATAGATCATAGGATAGGTAGATTGCATTTAGCCGTTTGGCCAAGTTAAGTGTGATTTAGAATTAGTTTCCTTTCTGCTATCTGTTTCCTGCATATTAAATTAGTTTCATTCTTGGAATTCCTTTGCAGCAATTTAGTTTAGTTTCCTTTCTATCATTTCCTTCCAACAATTTAGTTTCCAGTTATTCTCATAATTTAAGAAATAACACCCTTTCGTGAAGCAGAAGAGGATGACATGAACAGAATGCATCTGCTGTGTATATAGCACTGTCACCTCAAAGTTTGTATGAACCCTGGGTTGATAAAGTAAAGTAGGCTAGCCCTTGGGAGTTGTAGCATTCTTGGTGCAATACCAGGGCTCGCCACTTTTTGGTGCCATTGTCGGGGACGTTTATAGTAGATATTTCTATTTTGTTTTAGAATTATTTTATACTTTCCTTTCCTTTCATGTCACTTTAGAAATATTGAAAAAGTACAAAAAATATCTAATTTTCATGTCTCATAGGACTAGGAATACTCAAAGACAAACATTACCTAAAACCCCCACATCACCTCCTAGCCTCCCTTCACTATTCTTCAGTGACAGTGAGATTGAACCCCCTATAAGAGAGCCTTCTAAATATTTTGAGCATCCTATTGGGGGAGAAGAAGAAGACCTTGTTTCAATTGAGCGACCTACTTACCCTATCTTAACCATGGTTGGGACCTAGAGAGCCTTTCCCATAAGAGAGGCACATGGGGACACTAATATGAAAAACATTATTTGCTCAGATCTTCCACACTTGCATGGAATTACCTCTAAGGACCCTGACACATTCATTTTTGAAATTTTCTATTGTCTGTAGGACTTATGGCTACACCTCTAATGATCAGAATTTGAAGCTATTCCCGTATACCCTTAAGGATGTAGCCTTTCGCTGGTTCATGGGTCTTCTTGGGGATAGCATCACTACCTCGGAACAGATGGAAGAGACCTTCAGTAGAAAGTAGAAAGACTATTGTAGGTCTAGGGAAATGAAATATGATATATTTAGGATGACTCGAGGGGATGATGAATCTGTAGAGGATTATGAAGAGAGGTTTCAATTGAACTATAAGATATCCAACTATACTCTTGATCCTGACTCACTTAAATTTGTACTTCTTCGAGGGATCAATGATGAGATGATAGAAACCTTGAATATGTTATTAGGAGGAGATATATACCAACAACCCTATGAAACAATAAAAATTGTCTTCTGGAACCATTCTAGGGAATTTAGGAAGAAGGGTAGATCTAGCCAAAGTACATCCAATACCCCTTCCTCTTCCACCTTCATAAAATATGAGATTGGAAACATGTTAGAGGACTTCAAGTGTGACATGCTGCACACCTTTTCTTTTCAAAATGACACAAAGCAGTTCAAAAGGAATCAAGAGGAAGGAGAGAGAGCCATGGCCATATTTTGTCCTGGATGTACCAGGAAACACCTAAGAAATGAATTTCCACTGAATTTCATAGAGGTTTTCTTAGTCTGTGAAGAGAATTATGCCACAGACAAGTGTCCCTCCTTACCTAGACTTGAATTTGTATATCAAGGTGGGGAAACAATTCCAGAGGAACTTTGTTTCATCAACTAGAGAAGGCCTCAGGGCCCTCGACCATATCAACAAGATATGCAAGGTGCACCTCAATCTTATTATTATAACAATCAGAGTGCACCCATGAAACCTTTGTACATCTCCACTCCTTCATCCCGGTCTACACCTCCTACTTGGCCTTCTAACCCTTCATATCATCCTCAACCAGTAAACCAACCATTTTAGTAGTATGTTCCACAAAAACCTCAGTGGAACAATCCATCCCAAGGGGGGAGGCCTCAACAAAATCAACTACCTACTCTAATGCCTCCACCCCAACCTCAACCTCAGCTTACTCATGCTGCTCCACCTAGGCTACCTATACCTGCATAGCCCAATCTGAACCCAAAAGATAGATAGACACAAAAGGTTCCTAGTGGAGAAACATCCCATCAAGTTTATGCTATGGAGATAAAGGAGGTTAATCTCATGTCAGGAATAGTACTCCCATAAAACCATCCCTCATCTCCACCTGTAGAGGTTGAGGAGGAAAAGGAAGAAGATAACACTCAAATCCAACAACCTCCTTTTTTCGAGCGCTTGATCCACCCTATTCAGCACACCCTGGAGGAGATTGAATTCCTGGGAGAATTGGAAAATTTGTGTGTAAATATACCACTTCTCTGGGCCATTAAGGATGTCCCTATCTACAATAGGCTCATTAAAGAAAAGTTCTTCAATAAACTTGGAAGGAGGAAGAGAGATACCCCCACCATCAATGTGGTAGGAAAATTGTCTGATTTGATTGTAGGGAAGGTGATATCTCCAAAATACCTGGACCCTGGTAGTCCAGTTGTTGATGTACATATAGATAGTGTCACACTCACCAACACTCTGATTGATTTAGGGGCTTTCATCAATATCATGACCAAGGAAAATATGTTGAAAATTAATCTCCAAGGGACTTTGAGGAAAACCACAACAATTATGCAACTTGCAAAGTGGTCCACAGTAACTCCAGAAGGAATTGTTGAGGATGTTATGGTTACCATTGTCTCTTGGGAGTATCCGACATATTTCCTAGTCCTGTAGCCAAAAACCAAGTTTAATGGTTATCCTCTCATCGTAGGGAGACCTTGGCTAGCCACTGCAGACACTTATATTAGTTTTCAGTTCGGAAACATGACTATAAAAAATGGGCCTTTGTCTAAACAGCTAGTGTTATATCCTCCAGCCCAAGCTTCCATTTATCATGATATCCCTATATGGTTGGAGGATGAAGAAGATGAGTTATATAACACTGCCTCTATATGTACCATAGATGCTATCCTTAGAGGGGGGCAGCTTGATGAAGATGGACTTATCGACCATGCCATTCAAAACCAGTCCTCCACTAACACTCCTCTCAAAACCCTAGTCAAAGAGTCTTAAATCCAACCTTGGATGGAAGTGAAATCAGTTGAGACAACCTCTAAAACCACCAGGGATGTCAAGTTTGGCCCATCCAGATCTTTGAAAATCAACCCAAACCTCTCAAATGAGGAAGAGAAGCAACTATGCCAACTTTTGAAAGAAAATATTGAAGCATTTTCTTGGGATTACAAGGACATGAAAGGGGTGCATCCTTTAGTATGAAGACATCACATTTACATTAAAGAAGGATGCAAGCCTATGAGAGAACCCCAAAGAAGAATGAACCTGACTCTAAAGGACATAGTCAAAGAAGAGCTGTAGAAACTATTGGATGCAGGGTTCATATATCCTATATCCGAGAGTGAGTGGGTTTCTCCTCTTGTCCTGATCCCAAAGAAGAATGGGAAGTGGTGAATTTGTGTTGATTATCTAGAACTTAACAAAGCCACCAAGAAATTCCATTTACGTTTTCCTTTTATAAGCCAAGTCGTGGATGGAAATGCAAGAAAGAAGTTATTTTCCTTCTTAGATGGGTTTAGTGGGTACAATCAGATTCAAATTAGCCTTTAAAACTAGGATAAGACTACTTTCACCTACCCTTGGGGTACCTTTGCTTACAAAGTCCTACCCTTTGGGCTATTTAATGCCCCAACCACCTCTAGAGAGTTTTCCTGAGCATCCTTTTTGAGTTATTCCATGACTCTATCAAAATTTACATGGATGATTTCACACCATATGGGGATGACTTCTAGGAAGCTCTCTCCAATTTGGTTAAAGTACTAAGAAGGTGCATTGAGATGCATCTCTCCTTGAGCCCAGAAAAGTGTGAATTCCTGAAGAAATAAGGGGTTGTATTAGGACACTCCATATCCCAAGCAGGAATACAGGTAGATTTGAACAAAATCACTATCATCAAAAGGGTACCTTCTCCTCAAAAGCAGAAAGATGTCAGGAGTTTCTTAGGCTTAGATGGTTACTATAGAAGGTTCATCCAAGATTTCAGCAAGATGGCTTCTCCATTATTTGGGTTATTGGCCAAATATTCTGAGTTTATTTGGTTTGGTCCTTGTCAAGAGGCTTTTGAGCTCATTAAGAAATAGTTGACTACTAGGGAAAATTTTTAGGATGGAAAATTATTTTGAAGTTTAAAAAATCGGCGAATCTCACTAGTCCCTAATATGCAAACTATAAAATGTTTATTGATGTATTTGTAAAATTATTCAAATTTATAATGATATTATATGTATTGTCTGTATAATGTTTGCTATTTTTAAGGTAAAATAATTTTATATTGTAAAATTTGGACGAATCATTTTTATAAAAAAATGGAAATTGGCGAATCTTTTTTTTGGAAAAACCATGGAAAATTAGCACACCTGCGAATATTAGCCCCTAAAATTTTCCATGTTGACTACTGCCCCCATCCTCTGAGGTCCAAATTGGACTCTTCCTTTCCACATCCACACTGATGCATCTGAAAAAGCTGTAGGGGCAGCATTAGGACAATTAGAGGAAAAAATCCCTTATTTCATTTATTTTATCGGCAAGAATTTGTCCAAATTCGAGCTGAGTTATACTGTTACTAAGAAGGAGATGTTGGCCATTCTCCATGCATTGAACAAATTCAGGAATTATGTCATTGGATATCAGACCTTTGGTCATACTGAACATGCAACCATCAAGTATTTAATGAACAAAACGGATGTTAATTCTACAATAATTATATGGTTTTTACTTTTGCAGCAATTTGATTTGACTATTGTTGATAAACATGGAAAGTAAAATGTTGTTGTGGATTTTTTGTCCAGGTTAGTTCTCCCTGCAGGTGAAGAAGGAATGGTGGATGACTAGCTTCCAGCACTCTCAACATGGTTTTTTGATATAGCCAACTACTTGGCTGCTGGGAGACTCCGTCCTAATCTTTCATTCAGGGAGAGGAGCATAATCATTAGAAAAAGCGACCCTTTCACATGGATTGGGGGGAATCTCTTCAAGCTAGGTCCTGATCAAATCCTAAGAAGATGTTTGAGGGAGGAAGAAGTTTTTGATATCCTCTCTGCATGTCATGGTAGTTCATGTGGAGGCTACTTTGTTGCGAAGAGAACTACTTACAAAGTTTTGGAGACGGGTTGCTATTGGCCTACCCTTCACCAAGATTCCAAAAGATACACCAGCAGGTTTGACCAGTGCCAAAGGATGGTAAAACCCACACAAAGGGATGAAATTCCTTTACACCCTTAGGTGGATCTTGAGCCATTTGACAAGTGGGGCATGGAATTTTTTGGACCCATCAATCCACCATCCGGACATAAGAAGTATATCATAGTCTGCACTAATTACCTGACAAAGTGGGCTGAAGCAAAATAAATGAAGGTAGCAACTAAAGAAAAAGTAGCAAAATTTTTGAGGGAGAATGTCTTTTAAAAATTTGGATAACCTAGAGAAATAGTCACTGATCAGGGATCACAGTTCACCTCTCACCTCATTGAGAATATTTTGAGGAAATACAAGATTGAGCATAAAACATCTACTTCCTATCACCCTCAGGAAAGTGGCCAAGTAGAAGTAACTAACAGAGCTTTAGAGAGCATCCTCAACAAGGTTTTGAGCAGCAGCATAAAATATTGGGCAAATAGATTGGTAGAAGCTACATGGGCCTACAACACCACTTGGAAGACAACAACATGATTCACTCCTTATGAACTAGTATATGGTAAGAAAGCTCTACTTTCAGTTGAGTTTGAATTCAACACTTTAAGAATGGCAGCTAAATTAAATCTACATCTAAAAAATTCCCAAAAATAAAGGTTTTTGCAACTAAATGGATTGGATGAGTTCATAATGCAAGCACTTCTTCACACAGAGGTAGTTCAGCTATAAAGGAAGGTATGGCATGAAAAGAAAATCAAAGAAAATACATTCCAAGAAGGATATTGGGCATTGTTATATGATTCAAGGTTTAAAGACTTCAAAGGAAAGCTTATGACAAGATGGTTGGGGCCTTACAGAGTGGAGAAATGCTTTAATAATGGCGCAGTTCAAATCAGGACCATAGAAGAGGAAGGGATCCCCTTGATTGTCAATGGTCACAGACTTAAAATTTACAAGAAGCCTTTGTCAAGGGTATAATTCATCAATTCAATAAGTAGAGAGGTTTATGTGATGGGAAACTCCATAGTTTCCCACACCTCATAAAATAAAAAAGGAAAAATAATAAGCTTGTGGGTCGAAAACCTCGATGGAGGAAACTCACTTGCTAAAAAAAAAAAGCGAAAAAAAAGAATAAATATCCATGGGTGAAAATCTCTTTGAGGCACCCAAGGCAAGTTTTTGGGTTTAAAACCTTCATGGAGGCATCCCACTATATTTCAAAAAAAAAAAGTAAAAAAGAGAAAAAGAAAAAAACCAAAAACTGCATCTGCATCACTATTATTTTCTGTGTTTGTTGTTTTGCAGGTTGTTAATGGTTTCTGGAAAACACAGGGAAGCATTCATCTTCTTTTCCCTTCTTCTATCTTGCCATCCATCTCATAATTCACTCCATTCATCTTAATAACTTCCTCCATCACCTCCATACACCACACTCCTCCATTTCTGAGCACAATGTAGCAAGAGAAGCAGCACAAAACAAATTGCTACAAACATCAGGAAGTTCCTTCAAAAACAAAGTTGTCCATGGACTTCCAAGAAGAAAAACAAGGGTAGATGCATAACATACTATAGGAGAATTATAATGCCACCCATGGCATCTAAAGCACCCCACGTGACATCCACAATAGAGAAAAACGAAAGACAAAGGTTAGCATGTCATTCAGGAAGTTGCATCTTCAGCAAGCTTCTCACTCAAAGAACAGGAATATGGTGAAGAATGGAACATCTAAAAATTATTATCTCAAACCTCCAGCTCCTGAAACATCCTTGGAAACAACAATTCAACTCAGGTATAAGCTCTCACCCCTTGCTACACATTCATAATAGCCAAAATAATTAATTTTCGGACTTAGAGTTTGAGGAGCAGAAAGGTGGCCAGTTAACTCGGCCACCACCCTGAAGTATGGCTGGAATAAAACTGGGAGTACACACCACCTAGGCATGCAAAAGAAAAATTTTAAATCAGTGGAGTAGAGGAGAATGAGGGGAGGAAAACACGCAGTCCATCCTAAATTAACAGGGAGGATGAACCAATTTTCTACAACAGAACTGGAGCTTAGGGGAGTTATATTGGCACTACAAATTTAGCTGTGTCATCTAATAAAATGAGATTTCGTCTCATCCAAACCAGTGAATTGACCAACAGAAGCATGCAGTGCTTGAAGAATAAGAAGAAGAAGAAGAAGTAGAAAAAAATAAAAAAATAAAAACGAAGAAACTCGAGGTAGAACCAAAAGAAACAAGAAGAACCAGAAGAAGAAGAAAGAGAGACAAAGGTCCAAAGAAAAATAGAAGATATGGCCATAGAATTCATAGAGGTAGCAGAAAGTGGGCAAGACACAGACTCACAACCCAGCGTCACATCCCCTCACTACAAAACTATAATTGCCACCATGGCTCCTCTGAGCGCAAAAATAAAAAGACAAACTTCTAGGTATTCTGGAGCTGACAAGAATCAGAGAAAGCCATAAAATTCTCCCATAAGCCCGATGATCATTGAAGAATCACCAAGGGGAAGGAAATAATTGAAGAAATATTTCTGAAGGAGCAGTTGTAGAAGGCACATGCATAGAATGTAGTGCTAAAGGAGCAATTGCAGCAAAAAGAGGAGCAAGTAGCCATCAAGGCAGAGTTATGCATAGAAGCCCTTCAACACAGATTCCCCTCTGACTCATATGTTGTGTACCTAAAATAACAATGGATTATACTTCAAATCAACAGTCTAACCTCCCATGAATCACTCACTTTCCAAGATTGTAGACAATTCATGAAGTTATACAAGTAAGCCAACATATTTGATTAGGCAAAGATGGTAGAGTTTTATATGCATAACTTTGTGCTGAAAAATCTGGAGATTTGGGACCCCAATCCTACAATGATGGATATGAATTTAATGGCTCTAGAATCTTGGATGGTGAATGAGGACAATAGAGCCAAAGAGATATGGAAGGTCATGTGAAGAAGAAATAGAGAACCCTTATATCTCAGACCAAAAGTGTTCAGCCCAAAAGGAGTCATCCTTAACCATCGATAAATTGAAAAGGACCCTGCACTGGTTGAAAGCTACCTTCAGACTCAAAACTAGGTGATAGGCCAATTTGATGATGTTTCTAGGCAAATAGAAGGGGAGTGCATTATGGCTAGCCAGAGGAGATGGAACAACCTCCCACATATCCTTAAGAACAGGCAGTATCATACTCCAGAAAGAGTGAGGGGTGCATTGGAAAGGGTAACATTATACAAGAGGGCCATGCAGGCCAAAAAGATTTGAAGGTTGGGACTAAAGCTCAGCCCACCTTTGCTACTGGGGTTGACTGATGAAGATGACACAGATGCACAAGATAGAGAATGGGATAATGCAGAAAAGAATTATGGATTTTACCACCTTGGGGAAACTCCCACACTTCTTCTTTGGGAAATCAAGGGGGCTCTCAAATATTTGAAGGAAATGGAGGGGGAGGATCAGTTGCTCAGAGGATGAGTAACCATTAAGTAGGGGGGTGATGATGGGCTCCATCATTAGAAATATTTGGAGGGGTTAATAGTCACCTTTTTACCTTCTTAGATCTATTTTTCTTGCATTTTTATTATTATTTGGGTTTATCATGCTAATATAGGTGGTGATTAAGGATAACATACTCTAAGTGCCTAATATAAGGTTGAGTGCAGAAATCATCATTTATTAAGAATTTTTATAAAAAAATTATCACAAAGACTTGGAGGAGACAACAAGGAAAAATTGTCGGAGGATTGTCCACCCTCAAAGGCAGCCGAAGGATCCGAAAGATTCTCTCCAGCAATTCGAATTTGAGAGGCAACCGAGCAACTCGAAGAGGAGAGCACTCAATATTGGTTTACTTGGAGTCCAATGGACTCAATCACCATTTTCTAGGGAGTTGGTGGTAGCTTCCATGTAGAATAAATAGAGGAGAGCTAGAGCTAGGAAAAGGTAGTCTATCCTAGTCTCGCTTCCATTCAAAATTATTGTTGTTAACTATTGAAGTTGTATGTTTTATTCAGAGATTGAAAATATAGAGATGTATGCAGTTATTATTTTATGAAATTAGTAGACTGATTTCATTTGATCGATTTAAGTTCATAGGGCTAGGCTCATGGGTTAGGGCCCAATCCATGTGCCTCAACTTCTCTCTTGTTATTATATTTTCCTTTCTATCATTTAGCTAGTTTTTCCTCTGTTATTTAAGTTAGATCTACTTCTGATAATTTTCATTTATATTTAGTTTTTGTGCTGCTATAGTTTTAATTGCTTATGAATAGTGAAATATAAGAAAAGCTCCAAAACTGTGGTCAAGTCTCCCCCCTCTCATCTCTATCAATAGAGTTCGAGTACGTGTAGAGGTTCCCATAGGCCAAAACTAATTTTTGTTCGATTTTGGGGAAGAATTTGTATTACCAAGTTCAAGCCTTTCCTTCACTATTTCATCCCGCATTTATGTTGGTTTCCCATACATTAATCCGCAAGAGTGCTTCACTTCTGAGCACTTCTCTTACGCTTCCATTTCCCTCCTTTACTTATAACCTTAGAGTTGCACTTACCTTCTTTCGAACACCCTTAAGCTCTTCATCCTTACTTCTCTTTTTTTCTCTATTCATGGCTGTCATACCCTTTTTACAAAAAAAACATTAAAAACCATAAAGGACCACAGAAAGCCCAACCTCCGCCTTTTCTCCTTGAGACGCCCGCCACCGTACGTTGCACTTCACAATCCCAACATTTAACGATTACCTTAACACTTATCTCCCATTCCTTGAAACACGTCTACTCAAGGCCTATTTATTATTTCAAAACAATGGAAAACCCTAAAAATCTAAAAACCTAACCCTAGGAGATGAATTGCCAAAACTATGAGCCCCGTTTGGGTAAATTGATACATCAAATTTCAAGGGACGTAACTTTGGCATACAATATTTGTTTGACACGCACAATACCTTGTTAGAAATATCTATCCAAGGACTAAAACTTATGAGTGAGAAAAAAGTATCAATCAGTCTGGTCACTCTCGGTTCTACCAAAAAACGTCATTTAGGGCCTCAAAACGACTCCAGAATTTCAGGACCCACAAAACAGCTAAAAATAATAAACTGTGCTACAATTAAGGAAACTAAAAATTTGAAAGAAATAGTGGTGGGGGTCCAAGTGGAATAGGAGGGTGGCCACCGATATCCACCTGGATCATTCCTTCCCCCTTAGGAAGCAATGGTCCCCCTTGCGTTGAGTTCCTTCATGAGATGAGGAAACTTCTGTTGAACTTGGTCCTTGCCGAGCCACTTTCCTTGGTAAAGGAGTTGTCCTGCTTTGATAACTCGATATAGTTGGATCCTTTATTCTCAGGTGTTCTCGATATGTGTATCCATGATCTAATCAGTGGTGGCTTGTTCAATGGATTCTGGGTTTAACTCTATTGGTGTGAGTTGTTCCGCCATGTTGGGTCTATCTAGTAGATGTGAAAAGTAGAGCCGATGGCGGTCCACATTGAACAATGGATTCAGACCAAGGAATGGTGGAATACTAAGCTCTATGCCATTGTAGCATATAGCCTTGGTGATGGTGTATGGTCCATATCAGAGCGGGATGAGCTACCAATGGGCTATGGTAAGGTGTTCCTTCTTCAAATGCAACCGAAATTTTTTGCCCAACTGAAACATGTGTGGCACTCGATGTTGATCATGTCGCTGCTTGTACTTGGCACTTTATTTCTCCAATATTTTGTGTACCTGTTGGCGGTCGTGTTGGATGTGTTCAATAAATCTAGTCTCTTTATTAGCCTTATATAGTAAACGTGTGGATTATGTTTGTGTGGTCACATGAGGTATGGCAACATCAGGCAGCGGCGCGTCTTGGGTTAGGTAAATGGAGTGCTCTACCTGAAAATGTAGAGGAACCTTTGTGGTTGAGGAGAAAATGTCCTTGTATTCATGCATGTCCTTTTCAATCTTTTTTTTCCACGTACAGTAGCCCTATCTGTAGGCTGCAACCACAATATTCTTCTTGCCTTGTGGTAAAATTGTAATGAAAACAATTTTCTTAGTTTGGGAAATAATTTTACTGCATTGCCTTGCAATACTCAAAGATATGGCAGAGGGTCGTACTACCTCTGATATGATGTACAAATTATTTCCCAAAGTAATAATAACAGAGCGATTCCTAGACTCATACATAGCATGTAACTTCCACAAGTATGGTTGGTCTAACAATACATTAGACACGTCAAGAGGAGCAACGTCAAATAGTATCTCATTCATGAATGGCTTGATGCTATAAAAAAAGTGACACGACTGGCAGATGCAAAGATCTATTCCTTGGTGAAGCTACCCAATGGTATAATTTTGTGGGTGTGATGTTTTCGTTAGGTCGAGCCGCTTCACAACCTCTATTGAAATGAGGTTCTTTCAGCTTCTGCTATTGACAAGAAATTGTAGTGGAGAACCCTTCACCCAAATCTGGGAATGGAAGAGGTGCTCCCTCTCCTCTAGATCTTCAAGCTCCTCCCTCTGGATCTTGGTGGTGGCTACAGTGTAACTAGGTTCCGCATCAATTATTTTCTTCCATTTTATATTTCCCTTGTCTGGTTCTAACTTAGGATCAAAACATGCATCTCATTCAGATGCCTTCAGTTCAGCCACGAGTGATTGTTTGGCCCAACACTCGATGGTGTTGTCAGTGGTGTTGTTATGAAATTCAAACCACTTCCCCATGTCCTTATTTTGCTTTTTGGTCTTGATTTGATTCACCCATTAAGGCTTTTCCACTTGTTCTATGGTTCGAGGTGCCTTTCCCTGGCTTCAGACTCACGGATTCAAAGTATTGCTTCTTCTACTTAAATTTTTGCTCGATCTTGGCAGCATATCGAAATGCTATGCCAAGTGAGGTAATGTCGAGTAACTCCATTTCCTCCTAAATGTATCTCTGCAAATAGCTGTGATACTTTAGCACCAAATTTTTCTTTGAATATTTAATACTCAACTTTGTCTATAGGGTATGGAACAAATTCGCCAGTTCGTGCACATCTTGATCCATTTGTTGCAGCAGCATGGTCCATTGGATGTACTTGTCCTCATAGCTACCAACAGGGTAATATTTTCCTTAATTCACTTTCAAAATGAATTCGAAGTGGGTGCAGCCAAGAACATAGAGGGTTCCATCTCATCCTTTTACTCGTAATAGATTTCCTACCAATCTTTGACATGGGGGGCGGCTTTGAGGAGTGAAAAAGTAATATTTTTTCGATCGGAGAAATCATGGACTAATAAATATCCTTCCATAAATTTCAGTCAACTATCTACAAAATTTGCATCTATCTAGCATTCAAATATAGGAATGTCAAAGTTGTCATGTACCTTGAAAGGAGTGTTGCCTCTAGAGTGGCTATTGGATGCATATGCGCAGTCGATGGGTAGCCGTTGAAGGATTTGGGAAAAGTTATCCATCATCGCGTTCCTTTGTTTCTTGAGGGCCTCCTCGAGAAATAATTTGATAGGATATCCTTTTCCCTCATATTTCTTTTCTTCCACCATGGGAGGTCGTTGGGGTTTTTGAGGCTGATCTTGCAAGGGTTCAACGAGATCGAGCCCTAAATCCTTATACCCTAACCTCGTAGGGGACATGCAAAGAAAAATAGAGAAAGAGTAGACTCCTCTGATACCACTAATCCATATTTATGTAGGAACACAACATAATACCAATATAACCATAAATACAAATATGTAGTGGAAATAACACTTAATTTCATTAATATAAAATAAATGAAATATGATTACAAACGTAATGGAAATAAACTATCTAGGGCATTGGTAACTTATCTCTAAGAAGAGATGTGGCGGTTACAGGCCAATGAGTTGTGTTACAATGAGGCTTGAAGCCTTATTCATTAATTAGAAACAATGGAAAACCCTAAACATATAAAAACGTAACCCTAGGAGATGAAGCACCAAAACTATGGGGCCCGTTTGGGTAAATTGGTACATCAACTTCCGAGGGACATAATTTTGGCATACGATATTTGTTTGATGCACAAAATACCTCGTTAGAAAGATATCTGAGGAATACAACTTTTGAGTGAGAAAAATTGGGAAAAGACCCATTTTCTACTCAGGTTTCCCAAAAATACCTCCTTTTAGGGCCTAAAAACGGCTCCAGAAGTTCAAGACCCGAAAAACTACTAAACATAGTAAACTATGCTACAATTAAGGAAACTAAAAAAATGAAAGAAAAAACTGTAGGGGTCCAAGTGGAAGAGGCAGGTGTCCACCAATATCCAACTCGATCATTCCTCCCCACTTAAGAAGCAATGGTCCCCATTGCGTTAAGTTTCTCAATGAGATAAGGAATCTTCTACTGAACTTGGTCCTTGGGGAGCCACTTGCCTTGGTGAAGGAGTTGGCCTACTTTGACAACTCGATATAGCTGGAGCCTCTATTGTCAGGTGTTTTTGATCTCTGTATCCATGATATGAATAGTGGTGTCTTGTTCCATGCAGTTTGGGTTTAACTCTGTTGGTATGAGTTGTTCTACCATGTTGGATGTGTCTAGTATAGGTGGATAGTAGGGCCAAAGGCGGTCCACATTAAACAATGGATGCATACCAAGGAATGGTGGAATACTGAGCTTGAAGGCATTGTCCCCTACAGCCTTGGTGATGATAGATGACCCATATCAAAGATGGATGAGCTTCCAATGGGCATCGGTGAGGCATTCTTTTTGCAAATGCAACCAAACTTTGTTGCCCATATGAAACTTGTGTGGCACCCGATGTTGATCATGTCACTGCTTGTACTTTGTATGATATTTCTCCAATATTTCATGGACCTACTGGTGGTTTTGTTGGATGCGTTCAATAAATATAGTTTCTTTATTAGCCTCATATATTACATGTGTGGATATTTTCTGTGTGGTCACATGAGGTATGGCAACATAAGGCAGCGACGTGCCTTGGTTAAGATCAATGGAGTGCTTGACTTTACAGTGTAGAGAAACCTCTATGGACGAGGAGAAAATTTACTGTATTCCTACATATCTTTATCCATCTGCTATTGTCGTGTAGGGGAGCCCTATTTGTAGGCTGCAGTCATAATGTTCTTCTCTCCCTGTGAGCAAATCATAATGAAAACAAATTTCGTGATTTGGGAAATAAGTTTACTAGATTTCTTTACAGTACTCAAAGAGATGGTGGAATCTTGTACTACCTATGGTATCTTGTACATCTTATTTCCCAAAGTAATAATATCAGAATGAGGCCTAGACTCATACACAACATGTTGCTTCCACAAGTATGGTTAGCCTAATAATACATCAGACACATCAAGAGGAGAAACATCACATAGTACCTCATTCATGAATGGCTTGATGTAGTATAGAAGGCAGAACTGTTGGCAGATGCAAATATATATTCCTTGCTGAAGCCACCCAATGGTATATGGTTGTGGATCTGTTGTGGTTGGTAGGACATGACACTTCATGGCCTCTACTGAAATGAGGCTCTTTTGGCTTCCACTATCGACAAGAGATTGTAGTGGATAACCCTTCACCCACATCTGGGAATGGAAGAGGCACTCTCCTTCCTCTGGATCCTCGATCTCCTCCCTCTGTAGCTTGGTGGTGGAAACAATGGCACTATATTCCACATCAATTAATTTCTTCCCTTTGTCCTTTCCCTTATTTCTTACTCAGGATCATAACATGCATCTGATTCGAATGCCTTCAGCCGAACTACCATCGATTGTTTGGCCCGACATTCACTTCTGTTGTGAGTGGAGTTTTTATGAAATTCACACCACTTCCTCATGCACTTCTTTGTACTTGGTTTTGTTTTGAGTTTCACCATTTTGGATTTGCCCCTTGTTCTACAGTTCAGGGGTGCATTTCCCTGCCATCTGACTCACAGATCCATATTCTCACTTCTTTTGCTTAAATTTCTGCTCGATCTTGGCGAAAAATTGACATGTTGTGCCAAGTGAGGTAATTTGTGTTGAAATTAATCACAACAACAAATTTGAGTCAAAGGACAGAATGTGACAACATTTTTTTTGTTTGTTTCTTGCACGCCACCATGAAATGAATTCCTGTTTAATTTTCCTGCAAATCCATATTTTAGTTTATGGACGTAGGCCTGTTTCTGAAATGAAGTTCATGGTTTACTCCACGCCATCCAGCATTCAAGTTTCTGCAACCTTGCCCTTAAATTCCATTCACCAACCAGTTTGACTTACCACTGCTCATTCATTTTACATTTTGAATGCAGCCACGTCATTTATGATGGTCCCCACAATCCATGTAAAACAACCCAACAACCAATCATATTCCTATCGCAAATATTGAAGCCAACGTTAGCCCATCCAAAATTGGATGCGATAAATCTTTTGAAGTGGTTTTGAAAAAGTCTTTGAAGTCCGCCACATAAGAGCTCTCGAGCCAACAATAGAACGATCGAAAATTTTGAAGCACACTCAACATGACCATAAAAGGATGCGATAACTTAATCAAATGGAATTTTGTTTTCATGTTTTAAAATCCATGAAAGGCATTTGTAAAAGCTTTTAATTTACACTTAAGTTTAATGTTAGTTTAAATTTTTTAAACTTATATGCCATGACAAGTTTTAGACAAGTTTTAATTTGTTAAGTTTTAAACTTAGGAATATATATAAGTTGTATAATATATATATATATTATAAACATAATATGTTTATAATATATATAATACAACAATGTAAAATTCTATAGTATGTATTTTTTTAAAAATAAAAAGCAGAGTATATGTAAGCCGTGAGAAAAACAAAAAAAAGTGACTGTGTATTATTAAAAAAAAACAGAGAGCGGTGAGATAAAAAAAAAAACAGAGTGTATGCCCAAAGGTAGTGAAGCAAAATTTGAACAACACTGCATGTGTAGTAGTCAGCAAAGTCATTTATTTTTTAAACCAGAACATCTACAGTTCTGAAGGATATTTTAGTAATATTTTTTAAGTTTAATAGAAATAGAGTTTTTACTACATCCACCTCTCTGTGCATGAATTTTATTTAAATATCTGTGTTTAAAAAGGGATTTTTTTTATTCCTCTATGTGTTAGGAATTATTCAGAAATTCCAACATGGCATCAGAGCTAGTCCAAGCTCTTTGCATTTTCCAAAGAAGCTGCAGGAAGGAGTTGTTGAAGCTTTTGACTAGCAGTGTGAAGTCTTAGCAAAACAAGGTATTTAAAAAAAAGAGTTTTTTGTTTTTTTTAAAAGAGTGCAGTCTAGAAAAGTCTCTTGAAGACAGAGTTTAATCTCTCAGCAGTGAGAAAATTTGTTTATAAACACTGTCATGTTTTTAAGCATAGTTTGCTAAACTAGCCATGGCAAGAGCCAACACAAGCACGAGTATGGGAAATAATCAACTCCTAGAGTTCAATGAAAAGAAATATGACTATTGGGAAATCAAAATGAGAGCCATATTTGCCTCTCAAGATTTATGAGAGCTAGTTGAATATGGTTTAGAAGAACCAGGAGATGAACAAGCATATAATGCCTTAACACAGGCAAAGAAGGATTTTCTGAAGAGTAATAGGAAGAAGGACTCAAAAGCCGTCTTCTATCTCTATTAGGAAGTACATGAAAGTATATTTCTAGGAATTACAGTAACAAAGAGGTCCAGGGATGCATGGGATACCCTCCAGATAGCCTACCAAGGTATGGATAAGGTAAAGATAGCAAAGCTTCAATTAATGAGAAGATATTTGAAGTCAGTTGCATGAAAGAGTCTCATACAATACTCATTTTTCACACCATTGATTGGGTTTGTCACCCAAATGAGATCTCATGGAGAGATAATAGAAGAAATAAAAATAGTGGAGAAAGTATTGAGGAGCTTACCCTCACGATTTTATGTGATAGTAACAATCATTGAAGAGACAAAGGATCTCTCAAAGTTTACAGTTGATGAGCTTCATGCATCATTGATGACACATGAAAAAAGATTAGGTAGAACAAAAAACTCATATTTGGAGCATGCCTTCAAGACCCAAATGTCCTTTGGAAGAGGAAGAGATCAAGGTAGAGGAAACTACAGAGGAAAATGAAGATTCAGAAGCCAAAATAAAGGAAGAAACAACCCTGAAAATACAAGTGGAAGGGGAAACAACCAAAATTAGAACCAAGGCCAAGGCAGTAGCTAACAAGGTGGAAAAAATCAAGCACATGGACAAAGATATGATAAATTCCAAGTGAAATGTCATTATTGTAATAAGTATGGCCATTATGCCAATGAATGTAGGAAGAAACAGAGTGACATGGGTAATAGACCTAGTGCTAATTTTACAAAAGAAAATATTAGTCAAGAGAATTTGTTTTTATCATGTAATATGGCTGAAAAGAAAAATGAAGATATATGGTTTCTAGACTCAGGATGTAGCAACCATATGATTGGAAACATTTCAATGTTTTCCATGTTAGATGAAAATTTGAAGTCTCAAGTAACATTGGGGACAGACAGTAAAGTCTCTGTCATGGGTAAAGGCAGAGTAAGTGTTTTAACAAATAAAGGAGAAAGTAAATCCATATCAGATGTATACTATGTGCCTGGTATGAAGTGTAACCTTTTGAGCATTGGACAGCTCATTCAGAAAGGCCACAATGTTTTCTTTGAAGATGATGTCTGAACCATCATGGATAAACCACCAAGCAAGCAATGCATTACACAAGTGAAGATGAAAATAAACAAAATGTTTCCTCTCAAGATGAGAGCATATTTGAAGAAAGGAGTTGCAATGGTAGCAGTGACACAAGAGACATTCCAAAGAGAAGAAAAGGATGAAAACTGGTTATGGCACTTTAGATTTGGACATCTCAACTTTGGAGGTCTAAATTTTTTGCATAGGAAAAGAATGGTAAAGGGATTACCATTGATTGAGAAACCAAATAGCCTATGTGAAGGATGCATCTTGGGCAAACAATAGAGAGAAATATTTCCATCAGGAAATAGCATAAGGGAAAAATCGCCCTTAGAAATTGTCCATTCAGATTTTTGTGGGCCAATTCAAACACCATTATTAGCAGGAAACCACTATATGCTGACTTTCATTGATGATTACGCAAGAAAAACTTGGGTTTATTTCTTGAAGTTGAAGAGTGAAGTGTTTGAGAAGTTCTACCACTTTAAGGCTCTTGTAGAGAATCGAAGTGGGTAACATATTAAGGTCTTAAGAATAGACAGAGGAGGAGAATACATCTCCAAATAATTTCTCCATTTTTGCAGAGAAAATGGGATTGATAAACAATTTACAGCAAGGTATACACCGCAACAAAAATGGAGTTGCTGAAAGGAAAAATAGAACCATTGTGGACATGGTAAGAAGTATGTTGAAGGCAAAATATTTGCCAAATGAATATTGGGCTGAAGTTGTACACTGTGCAACATATGTGCTGAATAGATTCCCAACAAAGAATGTAATGAGCAAATTTTTGGAAGAAGCATGGAGTGGCATAAAACAATTTGTCACCCACATGAGAGTTTTTGGTTGTGTGGCTTATGCATACATTCTGGATCAGCTAAGGAAGAATTTGGATAGTAAGGGGGAAATTGCATATTTTTTGGATATAGTGAAGAATCAAAAGCATACAGATTATATAACCCATCCACCAAGAAATTTATGATAAGAAGAGATGCACAATTTATTGAGGAAGAAGCTTGGGATAGAAGCATTGAGAAAACAGTGAGTGTAAAAAGTTGTTTATCTCATGATGAAGATGAGGAAGAAATGGTTGAAAGACATCCCTCATTAGCAGCACCACCTCCACCAACACAAGGAAAGCAAGGGACACCACAAATAGGTATGAGAACACCCTTGAGAAGTGATGACAATGCTTCTCCAAGAACATCACAATGAGCATATTTGTGTGCTTCTACAAGCACAAATTTAGCAAGTGAAAGAGGAACCAGATTCAGAAGTCTGAATGAAATTTATGAGCAAGAGGCAGCAAATGAAGGTACAAAATATTTATTTGCATTATATTTTCATGTATATGATCCTATTCATTTTGAAGAATAAGTGAAAGATAAGAAATGAATAGATGCTATGGATGAAGAGATAAATGCCATAGAGAAAAATAAAACATGGGAACTAGTTGATCTCCCAAAAAGGAAAGAAGTAATTGGAGTGAAATGGGTTTATAAAACCAAAAGAAATGTTGAAGGTAAGATTGAAAGGCACAAGGCCAAACTTCTTTTCAAAGGCTACAAGCAACAACCAGGAAGAGACTATGAGGAAACTTTTGCACCAGTTGCAAGAATGGAAATAGTAAGATCAATGTTCTCCATAGTAGCACAACACAAGTGGAAATTTTACCAAATGGATGTGAAATCAACATTCCTAAATGGAATATTTATGGAAGAGGTATATGTTGAACAACCTTTGGGATATGAGAAAGAAAGACAAGCGCACAAAGTATGCATATTGAAGAAAGCTATGTATGGGTTGAAACATGCACCAAGAGCATGGTACAGTAGGATAGATGCCTATCTACTGGAAAATGGGTTTGAGAAATGTGAAGGAGAACCCACATTATACATAAAAGAAAAGGATGGTATTATGTTGATTGTTGTTTTGTATGTTGATGATGTTATATTCCAGGTAATGATTCTTACCTCATTGAGAATTTTAAAAAAGTCATGAAGAATGAATTTGAGATGACTGATATGGGATTGCTGAGATAATTTTTAGGAATAGAAGTAGAGAAAAATGAAAATAAAATTTTTATTTCTCAAGAAAATTATGTTAAAGAAGTTTTGGAAATATTTAACATGCAGGATTGCAAGGTAGCAATTACTCCTATAGTGATGGGATTGAAACTGAGCAAAGAAGACAACAGCAAGGATGTTGATCCAAGTTTGTATAAGAGAATAGTTGGTAGCCTCATGTATTTGAATACAACTAGGCTAGATATTATGCATGTTGTAAGTTTAATTTCTAGATTTATGGAAAGGCCAAAGGAAGCACATTGGCAAGCAGAAAAAATAATTCTGAGGTATGTGAAAGAAACAAAGAGGTATGGTATTTTATACACCACTTCAGAAAATTTTGCATTGATTCGATATATTGACAGTGATTGGGTTGGAAGTATAGATGACAGGAAAATCACCTCTGGATATGTTTTTCATATGGGATCACGAGCCATTTCATGGGATTCTAAGAAATAACCAATTGTGGCTTTATCAATAGCAAAGTCAGAATATGTGGCAGCTACAGCAAGCAGTATGGATGAAGAGAATGTTAAGAAGTTTGTGTCATAAATAGGTAAAAGGCACAACAGTGTATTGTGATTATAGCTCAGCTATATATTTATCCAAGAATTCATTGTTTCATAAGAGAACAAAACACATTGATGCCAAGTATCACTACGTCAGAGAGCTAGTGAACAATGGGGAAATTGTTTTGCAACAATGCAGAACCGAAGGGAATTTTGTTGATATTTTGACAAAAACATTGGGGCAGAAGAGTTTTAATTATTTGAGAAAATGTATGGTATGGAAGAATGCAGCAGTTGTGATTAAGGGGACTATTAAAATTAATCACAACAGCAAATCTGAGTCGAAGGACAAAATGCGGAAGCATTTTTTTTTTTTTTCTTGCATGCCACCCTGAAAAAAATTATTGTTTAATATTCCTACAAATCCATATTTTAGCTTATGGCCATAGGCTTATTTCTAAAATGAAATTTGTGGTTTACTCCATGCCATCCAGCATTCAAGTCTCTACAACCCCACCACTAAATTCCATTCAACAACCAGTTTGACTTATCGCCGCTCATTTGTTTTACATTTTGAATGTAGCCACGTCATTTATGAAGGTCCCCATGATCCACGTCAAACAACCCAACAACCAATCATATTCCTATCGAAAATCCCGAATCCGATGTGAGCCCATCCAAATCTAGATGCGATAAATCTTTGAAGTGGTTTTGATAAAGTCTTTGAAGTCCGCCACGTAAGAGATCTCCAGCCAATAGCGGAACAAACCCAAATTTTGAAGCACAGTCAGCATGCCCATAAAAGGATGTGATAAATTTATCAAATGGAATTTTGTTTTCATGTTTTAAAATCCGCGAAAGGTATTTTTAAAAGGTTTTAATTGACACTTAAGTTTAATGTTTGTTTAAATGTTTTAAACTTATATGCCGCGACAAGTTTTAAAAAAGTTTTAATTTGTTAAGTTTTAAAATTAGGAATATATATATAAGTTGTATAATATATATATATATATATATATATATATATATATATATATATTATAAACAGAATAAGTTTATAATATATATAAGATAGCAATGTAAAATGTTGTAGTATGTATTTTTTTTAAAAGAAAAAGAAGAGTACATGTAAGCCATGAGCAAAACAAAAAAAGTGACTGTGTATTATTAAAAAAAAATAGAGAGCAGTGAGACAAAAAAAACAGAGTGTATGCCCGAAGGCAGTGAAGTAGAATTTGAACAGCACTACATGTCTAGCAGTCATCAAAGTAATTTTTTTGTAAACCAGAACAACTGCAGTTCTGAAGGGTCTTTTTGTAATTGTTTTTAAGCTTAATAGAAAGAAAATTTTTACTCAATCCACCTCTTTGTGCATGAATTTTATTTAAATCTATGTGTTTAAAAGAGATATTTTTTTTATTCCTCTGTTTGTTAGGAATTGTTCAGAAATTCCAACAATTTTAAGGAACTCCACTTCCCCCTAAATGTATCTGTGCACAAATTTGTGGTACATGAGCACCAAATGTTTCTCTGAATCTTTAATACCCAACTTTGTGTGCATGGTATGGAACAAATTAATCAACTTGTGCACATCTTGATCCCTTTCTTGCGGCAGCGTGGGCCATCAGATGTACTTGTCCTTATAACTCCCAATGGGTTAATATTGTTCCTTGATTCCATCTTGGAATGAATTCCAAGTGGGTGTGACACAGAGAAATTTCCCTCTCATCCTTTTTCTCACAGTAGGTTTCCCACTAGTCTTTGACATTGGGGGTGGCTTTGAGGAGTGAAAAAGTAATATTTTCTCGGTCAAAGAAATAATGGACCGAAAAATACCCTTCTATGGAATATTCATCTATCTGCCCTACAAATATAGGAATGTCGAAGTCGACATGTAACTTAAAAGGAGTGGTGCCTCCAGAGTGGCGGCTAGATGCAGATGCATCATCGGTTGGTAGTCGTTGAAGGATCTGGGAAAAGTTATCCATCATCCCGTTCCTTTTTTTCTCAAGGGACTCCTTGAGCAATAATTTGATAGGATCTCATGCTCCCTCATCTGTCATTTCTTCCACCATGGGAGGTTGTCGAGATTTGTGAGGCTGGTCTTGCAAGGGTTCAATGAGATTGAGCCTGAAATCCTTATACCCTAACCTCGTTGGGGACATGAAAAGAAAAATAGAGAAGGAGAAGACTACTCTGATAACACTAATACAGATTTATGCAGGAACAAAACAGAATACCAATATAACCATAAATACGAAGATGCAGCTGAAATAACACTTCTTTTCATTAATATCAAATAACTAAAATATGATTAGAGACATAATGGAAATAAACTAGCTAGGGCACTGGTAGCTTCTCTCTGAGAAGATATGTGGTGGATATAGGCCTCTAAAATGTGTTATAATGAGGCTGGAAGGCCTATTTATTATCTATAAACAATGGAAATCCCTAAACATCCAGAAACCTTACCCTAGGAGATGAAGTGCCAAAACTATGGGCCATGTTTGGGTAAATTGGCAAATAAAGTTCCCATGGATGTAACTTTGGCATACGATATTCATTTAACACGAAAAATACCTCGCTAGAAAGATCTATCGAAGGAATACAACTTTTGAGCTCATGTTATTCCTGGTATGCCCAAAAAACATCGTTTAGGGCCTCAAAATGGATCTGGAAGTTGAGGACACAAAAAATTGCTAAAATTAGTAAATTGTGCTACAATTAAGGAAACTAAAAAACTGAGAGAACATGGTGGGGGTCCGGGTGTGTTGGGAAAAATACTGAGAGGGGGGGGGGCGGTGAATCAGTATTTAGAGCTTACTAAAAAGATTTTAACTTTTTCTTTACAGAATTCCATACGCGACTTTGATGAACCCAACTCACATATACAGGTGCATGTAATAAAAGAAACTAGCGTATAATGATATAATTTTGCAGATTAAAAAAATTTCAGGAACAATATTTAAGTCAATTTACCAGTCAATATTCTGTTATATAATCAGTAATTATGTGCAGTAACAATAGTATAAATCGTCATACAAGAGAAACACACATGAACACCAATATTTAAGGTGGAAACCCAATTCGGGAGAAAACCATCGCTGCTCTCGTCTCTTTCCTCAATATTTATTATACGGAAAATTGTTTACAATATTGTACTGATGCAGACTCATATCAGTACGCAGGCATCTACTTGCATAAGGCTACAACCTTCTCTCGTTTTCCAGCTACTACTGGAAGGGAGCTACAACCCCCTAATCTCGTTTACTAGCCACTATTGGAAGGGAGCTTCAACCCCCTGATCGGAGCAACAATTTCTACTTGCAGGAAGCTTCTACTTCCATATTGAAGGCTTCAACCCTCAGAACTACTCCAGACCATGTTTCATCAATTTTCATACTGGATTAAAAAACATCAACACAACTCTTCATAACATCAACAACCATAAACTTTACCCAATACCTCAATCAGAACAATGAGACCACTGTAACCAGAACTCAAAAATAACCCAGACTTCAGAATAAATATGCAGATACCAACTCAACCCTGAACATTCATCAACTTAAAAATGCACATGCTACATCACTTTACTGAACCTGCGTGTATACACACTTTCCTTCACACCAACCTGCATATAGCTCTGTGAATACTGTTTTTCAGAAAGTGATCAGTCTCAGATCCAGATTTGAGGTTTTCAGCCAGATATCTTTAGAAATGCATAACCCTTCATCAGTTAGTCACCATCAACCATGTTTATTCTTTCATTGACCAGATTTGTACATAATCAACTTAGCATCATCATATACAGTATTCAGGCAACCCAGATCTATAAGAAGACTTCACTGATAGACAACAGACAAATAGTAGGAATAACAGACAAACCTCTGCAATAAGCTTCAGAAAATCCTAATTTCCATACGTGCATTTTCTCAAGCAAACCCACGTATATACGTGCTTTTACTGAGATGAAATAGCATATAGATCTATAAATATAAACTTTATAGAATGAACCAGATCCATAGAGCTCACCCAAATTTCTTTACTTGACTTCAACAAACTTGCGCCAGGTCATAGATCTAGTCATCTCTTCAATGGATCACATAAAAGCATATTCATTTCATATCTAGAGATCCTAAACCATCATTGTAGCCATGGGTGCATCATAGATTAAGATATATCAATTAAAAGTAGAGTTCATCCCATGCAAATATACCTTAGAGAAATTTATTCAGTCACAACCCTTACTGATGCACACTTTGCATTATGATCTTCTTCTCCTTATATAGATTTAGCCTTTACCAATAACATGAGCCAAAACCACACAACTGCTGATGGTATTCTTGGAAGGAATAAAATGGACAATACAACACTCAAAACTGTGGGCTAATACCATGGAAATGCCTCTTGGTATCATAATTTTAGAGCACAAAAGGCATACACGACTTGGATCATTCATATCCGCATGTACACACAACTTCTCTTCATAAAAATTGCATATATACTAATTCTGAATGTATACGCAGGTTTCCTTCACAAAAGTAGCGTATACATTGCATCCATACGCGGGTTTCCTTCATAAAACCCGCATATACATTAACAAGTATTTCCTATTTCATTTCTGTGGCACTTACTGAAATTCCTCCCTCTGTCACATCTAAACTAACCTGTAGAAACATCATTTTTACATCTTTAACACATAGGTTGCTTATCAAAAAGCAACTCATCAAGTAGGTTTCCATCAAGAACAACTTCATCAATTAGGTTGCCATCAAGGACAACATATTGCAACATATTAACAATAATCTCCCCCTTTGGACTTGATGGAAACCATGATGGTGTTTGATCATCACAATAGATAAGTAAATTAATCATAACCATTATTCAAACACCAAAATACTCTCCCCCTTTGACATCAAAGGCAAAGGGTGGATCAGAACCAAAATAAGGTTTCTCTTCCCTTGTAAAAAGATGAGCTCTGAAGATCTAATGTCTTCTAATTTTCCCATGCTCCCCCTGAGTTGATGCTAGATATTTAAATCGATTTTTCAATGAAGTACATGACTCAATTGAGTATGACCTTTCCTATCACCAAGAATTCAAACTTATATTAATGATCCAACCAAGTGGAATTACAAATTTGACTCAACTTCTTGACCAAGTGGGTTTACAATTTTGAACAAATCCTTACATGATTGAATATAAAAATTTTACATCATAGGCCCTCAACATGACCTTTTCATCAAGTTATAGATATGACTATTTATGGCCAAAACCAAAGAATCTCAAACATGAGATAATAAAATAGCAACCAATCAGAATGCCAACAATGAATCCTTTTCCACAAGACAAGTGCTCCCCCTTAGCGTGTGCATCTTGAACATCTTCAGCAACCAAATGATAAAAGCATCTTCATCAAGGAGAAAAATATCAGCGAATGATACAGAAAGATGAATATTGAAACAACAATAGAGATTACCCAACAGCACCACAACTATTTTGAAATGCTTACCTAGAGAAATTCTGTCAGCAAAGCCCATATGCGATTTTATGCATTGAAGCTCGTGTATATACCCGATTATCCTTTATGAAACCCACGTATCGAATTTAATCTTCTGAAATTAAGAAGATTTGATCAGAGACGTAGATACAAGTCCCAACTTCTATCTGAGATATTCGAATGCTTCCTTGGGAAGAGGTTTAGTAAATATATCAGCAACTTGTTATTTGGAGGGAACATACTCCAATTTAACCTTTTGTTCAAGAACTTGTTCACGTAGGAAGTGGTACTTGATAGGAATGTGCTTGGTCTTGGAATTCATAACAAGATTCTTTGGGATACTAATGGCATTTGTATTATCACACAAAATGGATATGGGAGGTGAACATTTGATTTGAATGCCTTATAAAGTCTGCATCATCCAAAGTAGTTGTGTGCAACATGATGTGGCAACCACATATTTTGCTTCTACTATAGATAAGGCAATAGAAATTTGGTTCTTGCTGAACCAAGATACTAATCGGGGCCCCATATAAAATGCACCACTAGTAGTGCTTTTTCGATCATCAACATTTCCATCCTAGTCTGCATCTGTGTAAGCATGAAGAGTTAGATCAAAATTATTTGGATACCATAGACCAAAATCTAGAGTCCCTTGTAAATATTTGAATATTCTTTTTACAGCTTGAAGGTGAGACTCTTTTGGATTAGCTTGGAATCTTCCAGCAATCCCAACTACATGCATAATATCGGGTCTTGTCCCGGTTAGATAAAGTATACTTCCCATCATGGATCTGTATTTTGGTTGATTCACCATGGGAGAATCATCACGAGAACTGATGTTACACCCAGCTACCATCGGTGTATTGATAGGTTTGCAGTCTTCCATCCCATATTTCTTTAGAATTTGCTCAAGGTATTTTTCTTGCGATAAAAATATGCCATCTATTGCTTGTTGCACTTGTAATCCAAGAAAAAAGGTTAGTTCCCCAAGTAAAGACATTTCAAATTATTGCTGCATAATAGAAGCAAATTTCTGATTCATGGACTCTTCATTACCCCCAAAAATGATGTCATCAATGTATACAACTACAATCAATAGTTTATCATTTTCATTTTTTTGTGTATATTATGTTGCTATTAGTAGATCCCTTTGATAAACCTTGTTGATGAAGATATTTGTCAAGACGATAGCACCATGCCCTTGGAGCTTGTTTGAGACCATATAAGCTTTTTTAAGTTTGCAAACAAGATTTTCATCATTTCCGAAAATGAATCCTTCTAGTTTTTCTATATAACCTTCTTCTTCTATATCACCATTGAGGAAAGAAGATTTAACATCCATTTGATAAACTTTGAATTGCTGAAAACTTGAAAAGGCAAGAAACATTCTTATGGCTTCAAGTCTAGCTACAAGAGAAAATGTTTCTTCAAAGTCTATACCTTCTTGTTGAGCATACCCTTTACAAACAATTCTAGCTTTGTTTCTAATAACATCTCCAATTTCATTTAACTTGTTTTTAAATATCCATTTTGTTCCAATAACATTTTTATCATGAGGTATTGGAACCAATTCCAAAGTATGATTCTTTTCAATCTGATCAAGTTCTTCATTCATGGCTTGAATCCAACATTCATCTTTGCTAGCTTGATTTACATTCTTTGGTTCAACAGTGGATAGAAATGCTAGATAACTAGGAGATCCTACAAGATTTCTTCTTGTTTGGACACCTGATCCCTTTTCTCCCAAAATTTGAGATTATGGATGATTCTTTTGAACATACCTGGATGGAGCCTTTTTAGGTAGATCTTCTTCTGATGATTCATTGGGTTCACCTTCTATATTATTGTTATTTTACATAGGAATATATTTGTCACCTTCACCTTCATTTGTTATTGGTATTTCCCTTTTTGGAGCTGAGAGAGACTCATCAATTACATCATCAATACATTCACAATCTTCCTAAGTATTTTATTGTAACACTTATATGTTTTAATTCTTGAAGAGTAGCCAAGAAATATTCCTTCATCTACTCTTGGTTCAAATTTACCAAGTTTTTCATCATTGTTCTTCATAAAGAATTTGCTTCCAAAAAATCTAAAATGCTTTACAGTTGGAATATTACCATACCAGAGCTCATAAGGAGTTTTATCACTGTTCACATAGACATGAGCCTTGTTAAGAATATTTATTGCAGTATGTGCTGCTTCTCCCAAAAATGTATTAGGTGTTCCAGAATCATCAAGCATAGCATGAGCCATCTGTTGAACTGTTCTATTCATTCTTTCTTCCATGCCATTTTTTTGTGGGGTTCCAGCTACAGAAAACTGTCTTTTTATGCCATGTTGTTCACAGAAATCAAAGAATTCATCTGATATATATTCCCCTCCATGGTCAGATCTAAGACATTTGATTTTTAGATCTAATTCATTTTCGACCAAAGTTTGAAGATCTGAAAATTTTCAAATGCTTCATCTTTGTGTTTTATTAACCCAATCCAACACATTCTAGAGAAGTAATCAATAAATAGAATATAGTATTGTTCTCCACTGGGTGGCTTTTTCCTCATAGGTCCACATAAGTCAGTATGTATGATTTCAAGAGGCTTACTTGCTGATCCTTCTTTGGCATCAAATTGTACTCTAGTTTGCTTACCGAATTGGCAAGATTTGCGTATGGTACTTTCAGGCAGAGTGATGTGGGGAAGATCATGAACTACTTTGAGTCTACCAATCTTCTGTGCCATTACCAATTTTCTGAAGATTTACCCAAGTAACAATGTTCTTTGCAACCTTTCAATACATACAGATTGCTTGGTGTTCTAGTTTCTTTTATTACTATTTTTCCTGTGTCAAGTTCATGTACCACACATTCTTTTGAACTAAATAAAACTTCATTTCCTTGGTCACACATTTGACTCACACTTTACATATTATGTTTTAATCCATCCACAGACATAAAATTGTTAGCTTTCTTTTGTTTTCGAAAAACAGAACCTTTTCCTTTAATGACAATAGGAGTATCATTTCGAAAGGTAACATTCTTTTCTCTTTCTGGAGCATTGTATGCAAGGAGTTTATTTCTATCACCTGTCATGTTTTTTGAGCATCCGCTATCAATGTACCATTGATTTTCTTCCCCTTCTGCAAATAAGGATATGCCACAATTCTCAACCTATAAATCCTTCTTTCTCCATACCTTGGAATTTGAAGGTACATGCTCTTTTGGTTGGAGTTTTCTCCTGCATTCAGATTCTCCATGACCAAAGTTATTGCAATAAGCACATTCAATTTCATTTTGAAGAGGAGAAAATTTGTTATAAGTATTCTTCTTTATTCCAGTCTGATTTCTTTGCTTTCTTACTTCTTTGGTCATGATGGTTTTGTATGCAACACATTGAACAACTCTATGACCAAAATTATGACATGAGAAACATTGCCCATTAAAGAAGAATTTTTTGCGATCATGAAACCTTCTATTTGTGCTTACTTGTAGAATGGTGTTTCTTTGTTTGATATTTCTACTATTGTTATTTGTATTGAAGTGGTCATGCTTTACCTGTGAAGTTTCTTTGTTTTATTGCTGAGTGATAGAATGTTGTAGGCTGGCTTTAGCTACATTTAGATAGCTTGCTGCTGAAGACTGAGAGGATTCTCCAATATATCCAAGACCTGTCTTTACAAAAGGAGAGCGCTGAACCTTGATAATTTCATCTAAGGTTTCAGTTCCTTTAGCAAATCTAAGATTTAAAGTTTTATCTTTCTCAATTTCCTTTTGTAGACTTACTATTTCACATTCTAGTTTTTCATTGTGCTTCTCCTTTTCTATAAGCTGATTCTTTAGAGTATTTATGGCAATTTTGTTTTCTTCCAAACATGTTTTGAGTTGATTAATTTCTTCAAGAAAATCATTTTCTTCTAGTGCATCCATAAAGGTATCTTTAGCCTCACTAGAATCTTTTCCAAAAGCCATGAGTAGTCTAACATCTTGATTAGATTCTCCTTCTTCACTATTTGATAGCCCATCACTATCTTCATGAGTATAATAACTTTTTCTATTGATGAAAAAGTTTTCCACTTCCTTTCGTTTTTCATGTTTTTCTTTAGGAGGACACTTAGCAGCATAATGACCAACTCTTCCACAAGAAAAAAATTTAAAAGGAAGCTTACCTCTGAATCTTCCAGTGCCAAGTTGTAGCTTCTTTACAAAATTTATCTCATCTTCTTATGACACATACCCTGATTCTTCTTTTTCTTCTACTTCTTTTCCTTTTTCAGCAGCTCTAAAGACAGCTTCTTTGACTTCAAATGGACCTCCTTTTCTCATTTCAAAAGTATTCAAAATACCATGAAGTCGAACAATAGTAAGAGTTTGTAGATCCTGCTTCTCTTCAATAGCAGACACTTTTGATTCAAATTTGGGAGTTAGAGATATTAAAACTTTTTCTACCAGAGTAATGTTAGTTATGGTTTCACCAAGATTTCTCATACGATTTACAATATCATGTAGATGTAAAAAGAAAGTGGCGATGCTTTCCTCATTATGCATCCTCAGATTTTCATATTGAATTCTGAGAGTCTGGAGTTTAGCACTTTTTACCTTGGTATCACCTTCATAGCTTAGAATGATTTTGTCCCATATCTCCTTTGTTGTATTCAACTGCATGACTTTGACAAATTCTGATTCAGTGAGACTTCCCAATAATGCATTGACTGCCTTTGCATTGGTTTCATTTTCTTTCTTTCTGCTGCATCTATTGGAACTGATGCTAGATATTGATAACCTCCCTCAACTATAGCCCATACATATGCTCCAAGAGACTGAAGATAGGATCTTTTCATTGTATTCCAAAAGATTAAATTGTTTTCCGTTGAAGAGAGGAGGCCTCATAGATGTTGTCCCATCTTGATTGCTCGTCTTAGCTGATCTTTCTTCTAGCGTTTAAACTTCTTCAGAAGAACCCGCTCTGATACCAATTGTTGGGAGAAATACTGAGGGGGGGGGGGGGGGGGGGATAAATCAGTATTTAGAGGTTACTGAAAATATTTTAAATTTTTCTTTATAGAATTCCATACGTGACTTTGATGAACCCAAATCGTGTATACATGCGCATATAATAAAAGAAACTCGCGTATACTGATATAATTTTGCAGATTAAAAACTTTTCAAGAACAATCTTTAAGTTAGTTTACCAGTCAAGCATCTATTAGATAATCAATAATTATATGCGGTAACAATAGTATAAATAATCATACAAGAGAAACACACATGAACACCAATATTTAAGGTGGAAACCCAATTCGGGAGAAAACCACCATTGTTTTCGTCTTTGTCTTCAATATTTATTATATGGAAAACTGTTTAAAATATTTTACTGATGCATACTCATATTAGTACACAGGCATCTACCTGCATAAGGCTACAACCTTCTCTTTTTTTCCAGCTTCTACTAGAAGGGAGCTACAACCCCCTAATCTCATTTACCAGCCACTAATGTAAGGGAGCCTCAACTCCTTGATCAGAACACCAACTTCTACTAGTAGGAAGCTTCTAATTCCATACTGAAGGCTTCAACCCTCAGAACTACTACAGACCATGTTTCATCAATTTTCATACTGGATTAAACAGGATCAACACAACTCTTCATAAACATCAACAACCATAAACTTTACCTAATACTTTAATTAGAACAGTGAGACCACTGTAACCAGACTTCAGAATAAATACAAACTCAACCCTGATCATTCATCAACTTAAAATACATACGCTACTTCGCTTTACTGAACCCGCATGTATATGCTCTTTCCTTCATACCAACCTATGTATAGCTTTGTGAATACTGTTTTTTAGAAAGTGATTAGTCTCAGATCTAGATCTAAGTTTTTTAGTAAGATATCTTTAGAAATTCCGAAACCTTCATCAGTTAGTCACCATCAACCATGTTTATTCTCTTAATGACTAGATTTTTACATAATCAACTTAGCAGCATATACAGTATTAAGAAAACCTAGATCTACAAGAAGACTTCATTGACAGACAACAGAGAAATAGTAGGAATAACAGAAAAACCTCTGCAATAAGCTTCAGAAAACCCTAGCTGCCATACATGCCTTTTCTGAAGAAAAACCGCGTATATACGTGCTTTTACTGAGACGAACTAGTGTATAGATATGTAAATATAAACTTTGCAGAATCAACTAGATCCATGGAAATTACCTAGATTTCTTTACTTGACTTCAGCAAACTTGTGCCAGGTCATTTTAGATCTATAGATCCTAAACCATCATTGTATCCATGGGTGCATCATAGATTCATATGTATCAATTAAAAATAGAGTTCATCCCATGCAGATATACCCTAGAGAAATTTATTCAGTCACAACCCTTACTCATGCACAATTTGCACTATGATCTTCTTCTCCTTATATAGATTTAGCCTTCACCAATACCATGAGTCAAAACCACACAACTGATGACGGTATTCTTGGATGGAATCAAATGGACAATACATCACTCAAAGCTGTGGGCTAATACCATGGTAATGCCTCTTGGTATCATAATTTTAGAGCGCAAAAGGCATACACAACTTAGATCGTTTGTATCTACGTGTACACACAACTTATCTTCATAAAAACTATGTATTTACTAATTTTGAATGTATACGCGGGTTGCCTTCACAAAATTAGCATATACATCACATCCATATGCGGGTTTCCTTCATAAAACCTGTGTATACATTGACAAATATTTCCTGTTTCATTTCTGTGGCACTTACTGGAATTCCTTTCTCTATCACATCTGAATTGACCTATAGAAACATCATTTTTACATCCTTAACACATAGGTTTCTTATCAAAAAACAACTCATCAAGTAGGTTTCCATCAAGAACAACTTCATCAAGTAGGTTGCCATCAAGGACAACATATTGCAACATATTTCCAACAAAGTGGAATAGGCGGGTGGCCACCAATATCAACCTGGATCATTCCTCCCCCATTAGGAAGCAATGGTCCCCATTTCATTGAGTTCCTCCATGAGATGAGGAAACTTCAGCTGAACTTGCCCCTTGGTGATCCACTTGCCTTGGTGAAGGATTTGGCCTACTTTGAGAATTTCATATAGCCATAACCTTCTTTTTCGGGTGTTCCTGATATGTGTATCAATGATATGATTAGTGGTGGATTATTCCATATAGTTTGGGTTTAACTCTATTGGAGTGAGGTTTTTTTTCCATGTTTGATGTGTCGAGTAGAGGTGGAATGTACGGTTGAAGGAGGTCCACATTGAAAATTGGATGGAGACCAAGGAATAGGGGAATATTAAGCTCGAAGGAATTGTCCCCTATAGCCTTGGTGATGCTATATGGCCCATGTAGGAGTGGGATGATATTTTGATGGACTCCGATAAGGCATTCTTTCTACAAATGCAACCAAAATGTTTCTCCCACCTGAAGCTTGTGTGGCACCAAATGTTGATCATGTTGCTGCTTGTACTTGGCATTGGATTTCTACAGGATGTTATGGACCTACTAGCGGTTGTGATATATGTGTTTAGTAAATCTATTTTCTTTATTACCCTCAGATAGTACATGTGTGGATTCGGTCTGTGTGGTCACATAAGGTATGGAAGAATTAGGCAGCGGTGCAACTGGGGTCAGATCAATGTAGTGCTTGACCTGACAGTGTAGAGGAACCTCTGTGGATGAGAATAAAATGTCCTTGTATTCCTGCACGTCTCTTTCCATATGTTGTTGCCATGCAGGGGACCTCTGTTTGTAGGTCGTAGCCACAATCTTCTTCCCACTTGTGGGAAAATCATAATAAAAAGAAATTCCTGCTTTGGGAAATAATTTTACTGCATTGGTTTGGACTACTCAAAGAGATGGCGGAAGGCATTACTACCTCTGGTATCCTGTACAACTTATTTCCCAAAGTAATAGTAATAGAACGAGGCCTAGACTTATACACAACATGCCACTTCCACAAGTATGGTTGGCCTAATAATACACCAGACACATCAAGAGGAGCAACATCACATAGTACCTCATCTGTGAATGGCTTGATGTTGTACAGAAGCTGAAACTTATCGCAGACGTGGAGATATCTTCCCTGGTGAAGCCACCTAATGGTATACGATTGTCGGTGTGTTTTGGTTGGTAGGCTGAGTTTATTCACGAGCTCTACTAAAATGAGGTTCTTTTGGCTTCCACTATCGACAAGAAATTGCAGTGGAGAACCCTTCACCCACATCTGGGAATGGAAGAGGCACACCCCATCCTCTAGATCCTCAAGCTCCTCCCTCTAGAGATCAATGGTGGAAACGGTGGCACTAGGTTGCACATCAATTATTTTCATCCCTTTTTCAATTACATTGTCCGGTTTTGACTCACGATCAGAACATGCATGTGATTCAAATGCCTTCAGTTCGGCCACTAGGGACTACTTGGCCCCACACTCACTTGTGTTGTGAGTGGAGATGTTTTGAAATTCAAACCACTTCCTTGTGTCATTCTTTGGCTTTGTGGTGTTGTTATGAGTTGCCCCATTTTGGATTTACCCCTTATTCTATGCTTCGGGGGTACCTTTACCTTGATTCAAACTTGCAGATCCAAAGTCTTGCTTATTCTAGTTAAATTTCTGCTCGATCTTGAAGTCATATCGATATGTTGTGTCAAGTGAGGTAATGTCAAGGAAATCCATTTCTTCGTGAATGTATCTATGCAAATAGTTGTAGTATTTGAGAACCAAATGTTTCTCCAAATCCTTAATACCCAACTTTGTGAGGGTATGGGAAATTTTTTTGACCTCGTGCACATCTTCATCACTTTGTTGCCGCAATGTGGTCTATTGGATGTACTTGTCCTCATAGCTTCCAACGGGGTAATATTTTTACTTGAATCTATCTCGGAGCGAATTCCAACTACTTGCGGCCGAGAACAGAGAGGGTTCCCTCTCATCCTTTTTCTCAGAGTAGGTTTCCCACCAATATTTGACATTTGGGGTGGCTTTGAGGAGTGCACAAGTAATATTTTCTCGGTAAAAGAAATCATGGACTGAGAAATACCCTTCCAACAATTTCAACCATCTATCTACGACATTTTCATCTATCTGGACTTCAAATGTAGGAATGTCGAAGTTGACATGTACCCTGAAAGGATTGGTGCCTCTAGAGTGGCCGCTGGATACAGATGTGTTTCCAGTGGGAAGTCTTCAAAGGACCTGGGAAAAATTATCTATCATCGCGTTCCCTTGTTTCTTAAGGGCCTCCTCAAGAAATAATTTGATAGGATCTCCTGATCCCTCATCCTTCTTCTCTTATGCCATGGGAGGTCGTCTGGGTTTATGAGACTTATATTGTAAGGGTTCAATGAAATTGACTCCTAACTCCTTATACCCTGACCTCATTAGGGACATGCAAAGAAAAACAGAGAAAGAGAAAACTGCTTTGATACCATTGATCTACATTTATGCAGGAACGCATCTATAAGCTTTGTGATCAAGTTGTTTCTATTTTTATTGACCCTGGATATAATTATAGTTATGTTAACCATGACTTGGTGGATAAGTGTTGTTTGAATAAAGAACTACATGATGAATCCTGGTTAGTGAAGTTGGATACAGTTACAAAGAATCGATTTCTTCACTGGGTAAGAGCCTGTGCATTTCAGTTGAATGGTATGCCTACATTAGCACAATTCAATGTATTTTCGTTGGTATCATCTAGTATTATTTTTGGTATGGACTGGCTATATATTCATGTGACCAAAGTGGATTGTTATGAAAAATCCATTGAATTTTTGGATGAAAATGGGGTACAAATATTTTGCAGGGTAAGAATAAGGAAACATCAGTTAGAATTGTGATATGTATGTAGGCGAAGTGCAGTCGTAGAAAAGGGTGTGTGTTATTTGTAGTGCATATTTCTAGTGAAAAAGATAAGAAAGTTAAGGATGCGAAGGTATTGAGCGGGTACCTATTTTTACAATAGTTTCAGGATGTGTTTCCCGCAGATATTTCAGAGTTTCGGCCTGATAGGGAAGTAGGATTTTCTATTAATTTGGTACTAGGGGCAACACTAGCATCAAATGCATGATACAATATGAGCACTCTAGAGTTGGTAGAGTTAAATATGAGTTGAAGGAAATGATTCACAAGGGATACATTATACCAAGTGTATCACCTTGGGGTGCACTAGTATTGTTTTTGAAGAAGTAGGATGGTATTCTCGGGTTTTGCATCGATTATAGATAGTTGAAAAACGTGACCATCAAGAACATGTATCCATTGCCAAGGATTGATAATTTTTTCAATTAGTTGAAGGGAGCAGTAGTGTTCTCGAATATTTATTTGAGATCAAGATATCATCAGGTACGCATCAAGGAAGAGGAAATATATAAGACAACTTTTAGGGCAAGGTATGGGCATTATGAGTTTTTTGTAGTTCCATTTGGTTTATCTAATGATCCAACTAATTTTATGTTCTTGATGAATAGTGTGTTATGTACTTATCTGGACAAGTTTTTTATTATATTCATTAATCATCTATTGGTACATTCTAAAAATTAAAAAGAGCATGCCGAACACTTAGTAGTAGTATAGATATTTTTAAGAGAGGATAATTTGTATTCTAAGCTCAGTAAGTGCATTTTATTTTATACAAATTTACATTACTTGGGACATGTGGTTTCCAAGCAAGGAATAGCAGTGGATCTAGGGAAGGTAAGGGCTATCATGGAGTAGGAAGGTCCTAGGAATGTGGAGGAGGTAAGTTACTTCATGGAGTTAGAAAGTTATTACAAGAGCTTAATTAAGAAATTATGATATATTTCATATCCTATCACATCACTGCAAAGGAAAGCCAAGAAGTTTGAATGGATAGAGGAATGTGCAACAAGTTTTGAGCAGTTGAAACATTATTTGACTCATTCTTCAGTGCTAAATATTGCAAATCTATATAGATAAGTTTTGGTATACACATATGCTTGCAAGGGAGGAATTCGTGGAGTTCTTATGAAGGAAGGATAGGTAGTGTGTTATGATTCACAAAAAATAAATGAGCACGAGCAGAATTATCCAAGACATGATCTTGAGTTGGCAGTGATCATCCATCCATTGGAGATGTGGAGGAACTATATTTATGGACAGAGGTTTGTACTGATGAGTGATCACAGTGGGTTGAGATACTTGTTACCAAACGAATATTAATTTTATTAAAGTTAGATGGTTGGACATGATTAGCAAGTTTGACTTTGAGATTAGGTATATCAAGTGAAAATAGAATAGGATAGCAGGTGATATTAGCAGGCGGTTATAGATAAATCACATTGCAGCTATGAGTTCTTATGGGATAGATCTACAAGATCATATCTTATAGGCTATTCAATAGGATAATAGGTATGTAGATCACATGAACAGGTTACAACAAAGTAGAGGTAGAGGTAAAGGTAGTGGTACAGGTATAGGTGTACGTGTATAGGATGTGGACTATCATCTCACAGCAAATGGATCGGTCAGATTTAGGGACAAGAACTATGTACCAGATAGAAGTGAGCTCAATAAGCTTATATTGAGGAATTTCATGACAATTCGTATTTAGGTCACCCAGTATATCAAAGAAATTGACAATGGTAAAAAATGTTCTACTACTAGGCGAATATAAAGAAAGAAGTGGCATACTTTGTGGCTAGGTGCTTCAATTTTCAATAGGTAAAAGTAGAGTCTAAGCACCAAGGTCGATTACAATAACCGATTTCAATTATAGAGTGGAAATGGCAGGCCATTTCCATGGATTTCATCACAGGTTTTCCGAGGACATCTAGACACCATGATTCGATTATGGTTGTGATTGACACGTTGCAAAAGGTAATGCACTTCATTCCAGTGAAGTCTACATATTCGTCTAATGATGTATCACATGTATTTATTAGAGATTTAGTGAGCTTGCATGGTGTTCTGAAGAATATTGTATCAGATAGGGATGCTCATTTAACTTCCAAGTTTTGGAAGGAGTTACTTTCATGTTTGGGAATTGAGTTTTCCTTTAGCACAACTTATCTTCCACAGACAAATGGACATACAGAGTGGGTTAAAAATATTATATAGGACATGTTGAGGATGTTTGTGATGCATCGAAAGAGGATATGGGATGAGTATTGTACATTGGTTGAGTTCGCTTACAACAATGGTTATCGGGAGTCACTGAGGATGAGTCTGTTTAAGGCATTTTATGAGCATAGTGTTAATACTCCTATCATTTGGAGTGAACTAGATAACATGTATTGATTCAACCTGATATGTTGGTAGAGATGGAACATGAAATGAAGGTGATCAAGAATAATATAAAGGTAACATGGGATAGACTGAAAATTTATGCAGATCAAAATAGGTTGTTTAAGGAGATTTAGGTTGGGGAATAGGTTTACTTGTGCATCAAGCCCAAGAATAGCATCTTGATTATTGGGCAATGTGGAAAGTTGGATCCTCAATATTGGGGACCTTTCACTATTCTCGAAAGGATTGGCCCAATAGCCTATTGACTTGTATTTCCTCCGACAGTGAAATTCCATGATATTTTCCATGATTCATTGCTTAAGAAGCATGTTAAATATGTTGATGATGTGATTGTCTAGTCTGTATTGCAGGTGGAGCCAGAAGGATAATTCGAACTAGAACCTTAGTGCATTTTGCAGAGAAATATGCTCATGCTCCAGAACCAAGCAATCAAGCAGGTTAAGGTATAGTGGAAGTACTTTGGGCCTAATGAAGCTACATGGGAGATGGCGAATCAAATGCGCGCTATGTATCCTTTTATATTTTCTAGTTGAGCGAATGTTTTTGGTATATTTTTTTTTATACGTCTTGACGCGATGTTTTTGGTATCTTTACATATGTATATGGATGTAAATAGTGCCATGTGTTGTGTTCTAAAGATCCAATAAGCAGTATGGGTATCATGTCATTACGGTTATCATGTTATTATTTTGTTATGTTGGTTTTGTTCTCAGTGGGTTGATCATTATAAATATAGCAACGAGCTAAGTTATAAATCTCCATGGGAAGTATGTTGTGCATTTAAAATTCTTTTTGGTTGTAGGTGTCATTGAACACCGAGGAAGATGTTCCCGCAAAGGGGAGGTTTCTGTAATAGCCTTGGTTAAAAAAATACATGTGATAAATTTAATAAAGGAAAAATAATAACCATGGTCAGGGTACATGTATTCCAAGTTCAATGTTGGGAAAAGCATCCTAATGTGGTGGTTGATATGGTTTATTATGGCTATGGAAATTGGCAAAGGAATTGGCTAAGGTTTTGGAAATGCATGAGGCATTTATTGGAATTTATTTATGAAAATAATGAAAAATGGGGAAAATGAATATGAAAGGTCACATGTTGTATGTGAGGATGAAAATGAAGAAAAGTAATGGAAAAATGAAGAAAATAGAGGCCTCATTAATAAAAAGGATTTTGAGGATCATTTGGTACCTTTTTCACCTAATTTTTTGGTAGTTCAGCTTTGGATCTCTCATTTTATTCTCTCTCTCTCTCATACTCTTGAACACTTAGAATTTTCTTAGAGCAATCTTGGAGGAGTGAGGCATACTTTGTATTTGGAGTAAGAAGGAAAAAGATAGGCAATAAATATAAATATGACATTGGGATCAACAATGTTGGCTTGAGGGGTCCTGACACAGGTTTGGATTTAAGGTTTGCCAACAAACCCCTATACTATTGGCCCTTTCATTACTTGCTTGTGTAGGCCAAGGTCTCACCGAAGTAGTATGGGAGGGTGCCAGAACCAGGCTTCCGCACCCTGAGAGAAAGAAAGTTAATTTAGGCAGACCTGTTAAGATCTATTAGATTTTCACTAAAGAATTCTTATCACAGAACCTTTAACAATATACTTGTAGAATGCGAAGCTCAGAAACCCACATATATCACATAAACATAATTAAAGAAACTATTGATAATCAGATATAATTGATGCCTTTGCATCCACGTGCACATCAATTCTCATCAACAGACACAATCACTGCAATAACACAAACAGAGCCAGTTCTTATAACATAGAGATACTCCCAAACAGATTCCTTATTTATTAGCATTCAACCACTTACAGACCCAATTCTTGACCCATGCACATAGCCAGTGGGGTCCACGCATAGCAAGACTGAGGATATTCGCGCACATAGCCAAGAGGAGTCCTTACCCAAATAAAACCCAAAACAGATCTCAACGGTTCGCAACTAGCATAAATCATGCTTAGCTTCCTCCTAGACTCAATCTATCCATCTATTCATAACATCTTAGCTTGTGTTATCTTATGGTCCACAAACCATGGTTTGCAGACTCTTGGTCTACCCTTTGACCCATTACAATACATTGGGGACTTTGACTCACCCCAAGGCGCCTGTGCTAGAATAATTTCATAAATTTATATCAAAATGCAGCTAGTGGACCCTATTCCAATAGGCCCCCAACACAATCTTCTAACTCGTCCAGAGTCACAGTGGTCGTGGGGTCTGCATCTTCTCCTGGAGATGTTTCATGGCGACGACCAGAGGGGGAAAAACACCTTCGCTCTGCATGGTAGCATGATGTGCAATGTCAACCAAAGTTTTCGAAGTTTGGCCTTCAGCGTGGGCCACCACAACCCAGATCTTAATACCTTCTACGTAGTTTCTTTTCTTGCATAGTGACCTCCCACTACCCCTTCATGGGCTTCTGATAGAATGGCTTGTCTTTCATGCTCTAGTACATATCTTTGCAGCATCTCATTCACTCCTAGCTTATATAACTGGCCCACAATGATGGTAAAATCAGCTACATGGGTTACCAATTCTTTTTTCTATTCTATTGAGTAGCCTAAAGGTGTCATCCCCATAGTTAAGAAATGAATAATATCTGCAAAGTGCTCATCAACCACCTTAATAGTAAAATGTTGCGTACCGAGTAACCCTTCTTCTAGGTTAGTTGGCTCTTCACCGGTCTTGATTCGAGACAAGTGGTCTGATCCAACATTCAATCTCCCAGGTTTCACAATTATTTCAAAATCGTATTCTTGAAACAATAGCAACCATCGAAAAATATTCCCCCCAACACAATCTTATTGACTAGGTACTTTAAATTTGAATGATTCGTGAACATCTTGAAGTATCCTCCCAGTAGATAGTGTCAGTATTTCTGCAAGGCATACACCATTTCAGATCCTTCATGTTCTATAGTAGAGTAGTTACGCTCTGCACTACTAACTTTCCTACTAGCAAAGGCAACCAGGTGGTCAATGTCCCCTTTCCCAGGCTGTGCAAGGACAGCTCCTAGGGCGATCCTTGAGGCATCCACATGAACATGAAAGAATTTTTCCTAGTCAGGAAATATGAGGATAGGTGCAGTGGCCATATTTTCCTTGAGCAGCTCAAAGATCTTCTGACACTCCTCATCCCAGAAAAAATATACATCCTTATTTAGCTTCTTCTCCATTGGTGTTGTGATTAGTGCATACCCTTGGATACACTTTCTATAGTAGCCAGTGTGTTGGAGAATGGAGCGCAATTGTTTCTCAATTGTGGGGATTGCTAAATTGATGATAACTGCAACAATGGCCGAGTCAACCATCAATCCTTGCCAACATACCACATGTCCTAAAAAAATCTCGAAAGGTACACAAAATATGCACTTCTTAATGTTTAAGGAAATCTGGTGCTTTCTGCAGGCATTCAACATCATGCATAGGTTCAACTCATGCTTCTTTACCAATCCAAACATTGTCCAATCATCAAATTATACTTCCAAAAACTTATGAATGAATTCCTTGAACACTGCTACCACCACACGTGAAAAGATGCCAGGGGAATTCTTGAGCCTAAAGGGCATGATGGTGTACTGAAAGGATCCCCTTTTCGTTGCGAAGGTAGTTTTGTTGTGATCTTCAGGTGCTATTCTGGTATGATGGTAGCCTGAAAACCCGTCAGTGAATGATTATGCTTCATGACTTCCCACACTGTCAAGAATTTCATCAGAGAACGAGGTAGGGAAAGTATCATGTACGCAAGCATCATTCAACTTGTACAGGTATACGCAGATTCTTATTTCCCCTCTAGTCTTATTTTCTTGGACCACCATAGTGCTTACCCAATCTGACTGTTCTACCGGTTCGATGATACCTGCAGCTATCAATTTATCGATTTCTTCTATGACTTTCTACTTATACTTGGGGTTCAATTGGTAGGGTCGTTGCTTGACAGGACATGCGTCTGGTTTTAAGGTGATTCGCATGACACCCAGATATTCTACAATGCCTTTGAGCTCTGAAAACTTTGTGGGAAATAGATCCTGATATTCAGTGAGTAGTTTCACAATCTCTCCAGCGGTATCATCATCCCATTAATCCCCAATTCTAGCCATATTGGGTTGTTCTTCTGTTCCAATATTAACTTCCCTTAATTTGGGAGGTTTAGTCATCTCTACTACTTGCATTGGGGGTCCAGCAACTATGTGTTCTCCCTCTTATTATGAGATAGTGATATTTTGTGGGTCCTCATCACACTCCTCGACTAATAGATTCTAACAATTGGCAATATCTTGCATCTATGCATCACAAGTTGGTTCCCCGTACTTTATGTAAGGGAGTGATTCATCAAATAATAGAAAATCTATGTCCTGCAGGGCTTCGTCTAATTTCTATATTCCACCTATCAACCCAAATTTCCCCAAAAAAGCTTCTCTCATGGTGTCCCAGTGGTGAGTGCGTTGATGTAGCTCTACGTCGAAATACCACGTGGTGGCGATTGGTCCCAAGGCATGGATATACATGTGGACCCATTCATCCCAAGTCCTTTAACTCCATACTTCCATCAATATGTATACCTCTTCACACATGGTCTCCCATGGTCAGTGTGAAAAGATTGATGGGTAAAAATGGCTCGCCAGTTCGAATTGTAGGATCATCATTCTGCGACATTCCTCCCAATCCTAAAAAATTCCCCTTATGAGTTTCCCACCATCATGCAGGGGTCACACCCATAGCTAATTTAAGCACCCACATTCTCCATTATCTGGGGACTTCTACTTTGAATTCCCTAAGAAAATCCCTAACACTACCAGAATCATCAAAATAGGGCAACTCTCTTGCCTCTGAGGAGATACACCGGAAGCTCTTTTTGATCTTAAGGCATCGTAGAGAAGAGATGTCATGCAACTGGTTATGCCAATTTCTATCTCACCATCTGAGTCAGAGAGACATTCGTTGTCCTTATCCCAATAGAGCATGCCATCATTCGTAGGGTTAATCCAATACTCATCTCAGGCACTCAGATTGTAAATATGATCAACGTCATCCTCTTCACGCATCGGTACTGTATACTCCACTGGATCTAGAGGGACTATTACTCGCGTACCCTCGTTCTCAAAAACCATGCTTCGTCTCTTCAAGTTGATAATACCTCCCATGTGTATAGTCCAATCCAGTCCTATGAGCGCAGGGTAATGGTGCACAACCTCTATAATTTGAATCACCTCAAAATCCATGTACACTTTAACTCCCAAGATATCTACCATAATCTTTGATAACCTTCTTAACAGTATGATATTTTATTGGTTGGCCATGTGTAGCTATATAGTAGACCATTCCAGCTTCGGTTCTCCCATCCTCTTCCAAGTCTACTTGGGCAGGACATTTTCATTTTATCCTAAATCAAGGATGACCTCATCCATTTCATAATCACCAATCGGCGTAGTTAGCCGCATTTCTCGACCAGTTCGTTTCTTATGCTTATAAATTTTGTGTACATATTTAAATTTCATTGGAGGGTCAACCTTTTCTGCGCAGTTGTCTATCAATGCTTGAAGGTTCTTTACTTCCTTTTGGCTGCATAGTAACTTCATAAATTCCTGCAGGAATGGCTTAACCTCTTCGTCTACTTTTAGATTCGTTGGGGTCATTGAGGTAGAAACCTCGTTTTTGGAAAATTCTTTTCTAGCTTCAAGGAAGGCTTCTTTCTCCTTTTGTAGGTCCAATATTTCCTTTTGTCAATGGATTTTCTAATAAGTGGTTCAACTGCAGCTTTTTCCTTAGCTCCTCCAGTGGCCATGCCACTGTGCATAATTATGTTAATACTGGGTCCTTCATCACACAGTTCCATCTTAACCCTTTGTATATTCTGCATTGGCATTTGTTGTTTTTCTTGCATCTTTGATAATAGTACATGACACTCTTTTATCACATGATCCAATTTTCGGAAAATATCTATAAGATTGTCGTGCAAGGTTAGGACAGTCCCTTGCGAAGTGTCCCACATCCCCAAAATTATTGCAGATCATTTGTCCTCTTCCCCGACCTGTGCTTCCACCTCCCCCCCCTCCCCTCCCTCTCGACCTCTTACAAGGGAGCCTCCTTGCCCAGAGGCAGATAATGGTGATGAAGGGTTAGCCTAAACCCTATACATGTTTCCTCTATCTATCATTAAATCATATGTCTAGCAGTTGTGCTCATCATGTCCTACAGATGAGCAGCATTTGTATGATTGTTGCTTCAATTATGCGACATAGGCACCAATTCGGGGCAATGGTTTGTATCATGCAATCTAGATACTCGACAGTCAGTGCACCATAACGTGGGGGTTCTTGGTCCCATAACCTCTTTTGGGTGTAATGGATTAGGCCCCCCAGCCTGCATATAGTCTAATAGTAGAGGGAACTGATCCTTGGAGTGGCTTAACACCCTGCACCATATGCACCAAATTTCTACGCTGGCTTCTTTTCCCCGCTCTTTTCGTAAGATCTGGATTTCTAGGTGCATTGCCCCTAACGGGCCCTAGGTCTATTGCACCCCAAACTGGGCATCATCCCTTGGTGCAACTTCTAGCTTCATGGAAATTTCCAGGGATTTTTCTTGTGTATCAATCGTCTGCTGACCCATAAGCCCACCCAAGTGTGGTAATAGCATGGAAATAAACCATTCCTTGTGCTATCTATCCTCATACTTAAATTCTCCATCCCTGATAACTTTCTTCAGCTATTGACTAGCCTCCCATATAGACTCTATAGGTCCCTATTTAAAATCTTTCAAGTCAATCAGAAGTTGAGTGTAGGACTTAGGCTTTTGAAACTGTTATTTTAAGGCATCCTTAATTTCCTTTATTGACGGATCCGCACACTAGCCAATGTACCCCATGAACCAATCCAAGGCCCTCCCTTCAAAGGCTAGGCGTAGTTGCGCTCTTTTTACAACATCGCTAGTAACATTCTACGTAGTATATAATGATTCTGTGATGAACCAAAATCAGTCCATGTTCTCATCCCCCACACCCTTAAAGGTGGGTAGCCTCATGTGCATGGCCATATCATCTTTCGGCGGTGGTGGTGGGGTAGGATAGTTATTTCCCTTACATAGATTCGTCGGTGGCGTAACTGGAGGACTAGTTTCTGCATGCATAGGCGGCTCTCTTAAGGGACTATATATTGATCTATCCCCTTCTCGATTGACTCTGTAGTATTTACTAGTTTGTGTCCTACTTTCACTATGATCGGAGGTCATTCACCCAGTGTGAATTCACAGAATACCCTTTTCGCACAATAGCATCTTAATTAGCAGTGGCAATTTTTGCAGGAACTTACCTCGGAATCCTTTGAAGAACCTCCACTCAGCTTCATAATAATATACGAATTGATCAACTATGAATTCTATTACAAATACTCCTAAAACACTATCCACCCAGTCATCGATAGTCCAGGTGATCTTATTATCAGCCTTCTCCAACTATATGATTAATTCAGGAGTCCATTGTGTAACCTGATCATCTGTCCAACAGGTATGGAACTCTGCAAACCTTGCTAGCCACTATTGTAGTCCGCGCATGAATGTTACAAAGAATATTTCATATACCTCTATAAAGATATACTTATTCTTCCACTCTTTAGCAGTTAGCCTTGTACTTCGATTCTCTTTTAGGGGAAATTCTTGAATCTATTTTTCGAACTAGTCTTCAAGCTCAGGTTTCACCACCCACCAATGACCTCGTGGCATTACTCGATCTTTCTCTCAAAATGCTCCCGGTCCTGGCAACGGAACCATTTGTTGGCTTGAGGGGTCTTGACCCAGGTTCAGATTTAAGATTTTCCAACAAACCCCTATACTACTGGCCCTTTCAGAAATGACATGCTTGTGCAAGCCAAGGTCTCACCTGAAGTAGTATGGGAGGGTACTGGAACTAGGTTTCTGCACCCTGAGAGAAAGAGAGTTAATTGAGGCAGCCCTGTTAAGATCTATTAGATTTGCACAAAATAAGTCTTATCACAAAACATTTAACAATATACTTGCAGAATGTGAAGCTCATAAACCCACAGATAGCATGTAATCATAAGCAAAGAAACTATTTATAATCAGATCTAAGTGATGCCTTCTTATCCACGTGTGCATCAATATTCATCAACAAACATAATTATCACAAATAACACAAACACAGCTAGTTCTTATAACACAGAGATACTTCCAAACTGATTCCTCATTCATTAGCATACAGAATCCACTTATAGACCCGATTCCCAACCCACGCACATAGCCAGTGGGGTCCGCGCACAGCAGGACTGAGGATCTCCACACACATAGCCAGCAGGAGTCCTTACCCAAATACAACCCAAAACAGATCTCAACAGTTCACAACTAGCATAAATCACCCTTAGCTTCCTCCTAGGCTCAATATATCCATCTATTTATATCATCTTGGCCTACGCTATCCTATGGTCCACAAATTGTGGTTTGCGGACTCTTTCTCTACCCTTTGACCCATTACAAAACATTGGGGACTTTGACTCACCCCAAAGTCCCTGTGCTAGACTAATTTCATAAACTTATATAAAAAATCATCGCTGGAACATATCAAAATGCAGCTACGGGGCCCTATTCCATCAAACAACTACAATGGTTTTTTCTTGTAGGTACTGAGTTGCATGTGTGATTTCCTTACTATTTTTGGCATGCATGGCACATGTGTGGTTTCATGGTTATTATCTCTCATTGGCATGGAGGATTTGCTGGATTAAAAGTGATTTTTCCAAGCCTTTCCATTTCTTGGATATCCATGGTGTTGTGGGAGTCTTTCCCTTTTGTTTTTCGGCTGATTTTCATGTTCCTCTGGTTGTGGGTTGAGTTATTAGTTCTTGCAGCCTTGGTTGGAGAAATTATTTGGAGCCCTGTAATAGATTGGTTTGACTTACCATGGCTGGATCCTTGGTTTGAGAAATTCTCTGGAGCCCTTGGTGGGTTGGGTTACTAGTCTTGGAGCCTTGGTTGGATAAATGCTTTGGATCTCGGCATCAACTGTGGGTTGAGTTACTATTACTAGATCCTTAGCTATAAAAAATGCTCTGTAGCCTTAGAAAACTTGGGTAGGGACCAATCTGGTGATGGTTAGTGATGTTCGACCCTGAGGTGGAACCATTGGTTGAGGGTTGAGGTGCTTTTCCCTCTGGAAGCCCTAGTTTGGTTTTGATAGATTTGTTTCATGAGATCCCACATTCATTCTTGGAATATGGCATGGGGTTGATTGACTGAAAGAAATATTTTGTTCAGAAAATCTATAGTTAGGTGGTTCATGTAATTCTTGAATCTCGATGGACTTTTCATTCATTATTAAGAGCTTACTCTACTTGGTATTTCATGTGTAAGTGTACGGGTTTATATGTGGATCATATCGTTGTTGTGTGCTTATATTTTTTCTTTATATGTTGGCTATGAGTATTTTTTACGATAGTGATGATGTATGCCTCTCATCATGTTTTGGTTTATAAATAAATGAAGAATCAATATATGACCTAATATATGATAGTGCAGCTAATGTGATAAGAAATCAATGCTCCTTGGAGATTTTTAGATAAGTATGAGACCTCATATACTCAAATATGTTGTTATAACCTTTAAGATGCATATTTGTGATATGTTTGATGAAATTTCTACCATGGCTAGTAGGGGTCCAGTCAATTCCTTGATCATGTTTGTTCTCAAAATAATTGAGTGCGTGTCCTTTATGAGTTATGGAAGTTTCATGAGTTTTTGGGGAGTGATTGGGTCCTAGCCTTGGAAAATAGCCTTAAATCTCATATTCATTGGCATATCACTGGCATAAAAATGCTATAGTCACACTCAGGTAGGCTCATGGGAGCGATTAGGGATCTTAGTCACTTAGAGGGCTTGGAGAGGGAGCGACTAGGGCTCTAGGTCAATAGAAATGTTGAGTTCTCTTAGGGGTTTGTCACTTGGAGGGGTGGGTTAGATCTTGAAGGTTTTGTAGCATGTTTATAAGGATAGTTTGGTTGTTTTCTATCTGATCTACTTCCATAAGATGACCTAGGACGTTGAGTCACATCATAGTGGCCTCTCATCACATGTTTACCATAGTGGACCTGTTAGCTTGGGTAAATGTGGAAGGAGGATGGTACATGAAGAGATGAAGCTTCATGGCTTTGGGATGTGCTCATATGCTCAAGAGGAGAGAGATAAAATCAAGGGAAGGTCTAGCATGCAGGTTTGAAGGATGAAGGAAGCTAATTTTTGCTTCCCAAGAGCATTATTTACTCAAAGGAGACAAGAATGGCATAGGGTGCATTGCCAAATTTTGAAGGGTGAGGATTTAGGGCTTTGGGGTGTGATTATGTGCTCAAGGGGGCCAAGCAGGTAACAAGGCACATTGATAAAGGTTTAAGGGGTTAGACTTAATGGCTCTAGAGTGCACTCATGAACTCAGGAAGAGCACGGTTCTTTGAGTCGAAGGAGTATGCTCAAAGGAAGAATTAATTCTTTAGGGAATAGTATGAGGAAAGGAAGGTGAAGGGTGTTTAGGAGTGTGCCACGTAGCCTTGGGGGGTGTGGGTTATACTTCCAAACAATGAAGGATTCCCACTCAATGCTTTAGGGTGTGATCTTGCATTCCTTGCCTTAATCAGTTCACTTGTGAAACCAAAAATTGTCTAATTATAGAAAATGGAACAAGGGGCGAACAAAAAGATTTTACAGATGAAAAAAAGCCTGAAACATACCAACTCATTGATAAATCTTAGGCATGATTGGAAATGATAAATATACATCAAAACACCTATTCAAAAACACTCCCCAACTGCAACAGACAAAGTGTGTGTGACTGCGATGAAAAGTGTCATTTTCCAACAAATAAAGGTATTACGACCATGACATATTCTAGAGGTGTTATAATAAATAAAAAGATAATTAAGAATGATCAAGAAAAATTGATATGAAAAAGTAAACACTTGATGTGAGTGCGAGGTAGTCTCCAAAATTTGAATATAGTGAAACCGTGGAGGGTGTTGTATAAGAATAAACACTTAGCAAGACACTGAGTGAAATTCAACTTGTATTCTTAGGAATAGCTTTTTAGGTAAAGGTACAGTCCTTCAAAAATTATTAATTCACCAATTAGATTCCCTTTCCTTCCCCCTTTTGACCTGTTTATATACATAACACCTCACTTCATTTCACTTGGTTCAAACACAACAAAACATATGTCATATCACAATTGTTTCAATCTAGGAAGGGTAATATGCACGCCAAGTTTAAGATATTGAGAGTATGGGTTTCATCTCTGGTGTTTCTCTACTACCATCAAGCCTGGAAAACTACAGCGGAGTCACTGCAGGAGATGAAATGTTTCTTCACTACCAGAAGGCCTGAATAGTACCTCGACAAAGTTCTTTTCTTCACCTCCATACACAGGAAGCCTTTCTCTTATTTCACCCTATATTTATTTATTTAATAATAATGTGCATTGTTATTTATTATTTTTTAATTGGATTAAGGGGGATCCCAACTTATTAAGAGTATAAGAAGTTTCCCCTTCAAAGAAGTATTTATAAGACCTCTAATATTAGTTTCTCGCTTTAGATTTCCCCCTTATCCTTTCTATACTATATTGGATAAGCATGTAACACACCAAGTAGATGTATACCAAGTTGAGTAGTTTGGGTACCAGAATAGGTGGAGATATAATATGTTCCCTCAAGGGTTTCCTTTTGGGTGTATCATATTTTCCCTTTGGACCTAGCTCAAGTTATGACACCTTCCCAGACAAAGAAGGAGAACAAACATGTAGCCAAGGGTTGTGGATGTCACATTTTCTCTTTATTCCACTACCAGAGATTTTCTAAGCCATGAAATTTCTAACATAAGGTCTTATTTATGTTCAATTACTAGGACATAAAATAATATTGGAAAAAATTTGACATGACGCACATAATCTTGACACAGAAAATAAATAAAAGAGACAAAAGAAAACATTGTACAAGAAACACAACTTAGAGCTTCTATTGGAAATAACACTTCAAATATTGGCCATTTATGGGATCAAGAGGGTAGTTACTACCATCTAATGATTTCATCTTTAAATTACTATGACCAATCTTTTATTCAATGGAAAAGCGGCCAATCCACAGAGGTTGGAACTTTGTGTGTTTTACATTCTCTTCATGGCATTTTTTCCACTTCAATACTAAGTCACACACATCACAACTCTTAGTCTCTGCATATTTATTCTCAAAATAGAAATTAATATAGTTTTTATGGATGAAAATATTTATTTAGCTCTGAGTCTTTCTTCCTCAATTTTTGGCAAAGTGTCTATCTTACATTGAACTAGAAGGCAAGGTATACCTTGGGACTCTTAGGATATTTGCAAGGCTAGGAGGTATAGGTTTGGAGGAAAGATAACTTCTTTACCATAAAATAAAATGTTTAGTGAGGTTTTTAGGGAATTATTAAGAGTTATTCAGTCAGCCCAAAAAGCATTTTCCAAATAATTGTGCCAGTTCCTTTTCTTAGAGAAAATGATTTTCTTGATTATGCGAATGCGATTTTTGTTTATTGACTTAGCGAAACCATTTCCCTGTGTGTAATAGTTAGATGCATTCTTTAGTACAATACCCTTTTCTAATGTGAATTTATAGATCTTCAATGAATAAAAATAAGTCACATTATCAAAGACAAGAGACGTTGGAATTCCAAACCTAGTTATAATGTTCTACTTGAAAAGTGGACGATTTCTTGTTCGTTAACTTGTCTTAATGGAACTGATTTTATCCACCGAGTAAAGTAATATATTTTTCTCATAATGTATTGATGTTTATTTGATGAATGTGAAAATATTTCTCCAATAACATTTACTCCCCACTATCGGAATGGTTTGCAACTTCTACTGGTAGTAGTGGGGAGACTGACTTCTGATGTCCATTGGTGCATCTCTAACAAGTTGGGTACTTGTGAGAATAACCGTGGGAATATTTGAATAAAATTAGCTAATAATAACCAACCCTCATTAATTTATTCATATTTATATCAACCGCATAGTGACCACTTGTTGGTCCATGATGAAAATGTCTTAGTACCTTCTTCATGTCTTGAGGCTGAAGGAATTTGACTAAGACACTGTTGTGGTGATTTCTGAAAAGAAATCAATGAATGAGCTAGTAGGATAGATCTTTAAGGATGATTTAATTCCTTTTTTTAATTATAAATGTGTGGGAAAGGTATCGTGCTCTAATAATTTACATATGTTTGAATACCATAGGGTTTTTGATTTGGTCTCAGGAACTTATTCAGCTTTGTACACTTTTATTTCATGCTCCCATCGTGAAATATCTTGCTCCAAATCATATTTCGATTTGGGTGCTAATTGAAAAAGGCCATGACCCTTAATGGTATGAACTAGCTTAAATTCCAGATCATATTCTTGTAATAGGACATCCAATTTTCCCTTTTCTCACCTAGATCCTCCTGCACAAAGAGTGTTATAACCAAAGGATGAGGCACATATATGATCCTGTGGGATTTAAGGAGATAGGACATCAAATATTCTAATTCCCGATACAAAACATAAGCATCTTTATCAATGGTAGGGTAATCTGGCTCTGACCCATATAAGCTAGCACTCATTAAAGAAATAGGTCATCTATTTCCTTCAACATCCTTCTCATACAATACGAAAAAATATGAATTTGAAGAAATTTTTTAAAGAAGGAAATATCTTCCATATTCAGGACTGAATAATTTAGGTGTATTAGCACTAGCTTGCTTAATCTGAGAAAAAACATGCTTTTACCTTTTGTCCCATTTTTAAATGGCATATTTCTTAATCATATCATGTAAATATTTAACTATATGAGCATAACCAAATATGAACTTTCATAGGAAATTAGTAATCCCTAAGAAATATTGCAAAGCTTTATTTTTTACTTGGAACTGGATCTCAGTTAATATTTTACCCTTTCAGGGTCAACTTTAATTCCAATTTTTGAAATGATGTGTCATAATAGAGTGCCTTCTGACACACCAAACATTATTTTCTTGGGATTGATTGAGACCCAATATTTTCGACACCGCTCAAATATTTCCTTCAGATGATGTACATGATTTGATATTATTTTAGAAAATATAGTAACATCATCCAAATAAATAAGTACACTTTGAAAAATCAAACCACAGAAAGTGATGTCCATCACTCTTTAAAAGGTAGCACCAACATTGATAAGCCTGAATGGTATATGCTTAAAGGAAAATGTTCCCCACTGGTTCTTGAAGGTGTTTTTAAGATGTTCTGGTTTTGCTACTAGCACTTAATTTATAGCCAGAATAACCACATAGAAACGATAACATCTCAGACCCAAATATTTTCTAGAGAACTTGTTCCATGGATGACACCAGGTAATCATCGTTATCAGATTCTTAGTTAAGATTGTGAAAATTGACACATAACCTTAACTGACAAGACCTTTTTCTGACTGGGACTAAATTCAAAACCCAAGTAGATTTTATAACCTTGAAAATGATTTGGGCATATAGAAACTTCTTCAACTCCTTTTTAATTATAGGTTTTAGGTTTGGATGAAATTTCCTTAACCTTTGTTCAAAATGTTTCACCCCTTATTTAATTCTAATGACATGTTGGATGATATGAATATCATATTTCTTCAAATCCATTTACATCAAGGAAAACACATCTCAGAACTGTTTGAATAAGCAGATGAATTATTGTCATTATTTTAGACAACAACATGTACTGAGGATTACATGTTTTGAATCATGTTGAGTTATCAAATTGACTTGCTCAGATGACAACTTCGAGCTTCGATTCTTAGTTTTAATTGGTCCCCTCAACCGGTTTTGCAGGTTATATAAATTTTGAAGGGATACTAAACCTATATGCCTAGTGTTTCCTTTCATTACATCTTATGCTTCTTGGAAATCCTTTTCGTGCTCGTCCTCCTCAATGGTAGCATATTTAAACACGTTTGAATTAGCCATAAAATGCAGTAATTGTTGGTCATTATTCAAAACACGAAAAATTAGTGATGTTATAAAGCATAGATGGTTTATATAAAATACCTATAGAAAAACCATGTTTCAAGGGCGACATTCTAGAAACTGCATTAGCTAATGTATCTGTTGTGAAATTTCTATGTCTAGGAAGATAAATGATGATAAATATTTAAAATAATTAATCAAATTCCATACCTATTGTTGGTAATTTTTAAGATTTGGTGAAACAAAGTGGATATTATCCTATACATGTTAAGTAACCAAGTCTGAGTAACCAGTTACCTTAAGAAAATATACCTTCAGGTTGATGGATTTCTTCAATCCAAGCACGAGTTCTTCATATTCAACAGTATGATTTGTACACTCGAACTAAAAACAACATGATATAGTGTACTTATAACTATGTGGGTCTATGGGTATGCACCTAGCTCCATATCCATCCTGCATTTTAGAACCATCGAATTAAATAACCCATATATTATTAGCTACTAATATGTTTCATATACTACTATTCCTATTATGTACATCTATATTACAAGTTTCATTAATGCTAGTTACAATACATGGGAGGAGCTCCAACTGTGCATATGGTGGGATGGGTGATGATTGTGCTTGATAACACCCATGATCAATTTCCAATAATAAATTTCAAAAGATTAAATCAGAAAAGGGAATGAGCTCTTTATGACCCTTAAGTGGTGTCACAATATGTTTCATGTACGACTCACTCTCCACTCAAAAATTGTTGTTTCTACCCTTATATGGAATGCATAAGTGTGACCAAAATATAGAAAAATACCCTTGGAATTGACTAGACCTATCTAAAATAAAATTTATGTCATAGGCTTCATGGATGTCCATAGTTATAATTTTGATACATTGGTGTACTCAATGATAAAATTATAAACGGATAATAACATTCTTGATTTCACCAATATTTTAAACAAGGGATCTATCCAGTTGGATGATTTTTTCAGCAATTTTATCCCAGATAGCATTAACTTTCTTAGAAATAGATAATGGAATTACATTCACAGATGCACATGAATCCACCAGAAAATTATGGAAATTATAGTTAAAATGATCAAAAGTTAGCAAAATTGGGGGGAAGAGATTATTAACATATGGAGTTACAGTGTTTACCACATATTTGAGAGTACCAGAAGACTTACTATACACCTTTTGTGAAGTAGAATCTTTATCACCTCATGAATATTGTGAAAAGGCTTGGACAAGTAGTTCATGTTAGCTTGCTATCTTCACGAGGTCAAAGATGAAAATGTTAGCACGATTTCTCTTCAAATATTGAACAATATTATAATCAATCGTTTCAATTTTATTATGTCATGTTGAAGTGCCTCGATGGGTAGCTTGATTAGAAACTTCTAGAGTGATGGTATTACATTTACTGTTGGTGGAAGTATTCTTAGGAGTAGTAACACTTCAAGACTTATTTTGTGTATTATGATCAGGATTGGTTGGGGGTGCAAATCTTCTTAAAAATTGCATCTTAATTCTTGTCTCATCACTTCCTGATCATAAATTGGCCCTTTTCTCCTCAAATTATAATGATTAATTTGTTTTTGAGGAGGAGCTTGGCTTTGAGGTGGTGCTTGAACACTCTTCTTGTTGGTATTAAGAATAAAATCAAAAGTACTCATTGCATGTCCAACACTTCTGATATCCTCAGCCGCTCCAGGTTCATTTGTTTCTTTTATATTATTATCATCTTCATCTTCTAGTAGAGTATCAACAATATGTGTTGCTATATCATTCCTGTTTTGGTTCCACTATTGGCATGTTTTCTCTAAATTCCATTCCTGAAGGAAGGAGAAATATTTATCCATGCATATACTTTAAATATTCAACACAACATTTGAACTATGGGTAGATTTACTTAGATTGTTTTTGTTATTATTATTCCTTCTGAACAGAAAAGACTTAGGAAGCTTACTACCAATAGAGGCACCACTTGAATTTCTATTTAATTCTAAAACTTCATTGGTGGGTTCCTTTAAGGACCTATTCAAGCTTTCAATATCACCAAAGTCCTTTTCATTAGCCTTACTTGAAGAAGGTTGAAAATTATTAATAGTCTCCTTGGAGTCTTTAGATTCATCATAATAATTAATCGCTCCAATGGCACACGTATTTCGATACGAAAATTTCTTCTGCAAAGTTTAAAGTTAGTGTTTCATTTGCAACTCTTTTGACAGAAGTAGAAATATTTGTCAGCAAGGCAGCTGTATAATAGTCAATAGTGATAAAATCATGAGGTTGTGTGTCTAGGGGGGAATTTTTCAATATTTAGTTCATTATTTTATTAAAATCCTTAACTTTATCCTTCTACCCCATCATACTATTTATAAGCCCTTTTAAAAACATCGTGAGAGCCTTTTCATCAACAAAATTTTCTAAAAACAATTTATTAAACTCCATCCAACTATGGATTGAATTAACCTGCAGAATATGGTACCATGATACTACTCTACCTTCTAAAGTAAATGGGAAAATTCTTTTAGAAACATCATCATACCGTACCTTTAACATTTGTAGATGCATGTAAAAATAATGGATATGATCTTCTTCCTTAGTCTTCTTTTCATGATCAAACTTTCACAAAAACTTCTATGGATGCCTGGGAATTCTATGAACGTTATGTGGAAGAGTGAATGGCATTTGGGCCATCTAATGGGCCATTTGATACAATTTCCATGTCTTTGTCTCCTGGCTCCTCCCACTTTTCCAAATCATATGAACCTTCCCCTTTACCATTTAAACCATTGTTAAACTAAAAAGAAACACCTAGTTGTTCTTCATCGAAAAGAAAAATATCTTCCTCGCACTCTTCATGAATAGGTGGAAGTGGTTCTTCCTGAATTGTGTCTTTTGAAGGCTCTCCTAACTAGTCAAGCGTGGTAAAAACCAAATCTTCCACTAATGCAACCAATACACCAATATGATGATCTATTTCTTTCTTCTTAGGATGATGGGGAAGAGTACAAGAAATAGGGATTAAACCAATATATTTCACAAACAGCGAGGTAATTGGTTGAATCTCCCAAAGCTACTCGTAGGTAACTTCATAAGCCAACTCTACACTAGGCTTATAAGATACTACTACCTCTCCAATAGGAATAGGGATGGTGCTTGGGATATTACTACCTTTTCTAGAAACTAAATGATTGGGATGCAAAGAGTTACCAACCATAAAAACTTAGTTTCTCTCCTTCTAGCACTAGAATGTTGACCATTCTTGATATCGCCAACATGCAAGGGACATACTTTATATGAGGTCCCAATTATGTATCACACCACTTGGGATAGGACACCCATCCAAAAATATGACTCGAATATCATTTACTTAAATATTTTCCTTGGGTTAAGCAATTAGCATGGGAGAGAATCACACATGTTATTTTGAATGAGCAAGAGTGTGTACCTTAAGAAATTTTCAATTTTAGATGTATCAATATTCTTTCACTCCAAGGCATGGAAAGTGAACCTCTAAAGGATAAGTGATAATACTAATATAATGGAGACACACACACATAAACAGGAAATAATAGTTAGGCATCAAGCGATGTAGTTCATATATATGCAATTAAATCATCACAACACATTTAGAAAAAGTTAAGCACCAAAGTCACCGAAATAGTTCAATTATTTCAGTACATATGAAAGCCAACACAAAAAATAAAATTAGAATAATAGTCTCAAAACATATACGATTCATGCATGAAAATTTATTGGCTTAAAGGCTTCAAGTATTAGCCAAAATTTCCAAGATACATAAGTGCAATGAACATCACTAGATCCAATAGTGGAGCATTAGAGTTAGTACTTTCTCCCGAAAAGTGATATCTCTATCTCTCTAATTCCTATGGGAGAAGCCAAGGTTAAAAGTCCTTTTCTTAAGTAATGAGGATCATTTTATGACTTGATGCAGGACCTTTCATATCGTCATGAGTCCTGACTTTTTGACTTCTAATGACATTTGGACTTATATAACCCTTGTATTTCGAAATGACTTTTGAAATTACATATGAATCTTGGAATTACATGTGTTTTGGACTTCTGTACATGGATATTTTATCCATACCTGACTCCTAGAATTCCACATTTTGTCTTTGCAATAATTACATGATTACATCATAACTTCCACATCATCATGTTGTGAGGACATGACAAGTCACTATCATTGATGAATGGGACTTATAGTGACTGATGACATTGAATTTATTCAATAGGTGACATGGCTACAACTCTTGTATTTGCTTTTTCATGTAGCTTCCGATCATTGATGTATTCACTCTCCAAAGGGTCATTTATCTTATGGAATCTTTATGGATGCTTCGATCATGAATATTTCAATGTCTTATTTTTTCTCAAATTCTCCCTTTGACTTCCCACTTTTCTTGATATTATTCATGCATCCTTGTGATGTCGTTATTGAAATACATATAAATGAAATATATCACAGCAAGAAAACATCAGCCTGAAACATCTCCTATTCTAACATGTTTCATGGATATTTCTTGTTCATGTATTAACAATGCATTGGGAGGAACAAGGAGACTTATGGGCACACGGGCGCACTTCAAAAGATTGAAGTTATAAATAGATGAAGATTCATGGATTTGAGATGCACTCATGTGATCAAGGAGAGAGAAACTAAAGGTAGGGTATAGGGAACATTTTTGAAGGACAAGGGAAGGGTATTTTGGCTTCCGAAGTGCATTGCGTGCTCAAGGGACACAAGAATGACATAGGGAACATTTTTGAAGGTTGAAGGGTGAGGCTTCAGGGCTTCAGGGTTAAATCAGTCACTCAAGAGGGCCAAGGAGGTCACAAGGTGCATTGATAAATGCTAAATGGGTTAAGCTCCATGGCTTCAGAGTGTGCTCATACACTTATGAGGGGCACAATTCTTAGAGTCGAAGTAGTGCACTCAAAGAAAGACTTGATTCTTTGTTACGTAATATAAGAAAGGATGTTTAGGAGTGTGCCATGTGATCTTGGAGGTAACATAGTGAACTTACAAATAATTAATGATTCCCACTCAAGGCTTAAGGGTGTATTGTTTCACTCCTTGCCTTAATGGGTTCACTTGTGTAACCAAAAGTTGTCTGTGTCTAAAAGATGGAACAAGGGTCAAACACAATGATTTTAGAGATGAAATCAAGTGTGAAACATGCCAAATCATTTATTAAACTTAGACAGGCATGGGAAATGGTAAATAGACATTAAAATTCTATTTTAAAAACACTCCCCATGTACAATGGACAACTTTTGTGCGAGTGTGGCCAAAAGTGTCGTTTTCCAACAAACAAAGGTATTAAGAACATGAAATATACAAGACGTGTTATAATCAATGCAATGACACTTAATAGTGATAAATAAAACTTGAAACATATAAAATGACTTGAAACAACACTTGATGACCAAGGTGACAGTTTATGTGAGAGTGAGGTAGGCTCCAAAATTTGGATATAGTGAAATTTTGGAGGGTGTTGTAGCAACAACAACAATTGTGTTTTGTGTTACTATTGAATGTAGCACTTCCTACTAGATATTCCTTTAAATATATGAATTTACTATTTTCCCTTGTATTTTTCATGTGCTTTCAACACCCATTGTCAATATGTCATTTTCCTTCCTGATTGTTGACATATAAAGTCAATCCACACTCAAAATCTTTTGGTTTCTTCATCCACCTATTTACATTTACTTCTTATTGAAATTGCTTATGAAATTGTTTCCTAAGATGATTCATATATATGCTTCCACATTAACTTGTATTTTCCCCAAAATTATTACAACTATAACATTTAATTTCTTCCAAGCAGGGATAAAATGAATTATTCTTGTTAGTGTTAGAATTTCTATATCGAGAATTTTGAAAAATGACTAGATCTAATAGTTTCATTTCTCAATAATTTATGGGCTCTGTAGTTAAAAAAAATATTTATGAAGTTATTACATGAGTAACATTAACCATAAATGAAATTTTGATACCTTATATTGTATGGTATTTGTGGAGAAGTGATTTTGTTAAACCTTTGATTCATGTCTTATTGATTCTTTGATTTTCCTTTAGTGCCATTCATGGAGTTGATGGGATTGTTCATTTTCTAGTTTTTCCTTTTTTAAGTTCCTATGTTATTCTAACTAACTATTCTCTTAAGTTCATTTGTGTAATTGATGGATTCTTCCTTTTTTGAGGATGATGAACTACTGACACTTCATAATCACATGGGAATATCTGTAACAGTAACTTGATTTGATTGATGGAAATATTTGGAGATTGAGGATGTTATTTAGTGTTTGTGATCCTTTAGAAAATATGATATTCATGTATTATTTGTCCTTAGTTTTCTTTAAATATTTTCTTAGAGAAACAAACTCTACTTCTAACTTTTTATATTTCTTCTTGCATTTGGTAAATTTATTTTTGAGGATACCCTCTATCCTCTTTTCCTCTTAAAGTTGGGTTTTCAAAAAGATGATAAATTATTCATATGTATTTGGATATACATTTTCATTATTCTTGGATATATCCAGTTTCAAAGATGTATTGTCGTCCTATAATCTATTATAACTCTTTTTCTTATCCTTTACCTCTTGTAGAAGACATTTTTTAATTTATCTTACTTATTTTAATTGTGTTCTTTGAATATTAAAATATTATTCAAAAAAATAAGGATTACCTTCTTCTCCATTCAATAATTTTTCCTTTAATTTGTTTTTCTTCCTCCTACTCATCTTTAGTGCAGCTAGAGCGATATTTAGTTCTTCTTCAAGGTAAACTAACCCTTCAACTTTTTTCTCAATGTCTAAATTATTTTTTTAATTCTATTTATTTTTTATGGTCATGAGTAGCCATCCATCATACTCTTCATAAAAATTCTATTCATTTCTCTCTTAACAGGATCAATTATCTTCTTTTCCCTAAAATTTCTTATTTCTCTAAGACTTTCCCTTCTTATATTTATGAGATATATTTATACTCTTTTGATATATTTCTGTTTATTGTTTTGTTTCTTTAGACTAAGGAAATTTGGAAGAAAAGTGACCACTTATACCATAATAAAAAAAATTAAGAGGAAACTTACCTTCATATTTACTAAATCCATTTTTTACCTACCTCCCAAATTGAGCAACCTATGGATCTGAATCATGCCTAGAGAAATATCTATGTTCCGTAGTTTTCTTTGAGACCTTGATGTTAGCCTCTTCTAGTTCTAACTTCTCTTTTCCAATCCTCATTTCATATTTTATGATAATTCCATGTATTTCTTCCATCTTGAGAGTTTCCAGGTCCTTCAATGGTAGATCTTGATTTAAATCTCATGGGAAGACATCTCAATAATTTCTAAACAACAATTTTTTCATCAATATTTTGATTAATGCATATAATGATGTTAGCTACATCATCAATTTTGATAAATAACTATAGAATACTTTCATAATCGTCCATATTTGGACTTTCAAGCTTCATTTCGTGTTATAGGTTTAGCTTCATTTACATTAGGGTATTTCGTATTTATTTATCATCTTAACTCGTATTTCCTTAACATATTTACAACACATAACCTTGAATAGTTCGGATTGATTCAGACCAAACAAGATTGCATTTCATTCCTTTGCATTGTTTAAGAAAACCCTTCTCCCATCTAGATTTGTTGGAGAAGTTTTTGTAATTGTGTATCCAACTTCAATTCAAGTCCATAAATCAACACCAAGAGATATTAAATAAACTTCCATCCTCTTCTTCCATAATGAATAATTTTTTGACAAATTTTAGTGCTTTGTTTCAGAAAAATCCATCCTAAGTAGCCATTCATTCCCTTCATATCTAGCTTCCAACTGTTAACTTTTTCCTAAATAAACCTAAACTAATACCAATTACTGGGAATCAAGTTAATAATTAGGGTGAGTGATCTAGGTGGATATTGGTGGCCACCCTCATATTCCAATTGGACCCCCACCATTTTTTCTTTCATCTTTTCATTTTCCTTAAATGTATCATATTTTACTAATTTTGGCAATTTTTTGGGTCTCAAACTTCCGAAGCCATTTTGAGGCCCTAATGACGTTTTTTTTGGGAAAAATGGACCATCATGGGTCATTGATAGATGTTGGTCACTTGAAAGTTGTATTCCTTGAATATATATTTCTAACGAGTTATTGTGTGTGTCAAACAAAGATCGTATGCAAAATTTCTGTCCTTGGGAAGTTGATGTATCAATTTACCCAAAAGGGGACCATAGTTTTGCTACTTCATCTCCTAGGGTTAGGTTTTTGGATGTTTAGGGTTTTCCATTTTTTATCAATAATAAATAGGTCTTTGAGCCTAATTATAAGATAGTTCAGAGGCATGTAATCACCACCTCTCTTCTCAGAGATAAGCTACCATTTCCCCAATTAGTTTATTTTCCATTCCATCTGTAAGCATTTTTCGGTATTTGATATTAATGAAATGAAGTGTTATTCCTACTACATCTATGTGTTTATTTTTATTTCTATATTTTATTTCCTTCCTTCATAAGTATGGATTAGTAGTATTAGAGTAGTCTTCTCTTTATTGATATTTATTTGCATGTCTCGAACGAGGTTGAAGTATAGGTGTTAGGGCTCAATCTACTTGAACCTTTGCAAGATCAGGCTCGAAAACCCTGATGGCCTCCCATGGTGGAATAAAGGAAATATGAGGGAGTAGAATATCCTATCAAAATATTTCTCAAGGAGCCCCTCGAGAAACAAAGGAATGTGATGATGAATAAATTTTCCCAGATCCTTCAATGGCTACCCGCTGACAGTGCATGTTCATCGAGAAACCACTCTGGATGCGCCACTCCTTTTAAGGTACATGTAAACTTTGACATTCCCATATTTTAAGGAAAAATAGATTCAAACACCATAGATAGATGGTTGAATCTATTAGAGGTATATTTCTCGGTTCATGAATTTTCCAATAGGGAAAATATTACTTTTGCACTCTGAAAAGCCACCCCTGATGTCAAGGACTGGTGGGAAAACTACTGTGACCAAAAGGAAGATAGGGAACCTCCCTGTTCTTGGTCGCACCCACTTTTATTTATTTCCGAGATTCCATCAAGGAATAATATTAATTAGTGGGGAGCTATGAGGATGAGTACATACAATGGAATATGCTACAGTAGCAAAGGGATCAAGATGTGCATGAGCTGATGAATATATTCCACATCCTGTGCGCAAATTTGGGTATTAAATATTGGGAGAAAAATTTGGTGCTGAAGTACCATAGTTGTCTGCACATATACATTCAAAATGAAATGGAGATCCTTGACATCTCCTCGCTTGGTGGAGCATACCGATATGTTGCCAAGATTGAGTAGAAATTCAAACAGATGAAACAAGACCTTTGATTTGTGAATCAAAAGCAAGGGAAAGGTGCCCCCAAACTGTGAAAAAAGGACAAATCCAAGGCGGGGTGGCCCAATATAATTCGGCAAAGCTGCAAGAAAATAAAAACATCACAAAACCAAAGAAGGACACGAGAAAGTGGTGTGTGATCCATAAGAGATCCACTCACAACACAAGTGAGTGTTGGGCCAAGCAGTTATTGGTAGTCGAGGTGAAGCCTTCTGAATCAAATTCATGTTTCGACTCTGTGTCAGAACCTAACAAGGTCAATAAAAAATGGAAGTAGATTATTGATGCAGAGCCCAACTCCATTGTTGTCACCACCAAGATCTAGAAGGAGGAACCCAAAGATACAGAGGAGGGGGAGCACCTCTTCCATTGCTAGATGTGGGTGAAGGGTTCTCCACTGCAGTTAATTATCGACAGCGGGAGCCAAAATAACCTCATTTCAGTAGATCTCGTGAAGCAGTTGGGCCTACTAACCACAACACACCCACAACCGTACACCAGCAGGTGGTTTCACCAAGGACGAGATCTCTGCGTCAATTAGCAGTGTCACCTTCCCTACAACAACAAGCCCTTCACAGATGAGGTATTATGTGATATTTCTCCTCTTGATGTCAATGATGTATTATTAGGCCAACCACACTTGTGGAAGTCACATGTTTTGTATGAGTCTAGGCCTTGTTCTATTATTGTTACTTTGGGTAATAGTTTGTACATGATACTAGAGGTAGCAACCCTACCTCCATCTCTTTGGTCACTATAAAAAAATATAGTAAGCTCATTTCCAAAACTGGGAAATTTGTTTTCCTGGTGATCTAACCTTAGGGAAAGAAGAATAATGTGGCCATGACCTCCATAAAATTTTCCTTCTCATGGAAACAACATATGGAAAAGGTCATGGAGGAGTATGGGGACATCTTCACCTCACCTACAGGGGTACCTCTCCATTGTCAGGTGAAGCACTCCATCGATATAACCCAATGTGCGACACTACCCAATGTACCGATATATCGATGCTCTATTCTAGAGAGCAATGAAATCAAGAGGAAGATTCAGGAGTTGTTGTAAAAAGGTTGCATCCGACTGATTTCATCGCCCTGTGGGAGCCCAATTGTGTTGGTGCAGAAGAATGATGGGACTTGCAGACTCTGTATTGACTATCGGGCACTGAGCAAGATCACTATTTGGAATAGGTATCCAATCCCATGTATTGATGAGCTTTTGGACCAAATAAAGGGGGCCAAATATTTCAGCAATACTGACTTGAAGTCCATGTATCACCAGGTACCAATCGAACCCTCTGATGTGTGGAAGACTGACTTCAAAGCCAAGGAGGGCCTTTTTGAATGGTTGTTCATGCCTTTTGGGTTGATGAATGCTCCCACAACCTTCATGGGACTGATGAACAACATCTTGGGACCATTCAACAACTCATTCATGGTGGTGTGTTTTGATGACATCCTGATCTTTAGCGAGAGTTAGGAAGAGTGTCTCCACCACATTCAACAAGTCCTCCAAACACTGCAGCAACACAAGTTGTATGCCAATTTGGAGAAATTCACTTTTGGCATAACCCAGGTTCAATATTTGGGATACATTATTGATGAATGGGGGGTGCATGTGGACCTTGTAAAGATCTAGGCCATTCAGGATTCGCCAGCCCCAACCACTCTAATAGAGTTCCGTAGCTTTCTGGATCTGGCCAATTTTTACCGCAAGTTCATTTTGGGTTCTCTCATATCACTTTGCCTTTGAGTGAAGTCACCAACGGAGGAGTGAAAGAAAAATTATTTTGGTCTGAATCTCAAAAAAAGGTGTTCAAAGAGTTAAAGCATCACCTCCACTCTGCACCAGTGCTCACATTACTAGACTTGCAACAACCATTTGAGATCGAGACAGATGCCTGTAACTATGCTATTGGGGTAGTACTTACTTAGCAGGGGCATCCAGTGGAATATCATAGTGATACACTTTCATACACAGTCTAAAATTATCCCACCTATGACAAAAAAAATGTATTCCATTGTGCAGGTCTGCCGAAAATGGAAGCATTACATTTTGGGGAAGGAAATGATCATCCACACAGATCATCGACCCCTGCAGTTCATTGAGACACAAGGCAAGTTGCAGAATGATATCCATAAGAAATGGTCGACATACCTACAAGAATTTCATTTGAAAATCAAGTATAGGGAAACACCAATAATGTTTGTTGTTGGCTTAGAAGACCATCGATCAAGGCACTAACCATTGTGCTCAAACCTTGTGAGAATGAGACTTTGTGTTAGTTGCATCTCTACAAAAGTGATCCAGAATTTAGTAACACATAATAGATTCTCCTTGAGGGTAAGAAAGTTCCAAATTTTCACATCTGGGATGCACTGTTATGTCACCTGGGACACCTCTATGTTCCTTCAAGTGAGTGTGCCAAGATGATTTTGGAAGCACACTATAGTCGGGTCGCAGGACATTTCAGGTTCGAGAAAATAGTGGCAGTACTACAAAATTATTTCTATTCTCCAAACCTTCAACATGATTTTGGGAAGTACATCATATCCTACACTACATGCATCATTACCAAACTAACCATAAAGAAGAAAGGCCTATATACTCCATTGCATACCCCTAGTCGACCTTGAGAATCCATCTCCATGGATTACATGTTGGACCTACTTTCTACCAAGCATGAAAACAATTGTGTTTTTGTGGTCTTCAACAGATTCTATAAAATGTCCATTACGACAGCCTCCAAGAATAATATCACAACAGAAGCCCCTACTAAACTATTATTTGAACGAGTGTGGGTACACTTTGGGATCCCACAGTCCATTATCTCAGATTGGTATAGAAGGATCCTAAGTACATTTTTGTCAACTCTTTGGTCGATGTTGGATACCAAGCTCACTAAGTCCACAACTTTCCACCCCCAAAGTGATGGCCAAACAAGGGTCGTCAATAGGATGATCATACACATTTTGTGCATGTAAAACTTGAAGCATCCACACACATGAGATGAAAGCCTCCCCTATGTCCATCACAGCTATAACTGGGCTCTCCACAACTCAACTACCCACAACCCCTTTCAGGTGGGCTTGGGATTCTAGCCACTAAGTCCTATTGATTTCGTCATACCATTTGCAGCTACTCATGTAGATTCAGCTCATGTCTAATCCGAAGCCGAAAAGGAAAAAAACTTCATTGAGAACATTCAACACATCCGCCAATCGGTCCATGAAATATTGAACAGAGCTAATGTTAAGTACAATTAGTGGGATGATCAGCATCAGGTGCCACACAAGTTCTAGGTTGGTGACAAATTTTTGCTACATTTGCAAAATGACTACCTCGCTGGGCCCCATTGCAAGCTTAGACCACTCCAATATGGGCCATAAACCATCACTAAGGTAGTAGAGGAAATTTCCTTTGAGCTCATTATTCCACCATTCCTTGGTTTACACCCAATTTTCATTGTGGACTACCTACTTTCCACCATTGTTGGACACATTCGAAATTGTAGAAAAACTCACACCAACGGAGTTAAACCAAAACTGTATGGAAAAATCCAAAAATGATCGGATCATGGACACTCAAATCAAGAATACCCAAAAAAAAATATCCAATTGTATCGGGTTGGTAAATTTGGCCAACTACTTCACCAAGGCAAGTGGCTCACCAGGGACCAAGTTCAGCAGAACTTTCCTCATCTCATGGAGGAACTAAATGCAATGGGGACCATTGCTTCCTAAGGGGGGAGGAATGATATAGTTGGATATTGGTGGCCACCCTCCTATTCCACCTGGAATCCCACCATTGTTTCCTTCGGCTTTTCAGTTTCCTCAATTGTAGCACAATTTACTATTTTTGGCAGTTTTTCGGGTCTTGAACTTCTGAATCCATTTTAAGGCCCTAATGGGAAAAAACGAGATCAACATAGGGCTTTAAAATTTTCCATTTGGTTGAAATTTGTATTCCTCAAATATATCTTTCTAACGGATTATTTCTCACATGAAATGGAGATTGTATGCCAAATTTACATCCCCAGGAAGTTGATGTACCAATTTACCCAAACGGGGTCCATAGTTTTGTCGCTTCATCTCCTAGGGTTAGGTTTTTGGATGCTTATGGTTTTGAATTGTTTCTAAATAATAAATAGGCCTTGGAGCCTCATTATAACACAGTTCAGAGGCATGTAGCTACCACATCTCTTCTTGGAGATAAGCTAGAATCAACCGAGCTTGTTTATTTTCAATTTTGTTTGTAAGAATTTTTTAGTGTCTGATATTAATGAAATGAAATGTTATTCATGCTGCATCTTTGTGCTTATGCTTATTTCTATATTTTATTATGTTATTGTATAATTCTGTATCAATGAGGGTTTATTAGTATTATAAAAGAATTTCACAATTATTTAATCAATCGAATACATTCAATAATATAGAAATGCACCAATCACATAAGATATTTATGTTGAAACCCATACGGGAGAAAAGAAAATATATTATTTTAATTATAATTTAAATTCAAGACACAACTTCAATTTACATTAGTTTTTATAGGAACCAACCTATAGGAGTCACCAACCCCCTCATATTTTCAAGCACCAACTTGTTTCAGGATCCAACCCCTTGATCTTGATACAAACTGACTTGAAGGAGACTTCTTTCCATTGATATGTAAGAATTGACCTGCTCCAATGACTCATATCCATTTTTCATTCATTTTCAAACTCATATCAATGGCCATTTTAATCAAAATGTTGTGAAACTGATTGTTTAGTTCTTAGATTTATTGTTCTTTCTGCTACAACAAACTTTCTTCCTTAATTCACATATTCAATTCTTTGCGCTTCAAATTTTCTTGTTAAACCTCATAATGACTCCAAATATTACTCATCTAAACTCTCCATCCATTTTTATCTCCCCTTCTATTTTAGATCTTCAAAAATACTCTATGTTTCTTAGCTCCCTCTGCTCTCATTGTCCTATTGAAGGTTCCTCCTCTACTTGTGTTGAAGATAGATATCTCTATTAGTTTTGCATGAGAAAACTACTTTATTACATTTTAATATTTAATTTTATAGACAATGCACCTTTAATTTTTTCCCCTTACATATTTTCATTCTTTTATATAATTTTGGCACCTAAACACCAAATTTCCATCTTGTAGCTCCTTAGAATCTCTCTCCCTAAAGAATATGACTATGGTTAAACACCTAAATCTTAACCTCATTGGTGCCAATAGATATTTCAATTCATTATTCTCTGTGACTAGGGGTATGGTTGTCGATAGGACCCTTTGTGCTCACACACTATCCCCATATGACCACGGATATAACCAAGCACTTATCAGCCCACTACTTCCCACAAGAACTTGTTTTCTCTTTTCTAGGACCTACATCTGGGTATGTTTCCTCCCTATCACTTGAAATTAAGCCATAGCTCTACTACTAGCCATATTAATTCTCCTTTTTGGGACCCACATCTAGGGATCTAGTGGTTATCCCTTGCAACTGCATCATAGCTCCACCACTAGCCAAATCCTGCTCTTTCTTCGGAGCCACCTCCAAGGATTTAGCAGTCTAGTCCCCTTCCTCTTCACTACCAGATATACACTACCACTTGACTATATGACTACATGACGCCTCTACCATGAGGTTTATGCTAAACCCTAGATCATGGAATTTAGGATTTAGTCCCCACTCCTTCGCTTCAATGTCTTCAACTATGATAGCTGATATAACCAAATCACTTGTTGAGGTTTGGAATGTTGACACCAAACAAAACCCTTGCTTAATACACATTTAAATCTAGTTCACTCATTGATGGCACAAACAAAATGTACCTTTGAATTGTTGGGTTCTTGAATCCCTTTTTTTCCTCTAGATTCCAAAACACAAAAAATCACCAAATTTCCATAACATGGTGAAACATTGCCAAAGATCATCCTTACATGAATCTTGGGGCTCTACCATCTCACCTTCTAGGTCATTGTAACCTCCTTTCCCATATTAGTTATTTTCCACTTTTCATGTGATGTCACTGCCATGTGTCAATCAAAAAAAGGTCACTTGGAACACCAAAAAGTGTCAAATAAACCTTCCATGTGTCATTCTCACATGTGTTCAGATCAAATAATTGTGATGTCACCCTTCCTTTTCATCACTACCTTCCACTCCACTACTCTAGCTCATCTGCATGAAAATATATTTAATTCTTCATCGGTGGACCTTTAAATGCTTGGGAATTGGCTACCATCCCCTAGTGACCATCATCTATGACTGGTAACATTTTTGGGCCATTTTTCATTGATGATTAGTGTAGTCCTCCTGAGCTTTCACTTTCATTCTTCTGATTCGTGAAAATATGAGAAGGTGGGGACCTTGCAGAACCATGAGCCTACGAAACCATGACTGAACTTCAACACTTCAAGGCTATATTTTTCTTCATCCCTTGAGAGTTGGGGTATATGTGATATATATTTGGAACTCTCTTTAAGAGGGAAATCAAACCAAACACTTTAGATTTTATTTTGAACATTACCCTAAACACAACATTAATGACAACACTTGATATCAATCTGGAAACACACTCAACAAGTACAACATGGCCCCCTCATCTACAAGATAGTGGATAAGATAAAAAAACATATTTGGGCATGTAAACTATAGAGTCTTCCACCATGGTTTGTGTAAATAACCATGCAAATTCCCTATAGGTATTTTTTAATTAATATATCTTGGTATTTGTATGATTCATTGAACCAGTAGATGAATCAATAATGAAATTTCTTAAGGAGATTGGTTACTCCACCATGAGAATTTATGAAAGAATATAATTTAGACAAATTAATGAGTTGTACTTGGAGTAGTAAATTGCATATTTCTTTTAAAAACACTTTGATTCAATGTATTTGGTGCTTTTCTACACTCCTAAAGATGTATTAGTCTTTTATTTGTATCAAAATTATCTACATAGCAGGTAACTAACTCTTTTAAATCAAAAACATCAAGAATGAAACTATATTTTATAATCTTAGAGGTCCAAACCTTGTTAGAGTGTTTTTCCTTATTTTTAGTATACTTAGACACATAGGCATTTGTTTGGATAAACTTTGTATAATGTGGCTATTAGGTGAAAGTTTGTTTCTTTAGTATGCATTAGTTTCATTTAATCTAATGGTCACAATATGTTCTATCCATTAAGTGATCAAATGGCTCATGTCTCCTCGATACTATAGTCTATTGATCAATGGAAAAATACCGAATTGGTACATGATCTATATTAGAAGATAATGGAGGGCCATGGATGATGATATATTGTGAGAACTCTTCAATGTAAATTTTTTAATTTTACATTAATAAAATTTCCACAAGTGGTTGCATTGGTTGGGGCCATGGATTATATCCCTCTTAGAGGGTTTTAACCATGTAAAAATATTGGCATTGTGATATTTGATTTAGTTTCTGAGTAGTTACAGGAGAAATTGATCTTGCATGGAATAACCTATTTACCAAAAAATCATATTAGAAATTTTTTGAATAACTACCCCAAATGGTGAATGATATTTTGATATTGTGTTGCACAATTTCCACGATCTCCTATTTATATACCATTTTGTCTTGAATAGATTATTCCATTGCATCTAGAAAAAAACAAATAGCTAAGAAAAACTCTTCTTTCATCCAAGAAGGTGTTGTCTTTCCTTATTTTGTGATATTAAAATATATAGAATCAAAATATACATTATTTTCTAGATTTCATGCTCTAGTTTTATCTTTATATTACCCACTTGCTACTCTTTCTAGTTTGTGTATCTCTTTTCTCGATGCTCTTTGCAATATTGAGAAATTAGAAATAGGAAAGAAAGTGTTTTCATGACTACATATTTTATTTTACATGCACTATGGGAAATTATAACATGTTACAGATAGATAGAAATTTTTCATTTCACAGGTAAGCTAAATCAGGTCTAACCCCGTTCTTGTTGAGTTTTTGGTTTCTTGTTTTTTAAACCATTGATTTCTTTCGAATGAGATTTTTTTTTTAACTAAAATTTACTCAGACTTATAAAGTAATGAGGTGGAATAAAAATATAAACATAAACACAGATATTCGGTATAAATACAAATTCATTTCATTAATATCAAAAAACTGAAACGTGCTTACATATAGAATGGAAACAAACTAGCTCGGGCGATGGTAGCTTATCTTTGAGAAGAGATGTGGTAGCTACATATGAACTATGTTACAATGAGTCTCAAAGGCATATTTATTATTGTTAAACACTGGTAAATTTTAAACGTCCAAAAATCTAACCCTAAGAGATGAAGCTCCAAAGTTGTGGGCCTTGTTGGGGTGAATTGGTACATCAACTTCCCGGGGTTGTAAATTTGGCATACATTCTTTGTTTAATGCGCATAATACCTAGTTAGAAATCTGTATTCAAGAAATACAACTTTAAAATAAAAAAATTAATCAAATACTTATGTTTTCCTATTTTTTAAATAAAATTCGTTAAGGGCCTTAAAATGGCTCCGGAAGTTAGTACCCGAAAAACTACCAAAAATAGTAAATTGTGCTACAATTAAGGAAACTTAAAAATTGAAAGAAAAAATGGTGGGGGTCCATATGGAATAGGTGGGTGGCCACTATCATCCACTTGGATCAGTCCTCCCCCATTAGAATAAATGGTCTCCATTGCGTTGAGTGCCTCCATGAGATGGGGAAACTTCTGCTGAAATTGGTCGCTCATGAGCCACTTCCCTTGGCGCAGGAGTTGGCCAACTTTGACAACCCATTGTAGTTGGAAATTTTTTTGTAAAGTGTTATTGATATATTTTTTCATGATCTGACCAGTTGTGTCTTGTTCTATGCAGTTTGGGTTTAGCTTTCTTGGTGTGAGTTGTTATGCAATGTTTAATGCGTCCAAAAATTACAGAAGTATGGTGAAAGGCGATCCACGTTGAAAACTGGGTATAGGAAAAGGAATGGTGGAACGCTAATCATGAAATAATTGTCCCTTATATCCATAGTGATGGTCTAAGGTCCATAAAATTGGGTGAATCTTGCAATAGGCCCTAGCGAGGCACTCCTTCAACAAATCTAACCATACTTTGTCGCCCACCTGGAGCTTGTGTGGCATCTGATGTTGATCATGATGTTTCTTATACTTAAAAATGGCTCTGTCCAATATGTCATGGACCCATAGGTTGATGTGTGGAATGCACTCAATGAATTTTTTGGCCCTGTCAGCGTCAGACTAGACATGTGTTGAATTTTCCTGAGTGGCTACAAATGGTATGGCCACATAATTGGGACATAGTGGCTGGAATCCAACCCCCACCTAAAAGGGGTTGTGGCGAGTTGAGGTATAGAAAACTCTCTTATAGTTGTGCTGGACATAGGGGAGGATTTTATCCCATGTGTGTGGATGATTTTAGCTTTAAATGCGTAGAATATGCACGATCGTATTGTTGACGTCCTATGTTTGGCCATCAGTTTGTGGGTGGAAGGTTGTGGATTTAGTGAGCTTGGTATCCAAAATTGACCATAGGCTTAATAAAAATGTACTTAGGAATCTGTTATCCCGATATTATCTGAGATAATGGACTGTGGGATCCCAAAGTGTATTCACACTCGTTCAAAGAAGAGCTTAGTAGTGGCTTCTATTGTGATACTATTCTTGCAGGCTGGCAGAATCACCATCTTAGAGAATATGATATAGTCATTTCCATTCTTAGTAGAAGGAAGGCCCGACATGTAATCTATGGAGATGGATTCCCAAGGCCAACTAGGAGTAGGAAAAGGAGTATATAGGACTTGCTTCTTAATTGCCGTTTTGGCGATAATTTGGGTAGTACAGGATCTGATGTACTTCCCAACATCCTGTCGAATGTTTGGCCAATAAAAATACTTCTGCAACACCACAAAAATTTTCTCTACTCTGAAATTTCTAGCAACCCGACTGTAGTGCTCCCCAAAAATCATATTGGTGTGCTCGCATGAAGGAAAAAAAAGGTGTCCCAGGTGGCATAAAATCTCATCCTCGAGGTGAAAACATGGAACTTGCTTGTCTTATAGGAGCATTAGGTATGTGTTTCCAAATTCTGGACCACTCTTGTAAATATGCAGTCACCTTGAAGTCTCGTGTCCACAAGATTCGAGCATCATGGTCAGTACCATGACCGGTGGTCCACTGGCGCAGTCTACAATATTATTGATGCTTCCATTCTTGTACTTAATTCTCAATTGAAACTATTGAAGGTATGTGGACCATTTATGATTGCGATCATTCTGGAACTTTCCTTGTATCTGTAGAAATGCAAGGGTTGGTGGTCTATGTAGATGATTGTTTCCTTCCCCGAAATGTAATGCCTCCATTTTCAGTAGGCCTGCATAATGGAATACATATATTTGTCATAGGTGGGATACTTTGGGACTATGTATGAAAGTATCTCACTATGATATCCCACTAGATTCCCCTGTTGAGTAAGAACTGCACCAATAGCATAGTCGGAAGTATATGTCTCAATCTCAAATTGTTGTTGTAGGTATGTTAATGTGAGCACTGGTGCAGATCGTCGATGATGCTTCAACTTGGAAAATGTCTTCTTTTGGGATTCATACCAAAAGAAATTTCATTTCTCTCTTCCCTTGATGACTTGAGTCAAATTCCAAGTGATATGAGAGAACCACAAAAAAAACCTACAGTAGAAATTGGCGAGACCCGGAAAGCTACGAAGCTCTGTTAGTGTGGTCGGGGTTGACCAATCCCAAATAACATGTATCTTGGTTGGGTCTAGATGCACACCCTGTTCATCAATGATGTACCTAAAATATTGAACTTGGGTCATACAAAAAGTGCATTTATCCAAATTAGCACACAATTTGTGTTGTCGTGGGGTTTGGAGGACCTGTCAAATATGGTGGAGGTGCTCTTCCCAAATTTGGCTGAAGATCGAGATGTCGTAGAAATACACTACCATAAAGGAGTTGGTGAAGGGTCACAAGATGTCTTCCATCAGCCTCATGAAGGTTGTGGGGCATTTGTCAACATGAAAGGCATGACTAGCCATTCAAAAAGGCCCTCCTGAGATTTAAAGGCAGTCTTCCATGCATTAGAGGGTTCGATTGGTAATTGGTGATATCCCTACTTTAAGTAAATACTGATGAAATATTTGGTCCACTTGACCTAGTCCAGAAGGTCATAAATTCATGGGATTAGATACCTATTCCAAATAGTGATCTTATTCAACACCCAATAGTCAAAACAGAGTCTCCAAGCCTCATTATTCTTTTGTACGAATGTGATCAGGCTCCCAAAATGTGATTAACTTGGCTTTATGTTCCCTTTCTACAAAAAACTCATGAATCTGCCTCTTGATTTCATTGTTCTCAAGAACAAAGCATCAATAGATTAGTTTGTTCAGTAGCGGTGCAGTCAAGGTTAGATCGATGGAGTATTGGACCTGATAGTGTATGGTTAACCCTATGGGTGAGGTGAAGATGTCCCTGTACTCCTCCATGACCATGTTCATATATTTTTGTTGTGCGGAGGAGCCCTGTATGCAGGCCATTGATGTGGCCACAATCTTATTATTGACGTGAGGGATAATGATAAGGAAAACAAATTTATTGGTCTAGGAAATGACCTTACTACATTTCTTTGCAGATATCAAAGAGATGGAAGTAGGTGGTGTTACCTATGGTATCATGTATAGCTTATTTCCAAATGTAATAATCATAGTGTGAAACCTAGACTCATACACACATGATGCTTCCACAAGTATGATTGGCTTAATAATACATCCAAAAATTCAAGAGGAGCAACATCTCATAGTACCTCATCTCTGAAGGGATTGATGTTGTAGGTAAGGCAACATTAGTGGCTAACACATATATCTCATCCTTGGTGAAGCCACCCAATGGTGTGTTATGGCTAGTAGTCCTAGTCCCTTCACTACTTCTACTGAAATGAGGTTCTTTTGGCTCCCATTGTCAACAATTAACAATGGTGGAGAACCCTTCACCCACATCTGTGAGTGGAAGAGGAGTTCCCGCTCCTATAGATCTTTGGGCATGATATTCTAGATCTTGGTGGTGGCAACAATGGAATTAGGCTCCACATTAATAATTTTCTTCCCTTTTTCATTCCCCTTGTTGGGTTCTGACTCAAAGTTGGAACATGCATATGATTCCAAAGCCTTCAACTTGGCCACTAGTGACTACTTGCCTCGACACTCACTCTTGTTATGAGTAGGGCTCTTATGGAACTCACACCATTTTCCCATGTCTGTCTTTGTCTTTGTGGTTTTTTTATTTGCATGAAGCTTCGACAGGTTATCCTAGGTTTGTCTGCCTTGGCTTTGTCCTTTGTTCTACATTTTGGGGGTGCCTTTCCCTTTCTTCAGATTCATATATCCAGACTCTTCTTTATTTTTTTTAAATTTATATTCTCTCTTGACAATGTACCAATAGGCAGTGCCGAGCGAGGAGATGTCGAGGAACTCCATCACATCATGGATGTGCTTTTGTAGACATCCATGGTACTTGAGTTGAGTACAACATTCTGCTCAAAACACTTGATATCCAACTTCGAGTGAAGGTTATGAAAAATATTTGTGAACTTTGACACATCTTGGTCCCTTCCCTACTGCAGAGTGGTCCAATTTATGTATTTATCTGCATAGCTCTTGATAGGGTAATACTGCTCCTTTACGGCATCTTAGAAATCATTCTAAGTGGGTATGGCTAAAAATAGTGAGGGTTCCCTCTCGTACCTCTTCTCACATTATTTTTCCCACCAGTCATTAATGCAAGGGGCAACTTTGAGTGAAAAAGTAATATTTTCCCGATTGGAAAAATCATGAACCAAAAAATATCCTTCTAACATATTTAACCATTATTCTACGACATTTTCAACTATCTTGCCTTAAAATATGTGTATGTAAAAATTTCCTTGTACCTTAAAGGGAGTGGTGCATCCAAAGTGGTTGTTGGATGAAGATGCGTTGCCTGTGGGTAGCCACCGAAGGATCTGGGAAAAATTATCCATCATCGAATTCCTTTGTCCCTCAAGGGCTCCTTTAAGAAATATTTTGAAAGGATATCCTGCTCCCTCATCTTTATTTTCTTCCACCATGGGAGGTCGTCGGTGTTTCTGAGGCTAGTCTTGTAAAGGTTCAACGGGTTAGAGCCCTAAATCCTTATACCATAACCTCGTTGGGGACATGCAAATAAAAATAGAGAATGAGAAGGACGCTCTAATACAAATCATCTAGACTTATACAAGAATTTAATAGAATATAGATATAAATATAAACACAGAGATGCGGTATAAATAAAACTTGATTTCATTAATATCAAAGAACTTAAATATGTTTACATACAAAATGGAAATAAACTAGCTCGAGAGATGGTATCTTATATCTTAGAAGAGTTATGGTAGCTACATGCTAATTAGGCTCATCAATAGGTATATCATAAGGGAAATATTTTCATCCTCCATCTTATTAAACTATATCTTTCTCACATTTCTTTACATTTTTAGCTATATTATGCTTAGTGAGAAGGGTAAAAATTATTTGTCATATCATGTATCCTAATGTCATTTAATTGCAGAAAATGGAGAATTTTTGAGGTATTTTCCATGCAATGACTTGAAGTAGACACCAAGGAGAGAATATAGGAGTTTTTACACTTTCATAACTCTCTAAATCAACCCAAGATCACAATTCTCTCTCTCTAATCAGGTCGTGGTCATTGGCAACCAAACCACTAGGACTGCAAGCGAAGTAATGATCCACAATCCTCAAGTTGGGGGAGAAAAAAATTCCTATTTTATAGGGAGCTACTAGTAGCTACCATCTTGTATAAATAAAAATGAAGACGAGCTCATTATGATTTGAGTTTGGTTTTTAGCTAGGTAGCTATTGAGCTCAAGAACTTATCATTGTTATTGTGACTAATATCTGATGTATTAGACATTTTTATGATAATGAGAAGTTTCTTATTGTGTTATCATTGAGTTAGTTCTACAGGGATAAGGCTCTTCATTTTGGGCCCAACCCAATGGCCCGGGTTCCTATTTTTTTTTATTTTTTTTATTTCAGTTTCAAGTAGTCATTAGTTTCTTTCATTTCAATAGGAAATAATCCATCAAAGCTTGTGGTTGCAAACTCTACTTCACCTCTCTTATGGGAGCATGGGTGGAAGGATTGACAACCACGAAACAAAAGGATTTTGTTTATGATTTCTTGGAAACATATTTTTGTAGTTATCTTGCTCTACATATTCTTATTTTAGCTTAGGAGTTGGTTCCTTAATTAGATCATAGTTTTGGCATAAATTAGATAACATTTAAATTAAACTCATCTTTTCCACTTATAGTTGTTTCATTTTTTCAATGACAATTGGTTGTATGCATTATTTTAGGCTTGGTTTGATCTATAGAAAAGGGAAACTTCAACACATCCATCTTGAACTACCTCACTCGCTCTTATGAACTCCGAATTTTATCACAAAAATTATGTTTCCTAAGATCACTTTCCTAGGGCCACAGAGAGAATTCCTCCTAGTGCAAAACATGTCTTCAAGAGGCTAAGATATTATCTAGAGGATTTGGACACCCTTCACTCATTTTCCTCAACTTACATCCACCTTTACACACCCTTAACACATAAATTCCACCTCTTAAACCTTCTTGGCAACCCTCCTGTAGCATTACAAGCCCTCTTGTAGCAATACAGGGCTTCTGTAGCAGCCACCTGTAGCTCACCTATAGGACCTCATTATTCCACCATATTTGATTCTTACTACAACTTAGACTTAGTTTAGAATATTATTGACCCCCAAATATGATTTCTTGATTATGGGAAGCTCCTAGGTCACTCCAAAGCCTCCTTTTCCTTCACTGTAAAAACATAATAGTTTTATTTCTTTCATCATAGAATTGGTACAAGTAGAAAAATGATTTACGTGAAAGTGTTGGACAGTTAGATGATACATGAGGTTCTTAATTATAGTCTGATAGGTTATGCAAGATTAGTTAGCTTCTTTTATACAAATAGATCTAATAACTAGATGGATGATTGCAAGATAATGTAGCTTCCTTTCTGCAATTGGTTTAGCTCTTACATTTTCATGAATTTCTTTAGTAACATTTGCAAACTGAAGTTAATTGAATTTTCCTTTTCTTAGTTAGAGGTAGCTTCTAAATTGCATCTTCATTAGCTAATTCGGTAGGAGGAATGGTCTTGGAGCATTGTTTATCCAGTGGCATGAGTAGAATCCCATTTGTTATGCATATACCACTATCACCTCTAAGTTTATATGAACCTCTCATTGATAAATAGAGTTGAGTAGCTCTAGCGAGTTGTAGAACTCTTGGTACAATACCAAGGATCACCATTTTTTGGTACCGTTGTTGGGGAGGTGTCTAAGTAGATGAATTTTTTTGTTTAAGCATTATTTTTTTCTCCGTTTTTTGCATTCGGTTTTGAAAAATTGAAAAAAACCACAAAAAAATGTCTTTCATGCCTCCTAGGAGTAGAGATAACCAAGGAAATGTTCTACCAAAACCCCCCACATACTCACACATATAACCTTCAATATTCTTTAGTGACTGTGAGCTTCCCTCTCTGATTGGAGAGGAGTTATAATTCCCTCTAAACGATCGATCTAAAATTTTTTAACAAAATATTGGGGAGAAGAAGAACCTGTTTCACCTATCCAACCTATGGTTAAGAACATAAACAATGATATATTCACCATCAGAGAAACCAATGGGGAGGCCAGGATGAAGAACATCAACCCTACTTCCCTCCCACACATCCATGGCCTAACCTATGAGGATCCTCATACATTCATGTTTGATTTTTTTGTTGTTTGTAAGACCTATGACTATGCGTCAGATGAGAGAAAGATTATGTTTTTCCCCTCTACCCTTAAGGATGTAGCCTTGTGCTGGTTCATGGGGTTGCATGGGGGAAACAACACTACTTGGGACCAAATGTAGGAGTCCTTGAATAAAAGGTGTATGAAGAAACCAAGGAAGAAATCTTTACGGTGACCCCAGGGCCTGATGAATCTTTAGAAGACTATTAGGAAATGTTTCAACTTAACTATAGGAGGGCCAACTGCACCCTTAATCCTAGATCACTTAAGTTATTTATCTTTGAGGGATCAAGGAGGATGTGTTGGAGACCCTCAAAATCCTATTTGGAGAGAGTACCTAACAATATTCCTATGATGACATGAAAATTGTGTTAAAAAACTACTCTAAGGCAGTGAGGAAGAAGGGTAGAATTAACCAAGGCTTGACCAGTACCTCTTCCTCCACCTCATCCATAAAAAATGAGACACGTAACACGTTGGGGGATTTTAAGTTTGAAATGGTACATACATTTTCATTTCAAATGCATACCATGCATATCAATAGGAAACAAGAGAAAGCTAGATGAATAACTATAATTTATAAAGGGAGGCTGAGAGACTACTATATGAAGATTAAGAGAGTGGAAAAGAGCTACAAAGGTTCAAATTGATTCACAAATTACAATCTTCATCTCATATTACTTGACAAGAAGTAAGTTTCACAATCTCCCCCTTCCATCCATCAAAATTGCATGCAACTTATATTAACAATTCTGCAGATAGTGATAGTGTAATTTTGCAATTAAAAGGTTTGTTTGAAAGCATAATGGTTGAAACATAGGAAATTGGAGTGATAAAGAATTTATTGACTCACGAATGCCACTAAACTAGAAATTGGAACCATAAAAGAAGCATCACTCCATCACTTAATTAAGGGCATAAAGAGAATATGGGAGGAGAATTTAACATAAGAGATCCCTCATATACAAAGAGAATCCACCTACACACTCTTGTGGTAAACATTTTTAGAAGACACCAGTGGCTAGGATTTTTTATTACTGGAGGGGTATGATGACTAAATTTTTGTTGAGTTTGGCATCGATTTGAATTCAAAAACATAGGACAATTCCACCATTAATGTGAGGGTGTTGGCTATATCTCCAAGCCCTGAAATAATTAGAAGAGTAACCGTCGTGCCTTTAGGGATAAAATAGAGTAGAGAGGACAAATCCACTAGTGTCACTGCTAAAAATAACCTTTTCATCATGGAAGAAAAGCTAATTTAGGACAAAAATGGAGTGAGGAGAGAAATACTACCTTATCCATGGGATAAGGTGGCTTACCATATTCTGAAATACATCTCTTGTGAGGGAAGAATGAGTGTGGTATATTCCTACCACTTTATCTTGCTTCATGAACTCAGATTCAAGTCATAATTACCTCTTGCTCAGAGACTTAGTGTGACATACTTCCTCCTGTATTCCATCAGGGAAATGAGTCAAAAATCAAGAGAGAGAAACACCAATACCTGGACCACCATTACCTTATAAAAATAATAGTGTTGGATGCCTTGAATAATTTGAGAATCCCTGTGTTGCGGTCAAATTTCAGGACATGGATAGAGAAACCTTCATAGGGACTGAAAACATTACTCTTGGAGATACACATGCCTCTAGCATTGGTGGTAGAGAGGTAAATATAGAAGAGTAGGAAAATATATGAATAGAGGAGGAAGAAGCAGAAAAGACAACAAAAGAAGTAGATATGAAAACATAGGAAGAAGAAAATGAGGAAGAGGTATAGGGGAAAAATGATGAAAAGGAAGAGGGGGAAGAACAAGAAAAGGATACATTGAGTCCTAAGAGGACTATTGGGTCCAAGGAAACAAATATATCCACATTTAAATGAGTTTGTCTACAAGAAACACTAAAAGTGATGTAGTTGCAACTTTAGCCACCCTAAGCACTCTACTTAAACCAAAAATAAAGATACGAAGGAAAAATCCTCTATATTTCAAGACCAGGAAGAGCACTAATATCAAGCAAGGGAAGCCACACACTCCCACAAAGGTCACCATATTAATTGACGAGTCCCCAAGAAAGAAAGAGGGGGTAGGACCAACTAAAGAAAAATTGAAGAGGATACCTCTCCAAAGCCCAAAACAAAGACTCCTATAGCATACATAAGGATGCCTACCACTAGATCAATTTCCTTGAAGCAACCCAAGACACCAACAAACCTCCAACGAGAAGAAAATAATGTGCCATAGGAGGGGTAGGGTGTGCTACAGGAGGGACAGAATCTGATACAGACGTTGTACAGCATGCTATAGGAGGGAAAAAATGTGCAATCATAGGGGTAGAAGGTGCCACAAGAGGGGCAAGGTGTGCCATAATAGGAAAATGGAAAGGAGGGTGAGCTACAGAAGGCAGCAACCTCCCCAAAAAAATTAGAGAAGGACTCCTTAGAGATACAAGAGCCTAGTTTACAAGCTAGCTTGGAGTCCTATTATAAATTTGCTAAAGGAGGGAGAATCATCCCTAAAAAATTCACAATCCTAGTTCTTTATGACCTAGAAGTAGAAATGGGAAGGAACCACAGATGGATGAAAATTGATAGATCAAATATGTGGAAGACATGGTATTGATGGAGGAAAAATTCAAAGATACAGGGAAGGAATTAGTTGATTTGAGACTCAAGGAGTCCATGGTGAAAGAACGACTATAGGAAGATAATTTCAGGTTGACATAGAAGTTGAAAGAGAAGGAAACCAAACTTGCCACCATGAAAAGTATCTATATGGAGGAACTTCAATGAATGTAGCCTTCCAAATCTTATGTTATCTTTCTCAAAGAGAAATGGTTACAATTTCAAATTAGAACTCTTGCTCAACATGGTTCTCTACCTTTCAAAGTTATATAAAATTTCTTGATTTTTCCAAACAAGCTAGCATGGTGGATAGAGTAAAAATTTCTGAATTTTACATGCATAATTTCATACTGACAGATATGAACCATTGGGATCTAAATTCAAGACTAGGGTACATGCAGTTGATGTATTTTGCATCTTGGCTATAACATGAATATATAATGGTTGACGAGGTAAAAATGGTAATGGAGAAAGAGGATAGAGATCCCCCATACATCAAAGATGAGCTAATGAGCCCCAAAGTTGTCATTAAAAATCATAGCTCATCTCCAATGACGTTTTTTTGGCACCAAAGTACATTGAAAAACATGATAATGTCATTCTTAATTTTGAAGATACTTATACGTTGTTGGGAGAGGATTTGTGTGCTTTCCATAGGAGATAGAATGCTTTACCACTCATCTTGCAACATAAAGAATACTGCTCTCCTGAAAGGATGAATAATTCCGTGGATAAAACACCATTATACAAGAGAGAAATGCAGATAATGAGGATTCAATGGATAGGACTGAAACTCAGTGGAGCTTTGTTGTTAATCCTACATGAAGGAAAAGACCAGGCAGGAGAGTATAAAGAGTGGATTGAGGTAGAAAATAATTCAGGATTTTTCTCACCAGAGGGCATTCAATTTGAGGTGCCTTGGGATTTAAGGGAGGCCATCAGGTCCATTAGAGAAGTGCACATGGATGATTTAGTTACTCAGAGGATGAGAAACAAATTCAATAGGGGGTGATGATGAGGCTCATCAATACATATATCGTAATGGTCATAATGTCATCCTCCAACTTATGTTAGACTCTAGGAGGATGTCTCCCTTCTTAACTCCCTCAATCAGCCCAATATCACAACTCTCTCTCTCCCATCAACTCGATTTCATATAAGCCAAGCCACTAGGAGTGCAAGTGAATTAACGATCCACTATCCTCAAGTTGGGGGAAAGAAACATTCCTGTTTTCTAGGGAGATTCTAGTAGCTACCCTCTTGTATAAATAAACATTAAGACCTCATTAGGGTTTGAGATTTTTTTTAGCTAAGTATCTATTGATCTCAAGAACTTGGAATGTTTATTGTGACTGTTATCAGATGTATTAGACGTTTTTTTGATGATAATGAGAAGTTTTTTATTGTGTTATCATTGAGTTAGTTCTAAAGTGCTTAGGCTCTTGGGTTTTGGCCCAAACTAGTGGCTTAGGTTCCTATTTTGTATTTGTATTTATTTATTTTTCAAGTAGTCATTAGTTTCTTTCATTTCAGTAGGAAGTAATCCATCAAAACCTGTGGTAGCAGCATCTACTTCACCTCTCGTGGGGGAGCATGGGTGGAAGGATTCACAACTACAACTCGATTTTTTTTTTATGATTTATTAGAAACATATTTGTGTAGTTATCCTATTCTGCATACGATTTTTGTAGTTTAGGAGTTGGTTTGATAATTAGATCAGGTTTTTGGCATAAATTAGATAACATTTAAATTCAACTCATTTTTTCCACTTCTAGTTGTTGCATTTTGTTAATGATAATTGTTAGTATGCATGATTGCAACACTAGCTTGATGTGCACACAAGGGAACCCTCGCCACCTCCATCTTGGAATACCTCACCTCATCTTATGAACTCCCAATTCTATCCAAAAAATTATGTTTCCTGAGATCATTTTCCTCTAGCCATCGAGAGCATCCCTCCTAGTGAAAAACAGGCCTTCAAGGGGCTCTGATATTAGCTAAGGACTTTGGCCACCCTTCACTTATTTTCCTCAAATTATATCCACCTTTCCACAATCTTAACCCATCACCTCCACCTCTTAAAACCTCTTGACATCCCTCCTATAGCATTGCATGCCCTACTATAGAAATATAGGGCTCCTGTAGCAGCCACCTATAGCACACCTGTAGGACCTCATTCTTCCACCAGATTTGATTCTTGCTACAACTTAGATTTATTTTACAAGAGAATTGACCTACAACTAAGATTTCCTGATTAAGGGAATCTCCTAGGTGACAAAAAAGCCTCCTTTTCCTTCATTACAAAAACATAATAGTTTTATTCCTTTCATCACAGAATTGGTACATGTAGAGCATTGATTTACATGAAAGTGTGAGATATTTAGACGAAACACAATGTTGTTACTTACAGTATGATAGGTTTTTAAAGAGTAGCTAGCTTCTTTTATGAAAATAGATTCTATAACTAGATGGATGATTGCAAGATAATGTAGTTTCATTTCTACAAGATAATGTATATATTACCTTCTCCTGAATTTCTACAATAGAATTTGCAAACTCAAGTTAATGTCGTTTTCCATTTATTAGTTAGAGGTAGCTTCTAAATTGCATATTCATTAGATGATTCAATAGGAGGAATGGTCTTGGAGAATTGTTGATCATATTTCCTTGTTGAGGGTGGCATGAGTATAATCCCATCTACTATGCATATAACACTTTCACCTCTAGGTTGTACGAACCCCAGGTTGATAAATAGAGTTGAGTAGCCCTTGTGAGTTGCAACACTCTTGGTGCAATACCAGGGCTCACCCCATGCCTCTGAACTATGTTATAGTGAGGATCAAAGGCCTATTTATTAGTGAGAAATAGTGGAAAACCCTAAACATCCAAAAAAATAACCTTAGGGGATGAAGCTCCAAAATTGTTGGCTATGTTGGGGTAAATTGGTACATCAACTTCCCGAGGTCGTAGCTTTGGCATACGATCTCTGTTTGATGCACATAATACCTCGTCCGAAATATATATCTGATTACTATAAAATTTGATTCAAAATATCATAAAAATTCTCACATTTACCTGTTTGCCAAAAAATTGTCATCTAGGGCCTCAAACCGACTCTAGAAATTCACGGCCCGAAAAACTGCCATAAATAGTAATTTGTGCTACAATTAAGGAAACTGAAAAACTGAAAGAAACGATGGTGGGGGTCCAAGTGGAATAGACGAGTGTCTACCAGTGTCCACCTAGATCAAGCATGTAATTTAAGGAAGAGCTCCAAAAGCACCAACAAAAAAAAGTACAACATCCCCACCCTCCTTAAATACTATTGTTATGTTTCTCCAATAGGCACTCATTAGAATTTATTTTATTCAGTAAGAGGCCTTGATATAATTTTTATATTAAGTTATGTTTAGAAAAAATTATTTAAAACTTAATTTATTTCTCAAATTTATTGTAAAGTATATTTCATTCATATTACAAAATTGAACCTCCATAAAATCACAGTTTTTTTCTTTTTTAGTGTTTTTTGGATACAAATATCGTTTACAAAGTAAATTAATTCTAAAATTCATTTTGACTTGTTATATAAAAGTGGGTCTCTTCATAAAGTAATTTATTTGTAAGTGTAAGCTTATAGGAAAATGAAAGAGAAATATATTTATTTTTCATCAACATCCATCACCATGTAGGCCAACTTCTACTTTCCACATGGCTCTTTGTCACTATTACTACACTTTTTAAAAAATGGAACGACTTTCACATTATAAGTCCAATTATAGTGCTATTTTATGTAATTTTTTGAGAGTTTTCCATCCAAACATTTGGTTTCATATTTTCAAATAATATTATCTACATATTTTAATATGGCCACTGTAAGAAATATTTTTAGTGCCAACTACTTGTCATGGAAATACCACATGTAGGTTTTACTAGGAAGCAAATAATTGTACCACATTATGTTGGGAAGACAAATAACACCCATTTATGTTGATAGGAGATCCAAATGGGATAATAGGAATAACCAAGCATGTAGATTGATTGAAATTTCCATTTCTATTAATTTTCAATTTTATATTCAAGAAATCAAAGATGCAGATGAAGCTTGGGAAAAACTGAAAAATAAATTAGTGAACCTAATATTATTGAAACTCATTAGCCTAAAAATAAAATCATGACTATAATTCTTAATGATTTGTCTTGCATTGAAAATTGTTTATCTCAGTTTAAATCACTTAGACATTGATTAGTAGATTTTCAATTTGAACTAAAGGATGAATGTTTCATATGTGTTATTCTTTTAAAGATTTTTTCTACATATTTTTCCTTTGAATCTACATTTTATGTCATTAAAAAAGGTTTTGGGGAATGCCTATCCAAAATATTCTCTTGAATATTTTATTTACCCTCTTATTAGAGAAGAAGACAAGCTCCTACATATTTGAGTGATTAGCAATGAACATACATTTAACAAGGCCCTAGTGGCCCAACATAATGATAACACCATGAATAAAAAAGAGAAACATCCTCGCAATAAAAAGTAAAATAATGGTCCAAAGCCATCTTAGGTAGCTTATACTCTTAATTATAAAACATGAAAAAATTAAAGAGTAAGAATACTGACAGATGATACAATTACTATGGGAAATATAAACATGCCGAGTCTAATTATTTTAAAGTGATAAAGGTTTGAGGAGAGACAATAAAAAAACATAACATCTTCCTTGCTTCATCTTCTAACACTTCTTCTCATGGACATGGAATTTCAACATCTACATACTCCTTGAATTCATCATCGAATTATTCTTTTAATGAGTTCTTTACAAATTATGGAGCATCTTATCATATGGCTAAGGATAGAGCCATTTTTTACTCTTAATCATTGCAACGGAAAAAATATATTTGTTGTTGATGGTATATCTCTTAGTGTTGTTGGGCATGGAACAATTCAAGTTTATATTGGTCATTTCAATGGCATATTATGTGTTCTCAACCTTTCTTTCAAGCTTATATTAGTATATGATATCACTCATTCAAGTGAAGGTAAAATGATAGATTTTTCACCTCACCAAGATGTAAATAAGGAATTAGAATACCATAAGAATTTCCTTGCAACTAGAATAGTTAATGATATTTTTAGGTTGCAAAAGTTTGACAATTTTGAGTCATCGACTTTTCCCTTACTTTAAATTTCTCATAGTAGTAACTTGAGAAAAAAATATCATGAAATATTTGGTTATCTAAATTATCACACACTACAACAAATGTGTAATCATAATATAGTGATGAATCTTCCTATAGTTTCTTGTAGAGATGGTATTTGTTCTTGGCAAAAATCATTTTCACAATTTTAACAAACATGCCTTGTGACATGCCTTAGCCTCTTTACAACTTGTTGATAGTGATATGTGCCATCCAGATTTTTATCCTTTTTTCTTTGAGTTCAAGTACTTTTTAACTTTCATTAATGAAATTTTCAAATTCACCTGGGTTTATTTTTAAATCTTAAAAGTGAAATTTTGGATTTGTTCTTGGCATACAAGGCTCTTGTAGAAAAAAAATGCACATTAACTATAAAGATTAAGAACAAATAATGGAGGGGAATATGTCAATAATAAATTCACAACTTACTACACTACATGGGTTATTCAAATTCAATATATTGTTCCATATAAACCACAAGAAAAATATATTACTAAAATAAATAGTCATACATTAAATTAAATCAGTAATTATATGATTCCATCTAATGGGTTAATTTTTTATTATTAGGCGTAAGTAATAAACTACAAGAATTACATAATAAATTGGACTCACACAATTTTTAATAAATATAATACAATATGAAATATGTTAGAACATTAATCCATATGTAAGACACTTATATATCTTTGGTAGTGTAGAATGATACATTTCTTGATGAAAAAAAGGAAAGCCTTATGGCCTAAGAGTCAAAAGTGTATTTTCGTTGGATATTTTGAATATATAAATGGTTATATATTTCTTCAACCTCACTACAATGAAATAGTCATTGGAGGCAATGTTTAATTTGATAAAAATATCTTGTCTTGTGAACTTAATGTTTTTGTTCTACCCTCTTTGTTCTATGATCTATCTTCAAATTTTGTACCACCTTCCCTTATCTTTCTAATTTTCTCTTCAAATGATGACACTCAAGATTTAAGTACACCTTCTCTTTCTCACATTACTATACTAAACATGAACTTCCACCAACGCCAAAACCTTCAACATGGGTTTTTTCAAAACGTGAAGTATTTGTTGACATTTTCGATGATCATATAGATTTATTTCATAATAATTCATACCTATAACAAGCCTCATATATTTCGGATCAATTTTTAGATACTAATTATCTAAAAGAATTTGAAAAATATTTAGGCCATCTAGATTTGGAAATGATAATGAACTGATAATAGTATTTCTTGGTGCAGAATGATACTTGGGAACTTGTACCTCCTCCAAAAGGAAGAAAACATGTTATATGTAAATTGGTATGAAAAACAAAGAATGAGATGGAAGTGTTGAAATACATAAGGAATAATTAGTTACTAAAGGTTCTATTAAGTTGAATAAACTGACTATGACGAAACCTTTTTCATTATCATGAAAATGGATTCCATCTGCCTTGTTCTATCCATTATTTCCTCACATGCATGGGAGGTCAACCACATGGCTTTTAGATCCACCTTCTTTCATGGAGATCTACAATAATAAATCTATTGCAAAAAAACTCTTGGTTATGTTTAGAGTGACTCCAGCCTTATTTTCCTCCATAATAAATTTTCATATAGTTTTAAAAAAACTCCTCAAGCTTCACATGGAAAAATGGATATCTTGCTTCTTAACACCAACTTCTACGATATTTTTCTGACCACAATGTATACACTAAGAAAGTAGGAAGTTGTCTAATAATCCCTTTTCTTTATGTTGATGAAATTATCCTCACCAATAGTGACTCTAAAAGTTTAGCCCTTGAGAATTTAATCCTTAAGATGAATTTTGGAATGATAGACTTAGGATATTTGAATAATTTTGTTTGCCTTCAAGTATCGCAAAAAATCTAAGGAAATTACCTTTCTAGATATAATTATGTATGTGACATTCTTTATTTCTTTGATAAGGAAGATTGTAAATCAATCCTGTTTTTGTTTCAGTCTGGATTCAAACTTACTACCAGCTACATCACACCCAAAATTGACGAAACTTTGTATTTTTAGTTAGTTCGTAGCCTCCTATAATTGACTTATTAATGTCTTAATATTTCCTTTCTACTGGTGGTGTTGTCAAATATGTGAAAATATCCCATGAAAATTATTGGAAAACAAAAAAAAATAATACTCAATGTATCCAAGGTACAATTTGTTAGTGATACATTACACTTCATGGGGTACTCTTTCATTGGTGGTTTCACTAATTCAGATTGGGATAGAAACCTTGATGCTCAAACTCGACTATAGGTAATTTTTTTAGCCTTCTTTGCACACCTATTAGTTATGCTTGTAAAACGAAGCAAGGTATTTCTCCTCCACAAAATAGAACCAGAGTCACAAGTAGAAATTAATTCAAGTCAAGAAGTGTTTTGGATTTCGTAGATCCTTTAAAGTTTTGATTCTAGTAGCATCATCTTAACACTATACGGTGTGATAATTAGAGAGCCATAAATGTCACTAAAGACTCATTTTAACATAAATGCAGCAAACACATTGAGCTACAAATTCACTTTATTATAAATCTCATTCATGATTGATTTATTGAAGTGTTTTTTTCGCTATAGATAATCAAGTTGCGGAAATTTTCACAACGTCTCTTAAAGAAATGAATTTTTCTAAAATTCAACCTATGTTAAGGTTTAAGAAGTTGTCATTATGTGGGGAGGGGGTGGTGGGTAGACTATAGTGTCTCCTTCCTTCTCTTATTGTGCCACCTTTTTTAATCCTTCAATCCTATCCTATGTTTCTCTTAAGAGGGGATGTTAGGATATTTAAACACACAGGATTTTGTTAAGTTTGACTTGATCCAATGTGCATATTTCGTAAAAAAAAAATTATGAGTTTATTTCTTTACTATTCATTAGTTTCATTGTATACCAATGTCTATGATATGTTCTAGACATAATTGATGCAACGACTCATATTATCCTTAATAGTAATAACTATTGGTCCATGCCTAACACTTGACTGGTCTAGGATCTTTGTTTAAAGAGATTTAAGGGTCATGGTTGAAGATCAATTGTGAGAAATCTAAAATATAATATTTACTTTTGGATTAAAATTGTCTCAAATGGACAGATTGGCAAGGGACACTAATTAATTTCCTCTTACAGGGTTTTAACCACATAAAAAAGCTATCATTGTGATTTTTGATTTGGTTGTGTGAGTGGTTTATTAAGTTGTTTGTCCTACATGCAATACAATGTTAACCCAAACACTTATGTGGAAGTTCTCAATATCATTTTTAGTTAATAACCATTTAAATTCATAGTTCTCTCATCCCAAAGTATTGATAATGTATTTTATAATGGCTCTTTTATTTTACAATACATTCAATAACATTTAGTGATGAATATATAATAATATGTCAAATTTAATGAGGTCATGGATGGTATAAAGTGTTACTGAATTAGTCTATATTTTTCTATACCAGTGCATATTCTTGAAAAAATCCCTTTATAAATAACCACTTCCACGTTGATGCAAATTATGAATGACAATTTCACAAAAAATGTGCCTTCTTTAATGATATTATCTTTCAAACATGCCAAGGACATGTTGGTTGTAAGACTTTATTTTTATTTGAAAATAATGCTTCATGAAGAAAGTTAGATACAAGACTGTCTCTCAACTTGCTTCATCTTCTTCCATTAAAAACAAGAGACTAAGTATGGAGAGTTAAGGAGTATGATTTGAGGAATGAGAAGGAAAAAATGGGGGTTATGGAAATGTAAGGAAGTGGAACTTTGTGGGATGTGGTGTGTCAGTATTATAAATTATGTCCTAAATTCTACAAAGTTTCATGAAACTTTTTAAGTGTCAAATTGATGTGCGGTATGGGAATGCAATGGTTGGTAAATGCAGAAGCTATTACATGGAATTATCTACATTTTCACTTTATTTTTTTCAAATTGTTGGGCTTTTATGGAAACATTTTATGCAAACATAATTTATGTGGATAATTTTTAGATGCTTATTTTCTGGAATTTTGAAAGGATTTAAAGATACTAAGGGGTAATACATAGAATTAACATTTAATTAAAAAACAAAAGAAAAATAAAAAATAAAAAAATGCAATCATAATGGTGTGTATATATTGATTGAGAAACATTCGTCAGTGGTGACCCACAAGGTGAGGTACTTGGTTAAATTAATCCTTTCTCTAGTAGCCATTGTAATTTATTTTTCACTTTATTTGGTTCTAGAACAAATTTTCTATACAACCCAATATTTCGTAACAATGAGTTTGGTAGTAAATGGAAGTTGTGCATCACTCCCCTCTTAGGTGGTAGAACTTTATATTCCTAGAGAAATCAAATGTGTAACTGGAACAACTCATCTAGTTGATATTTCTTCTTTCTAATACATCCCTCAATCGATGTCTTTACTACTAACAATTCACCCCCTAACTATTTCTCTCTTAATAAAAGAAATATATATTTTTTGACTAGGACTAATCAAATTTTTGGATTTTTTAGTGCTAAGTGGATAGATAATCAATTTATATTTGTGTGCATTGATGACTAAATGCTTCCAATCACTCATCATCTAGTATTGGTTTTCTCTACATATGAAAATTGCATCCCTCATACACATGTACTCGATTAAAAACAATAAATCACAAACGTCAAGGGGTACAATGTCTACACCCAGTTCATCAGTAAATTTGAACTAATAATATTTAGTGTCATTGATATTTTCATCCTTATTTACCCATGCCAATAGATATAAAATAAAATCATCATGCACCTCAAAGGAAAGCATGTTAACCAAATCATTTTCTATGAGGTTGGTATGTCAGGTGAAGTTAAACAGAGTATTCACCTTATCCTTTTCAACTTATTAAATAATGTTATTTTATTCATCTCTTTCTCTTCCTTGTGGTGACTACTTTGATTCACCTGATTTTAGAATATATTATATAAAATCTTCTCATCTGAAACTAAGATGCTCTAGTTAAGGTTACTAGCTAGACCTGTGCTTTGCATGTTTCTCTTCCCTCTTCCTTCTTGTTTTTTTTATTCATCTCTAGATGTAGCTTACAATACTTAGATTTGGTGTGAGTATTGATATTACAATTATCGCAATGATATCTTAGATATTTTCACTGATATGTAATCGCTATTGTTCACTTTTATTTACTTTTACACTTTATCTTCCCCTTTGTAGAGGAATATTGATGGCCTTTAATTTTAGACCCATTTTGTTTTCCTTTATTATGGACCAAATTATCTAAGTATTATGCTTCCACAAAAAAAATCATCTATGGTAATAAGTTTGATGATCAACAGTTTCGTTAGTAGATGACTATATAAACCCCTAATACAACCAACATAGTCATACTTTTTCCAAAGTCCTGTATAATTTTCCCTAGCCTCTAATTGAAGTGGTGCCAATGGGCCTACTTTTCCTTGACATACCCAACATGGTATTACTAGGACTTGATGAGAGTTTTGTATATATCCTTCTTCGTAACTAGTCGATCAACCTCCCACCTAAGTGTCTCTATCTAGATTTCGGACTAGGTTAGTGCACGAGATTCTATATTTAGTAAAGAAAATGAAATATTATGTTCTTCATCTATGTTATGGACACTAAAAAGAAATTTTATATATTGCAACCAATGATTCAACCTAACGACATCAATATGACCTTGGTAGCACTTTATGCCCATATTTTCTTCCAACTTTAATAGAGGTAATGAATGAGTGATGACATTCAAATTTCATTTCATTTTATTCATTTATTTTTTTGAATCCTTTCTGAAGCCTTCACTACCACTTAATTTCTTTTTCAATCTATCTTCTAATTTAGAGCAACCAATCTCTCTGAATGGTTTAATATTTCTCACTAAAACTACTATGAGGAGGGCCATGATATGAAACATATCAATGTCTTGTTATTCAATACTCAAGAATATATTTTTTCCTACATCCTAAAGGGTTTATATGGTAGTACTCATCTACCATAGCTAGGGTTTTATTCCTTCCTTCTTAGGAAAATTATTATACCATACAACTTAAAACCCCAAACAAAACTTATCAATACCAATATGATTTATAAACCAATATTCCGATAGAATATTTCATCAAAACCGATATTTCAATATTCAAAAATATTTTATTATGTAAATGATTTCTTTAAATCTAAAATTTATTATTACTATATTAAGGCTAAAATTTATGGAAGTATCTAAAATTAAATAAAAAAATCAATAAGCAATGAACACACTATGGACATAAATGAACATAGTATGCATCTAAGGAAAGTCAATATGGGAGAAAACACAACTAGAAGGTGAGGCCTATGTTGTAGTTTGTTTTTCCAAGAATGAAATACAAGTACAAAGAAGGGACACTCAATACTAATTTTTCTTTGATGTAGTACCTTGAATGGTCGGTACATGATCTTCCACCACTTTTTCATGCTCTCGAATCTAACTCCTAGATTTTTTTTTAAACTATGGAACACATGTAAGGTTAAAGGCCAGAACACCTAATCCTCCTAGTAACACATTATTTAACATAGCATGATCACCCTATAGGGATAATGTTTGGAGTCTTTGCATTCCTTAGTTGCCAATTATTGTTAAGCTTTTTTCCTTTTCAGAGTCTTCTTGGATGCCCAAAACTCTGTATATCATGGTGGGAGGAATACTTTTTATGCTCGAATCTAATTGAGGTGATTTTAAAAAAATTAGAAATCAATGGCTATTTTAAAATATTATCAAAATACTTAGAGAGTTATGCTTGTAATGTTTTGACCCAAAAATTGTCATTTAAGAGATCAAAATAATTATAAAAGGCTTTCCACTCCAAATTCCCAAAATCAAACCCACCCAAAAAGAAAATTGATCCAATTTTTCTACCCAAAAAATATGAAGGTAACTAAAAGTGTATATAGTGACTAAAAAAGTTATAAACCAACAATAATAAAAAATAAATAAATAATAAACAATTACCTCTAATACAACTTAAAAGAGAAATAACATCATTAAATGTGATACACCTATTTTATATTTTTATGAAAAAAAATGGTTTTTTATTTTTTATTAATAAAAATATTAAACTATTTCATATTATAATATGAATATATTTTAATAATTAATAACATATATTTATTTAATATCCTTCAATAAATTTTAATAATTAAATCTCTACTAAAAAAAAAAAAATCCAAGTGAAAGAATCACTACCAATTTGATATTTTATTTAATTACAAATTTAAAATTATTAATTATAAAATTAAAATTAAATTATTATTGTGATTAAAATTAATTAAGCAATGCGAATCACTGAAAGCACAAAGTTTGTAATATTCCCAAATGTCAAAAGCAGGAATATAGTGCAAAACCATGGAAATAGCAGTGTAAAACATCACATAAAAGTATGAGACCAATATGGAGACCTTCCATTCATCATAACAACAACATATATGTATAAAATAATGGGCTACAATACATACAACAAGATAGAACAAGCCTCCAATGGAGAAAACCCTCAACTCAGCTTTAAAAGAACTGCCACAGTAAATGAGTACAAAAAATATTATGGGATGATATATTCCTTAATAGATACAACAAATACAGATAAAGGCTTTATACAACCTCCAATGAAGAACCCAAAAAGGGTTTTCAGAAATACACCACTATATAAGCTGGGAATCAAAGCCCTAGGGCTGAAGGTTCACTGCAACATATAAAATGGAAAGGTGTGGCTGATTTGATATGCCAAAGAATATAGCCTTCTCCAGAAAAACTCCTCCCCAAATGGTGTACTGAAACCACCCTGCAACTCCTCCCTGAAAATAACGCAATCAAAGACAAAAACTGCACTGTAGGGGCAAATAAATAAGTGGCCTAATGACAAATGATTCAATAAGGCTCAAGGGCCTTCCTTAATAACCTCCAAATGAAAAGGAACTTTCCTGCACTGAAAATAAGCACTGAAGTGACCCAAATGTGTTCTCCTCTACTGCAACTTTCATCACAACACAAACCTCAGCATGATCTGCATTGTAGATGAAATATGTAGCTTGGCCTAATGCTTGAATGTGGAAATATAGTGAAAACTCTTACTTTGTGGCCTCTCAAGGATAGAGGATGGATTCCCGATCATCAACACCCTGTGCCAAACAACAATACAAGCTGAGCTAAAGAGCTCAAGAAAGTTATATGTATAAATAGACCATATATCAAAACATAAACATCAACATAACATAATGAAATATGGCTGCCATCCTCTTCCTTATATAAGTGATGAGCTTCCTAACCCTAAGCCCCATTCATTTATGACACTATTTCCATGCAAAGAGTCTCCATATAAAACTTCTTTGTCCCATAATGAATGCCACTCCTCCATGATAATGTTGTTGACTCGGTCAAGGTTGACCCAGTCTATGTGTTCCAGCCCCTTTTCACACCTAAGGGTGCTTAATTAAACTGCCAAGATGTCCTCCTTCCACATTGGCATTGATTTTATTCATATTAGGGAGATTTATGGATCTCCATATCCTCTTATTCATCAAACAAGAAAGCAAAAACATAATTTAACATTCCAAATAGCTCATGGCTAATTGGGAATATTACAAGAAATAATTCCATAAATGAATGGGGCTTAGCATTAGGAATCTCATCACTTATATAAGGAAGAGGATGGCAACCACATTTCATTATGTTATGCTGATGTTTATGTTTTGATATATGGTTTATTTAGACATAAAGCTTTCTTCAGCTATTTAGCTAAGCTTGCAGTGTTGTTTAACACAAGTTGTTCCTGAACGGGAATCCCACCTCTATCCTTGAGAGGCCTCAAAGGAAGATTTTGCACTATTTTTCCACATTTAGGCATTAGGCCAAGCTTCATCTTTCATCTACACCATAAATCCTGTTGAGGGTTGTGTTGTGTTGTAGGTTGTCGCAGTGGAGAACACATTTGGGTCACTTTAGTGCTTATTTTCAATGGAGGAGGGTTCCTTTCCATTTGGAGGTTAGTAAGGAGGGCCCTTGAGCCTTATTGCAGCATTTGGCATCAAGCCACTTATTTATTTTTCCCTACAGCATAGTTTCTGTCTTGGACTATGTTATTTTCATGGAGGAGTTGCAGAGTGGTTTCAGTACACCATTTGGGGAGGAGGTTTTCTAGAGAATTGATCAACCTTTCATCTAGAGAGCCAATTGAAGGAGGCTATGTTCCCTTGAGCCTTATTGCAGCATTTGGCATCAAGCCACTTATTTATTTTTCCCTACAGCATAGTTTCTGTCTTGGACTATGTTATTTTCATGGAGGAGTTGCAGAGTGGTTTCAGTACACCATTTGGGGAGGAGGTTTTCTAGAGAATTGATCAACCTTTCATCTAGAGAGCCAATTGAAGGAGGCTATGTTCTTTCACATTTCTGATTAGCCACACCTTTCCAGTTTATATCTTGCAGTGAATCTTTATCCCTAGGGATTTGATTCCCATCTTGTATAGTGGTGTATTTCTGAAAACCCTTTTTGGCTTCTTCATTGGAGGTTGTATAGAGCCTTGATCTGTATTGTTTGTATATATTAAGGCATATATCATCCCATGATATTTTTTGTACTCATTTTCTATAGAAGTTCTTTTAAAAATACGTTTTAGTAGTGTCTCCAGCATTTTGATATAGTAGCAACACCTCTTATTAAGGGTTTTCTCAATTGGAGGCTTGTTTTATATTGTTGTATGTTTTGTGGCCCATTATTTTATACATATATGTTGTTTTTATGATGAATGGAAGGTCTCCATATTGGTCTCATACTTTGATGTGATGTTTTACACTGTTGTTTCCATGGTTTTGCACTATATTCCTACTTTTCCCATTTGGGAATATTACACTGGTATCAGAGCAGAATCTTAGCTCACCATGTGCATCTTGAAATCCAGTATGTCATCAGAAGAAGGACATCCTGTCATAGATAGAGAGAAGAGGTATCTCAGAAGAATAAATTAGAAGTTTGATTATATAGATGATAAATAAGACAAGGGTAAAATCCCTTTATCAGGAGAAGATGAGGAGAAGGAGTACCCAAAGTTTCTTCGTCAAACTATGCAAGACATTGATAGAGAAATAAAGGAGGTGAGGATGGATAGATACAAAGAATCCCCTAAAGGATTTCTACATGGTGAAGACTCTGTCATTTCTCATCACTGGAATGATCAACCAGTGAAGCAACAACAAGTTTCCCAATGCTCTACCATGCCTACATTCTTAGAAGTGGGAAATGAAGGGTTTCAAGAACAAGAAATCTTGAAGACTCTTTCATGGATTATGAGTCTCAATCTCAGAGATTCAAGGATTACTTTAGTTTTCAAGATTTTTTTCAAATCAAGGACAATAGGAGACCCAAGCATCACAATAGAGGTGGAGGATTCATTCAGAATCATGATCTACATCGAACTATGGGCAGATTTTTCTTACCCAACTTTGATGGATCATCTAAATGCACTTCCAAATCATCGGTAAAGAAGCTTGACATATAGTTCCAATGGAACAAAGTAGCAGAGATGGAGGACATCAAGATAGCAGCACTGCACATTGAGGGTGAGGCACATGATTGTTGGTTTCATCCCTTGTCTAAATTGGGTCATGCCAATGTGACTGCATATTCAGAGTTCACAAGGAGTTTGGAGGAGATGTTTGATAGGAGAGACTCGGAGGCACCATTCATGGGGCTAGCAAAGCTCAAAAAATCAGGTAATCCAAAAAATTACATTTCTGAATTTCTAAAACTTTCTATTATGATTCGTGATTTATCTGCATCAAGAAGGGTCTATATGTTCATTGATGGGTTAGCAGAACCTCTTTATGGGTTGTTTAAGCCTACCAAGCCCACTACCCTTCAACATGTCATTGAAAGGGCTACATATCTACAATATGACTTGCCAAAAGCAAAGGGAACATTTTAGCAAAATCCCACTTTTCCATCAAAGGGCAAAGAAGAGAAGGCTCCTTTCTCAAAAGAGAACCAAATTAAAGTACCTCTTAGTGATGATGTTCGAAGGGACTTGAGGGGAAGGAAGCATTGCTTCACATTCCAAGAATCATGGGCACTAGGACATAGATGTGCAGCAAGAAAGGCACACTATATAGAGGGCTTCTGAGATGATGAGGAGGAAGAATAAGAAGAATGAGTAGGGGGTCAGAGTGTTGGAATAGCAGGAGATCATCCACCACCACTAGAAGGTGAGGATGGATAAATTTCTCCAATTAGAGGGACTCTTGCATCATTGAGAGTGGTACCCAAATATTAGGGAACTTCCACATAGAAAAAAGAGTTGGATTTGCGTAGTGGAAGCAAGGACACGATTTTCCCATCTATTATGCATATGAGGTTGACCCACGAGACATCATTGTTTTAAGGCAAACCAGTTGGGAGGCCACCTGATCTGGAGTTGGTGAGAGATGTATCACAATATGTTTCACCCCTCATATATCAAGGAGGAGTGGGAACATTGGGAGACTATGATACACTGCAAAGAGTCCTGGGTAGACTCATGGAGGAGGGAGACATTCTCCCACTATCATCATTGCCCACTCTCACACCATAGTTTGCGCTAAGAGAGGATGCTACAGGTTTGGAGGATGACACCATCATGGTGCAAGGAGATTATTCCTTGAATTTAGAGGCTCAGAAGATAATATAACTTGGGGATAAGTCTTCCACATATAGAAGATGGTGGTCACTCATGCATTCTTTGGAAAAACTCAGGAAGTTTTGGTTAGGGGATAGCTTCCCATGGAATACTAATCTCCAAAAGCTTCAACCCTTACTTGAGCATGGGCAGCGACAAGAAGAGCAACATGGAGAGGATCACAGCCCCCCAACATGTGACTTTGGCATGGGAGATGTCAAAGAGCAGGACAACCACATGCTAGATGTTTTATATGATAGATCAGCAGCACTGTCACTTGGGAGAGTAGATCCATATTGGAAATCCGAGCTGTTGGTGGATTATTCCAAGGATATTTTCATGTGCATGATACTTGATGACCAGCTACATGAGGAGGGGTGTTCAGTCAAAGATGAGCTCATCTACTATCATGGGAGGATCTCCTTGTCTCGATATTCCAAGCTCAAGGAGAAGTTACTACAACGAGCACATGAAGATTTTCTCTTCAGCCATACTTATTCTATGAGAGCATACCACACCATCATGGAGGGTTATACTTTGGAATGCTTTGAAGAGGAGATATATCAACATTTGAAGAGATGCATGGATCATGTTGAGATGGATGAGATACATAGCTCTTTGAAGGAGTTATCACAACCACCTCTTTCCTCTTTTTTAATGAGAGGGGATATATCTATGAGCCACTCCATTTGTATGAGAAGATATTATGGTAAGGAGCATGTTTATATGCATAATGATTTACTTGATGATTATTTGCATTCCTTTACCATGTATGTACATTCCATTGCTCCCATTAGGAGCATTATTCCATATAAAATTCATGGCCAACTTTGGGCCATAAAATATGTTGAGCATGGCTACTCCCTAGGAGGATATAGGGAGATGATTTACCACTCTAGGTCCACTCCAAAGGCACCAAAAATTTCTCACCTTTTTAAAACTTGTGAGAAAACTATGGCAGCAAGTAAGTGGTGGAAAAACCACTTACCATATCACTATTTGATGCAGTCAGGAGACCTACTGTGATGGTTCCACATGTGGGACTATGACCCACCTCCATTTTTGCATATTACTGTATATATGTAGTTGTTTTTGATCCCATACATTGGTGATGTTCTTATTCTTTTTATGGGAATTATTGGAGGGAGGATGGAAGGACTGGATGTGCCCTTTGGGAAAGAAATTCGCCATGTTCATTATGCTACATGTTTTAGGAAGTAAATTGGGCAAACCATGATTGTTTCATTGGATCTATTGCTTCCTTGTGGGATGAGCCATTTGCATCTCATGAGAAATTGGGAGGGGATTGTCATGGAGGGATGGATTGGGAGACACTTGGCTTATGAGGGAATATTATCACATAGAAGTGTCACCAATGGTGGAGGAGAAGAGTTACAAAACTCACGTTTATAGTTTCTTCAGGACAAGCAACATTTGGCAGGGGAGGAATGTAATATTCCCAATTAGTCTAGAGCTAGTTGGAATGTTAAATTTTGTTTTTTCTTTCTTGTTTGATGAATAAGAGTATATGGAGATCCATAAATCTCCTTAATATGAATAAAATCAATGCCAATGTCTAAGGAGGACATCTTGGCAGCTTAATTAAGCACCATTAGGTGTGAAAAGGCACTGGAACACATAGACTGGGTCAACCTTGGCTACCTTACAATGAATAAAATTATGGGTGCTACCTGAATCAATCAACACTATTACCTTTTTCTTCTTTGATATGTCCTTCTATCTTGAGAGTTTAAGGAGTGGTAATTCCTGCTAGTGCATTACACGATATGGTCGGATTCATTTCTTTCTCTTCTAGGGCTGGTTCCTGGTGTATATCCTCTTCTTGTTCATTTTCTTCTTCTTCTTCACAATCTATGTAAAATAATTTGTTCTCAACACACTTATGACCTTTAGTTTATTTGCTATCACAACTGTAGCAAAGCCCTTTGCTCTATTTTCTTCCAATTGTTGTGGTGTCAACCTTGTAGGTTGTGGAAATATAGGCATAGCAACACTTCATTCTTTATAGAATTGAGTTGTAGGCTTCCTTGTCGCCATAATTTTACATTCAACTTTTCTTGCCAACCTGAATTCCTTCTCCAATAAATCAAGTTCCAAAACGCGAACTTCATGTTGGATGTTATCCTTTAAAGTGCCTATGAAGAGATCAATCCTGTGTTCCTCTGGAATATCAGTTACCCTTATATTCAATTTTTGGAAGTCCTCAATGTGCTGCCCCACTAAACCCTTTTGTTTTAGATTCATCAATTGGCTAAAGAAGTTGTTGCTCTTTGTATCCTCATAATGTGCTATCATTTCCTTCATAAAATTGACCAAGTGAAAAAAATTTTACGGGAGTAAAGCCATCGATACCATACAAATGTATTTTGTTCTAAATGTAAAGTTTCAATGCGTACATTTTGTGTGTTTTGCACATTATGGAGATCAAAATATTGCTCCATCTGTAGTATCCATGTTACAGGATCCTTTCCATCAAACTTCCTCATATCCATTTTTGGAATATGGTGGTTCTTCCCGCCAAAATTAGATTTTATGAAATCACGATTGACATTTACTTTGTTCTCATCATGAGGTTCTTCTACTATCTTTTCACCATTAGGAAACATTTCTTGTATCAACTTTTTCAAACCTTCCATGTCTGCTTTTAGAACATTCTTCATGTTTTCCATTTTCTCATCGATCTTAGCTTCCATGTCATCCATCTTAGATTCCATGCCAACCTCCATACCATCTATCTTAGATTCCACGCCTTTCTTCAAACCATCCATCTTAGTTTCCACGCCTTTCTTCAAAACTTCCATGTCATTTTTTGTTGCTCTTTGTGAGAGAGAAATTTGTTGCACTTGCTCTTGTAATTTTGATATGTCATGTTGCCATTCCTCATCTTCATGACTCATAGTAGAGCTTTACAAAGGCTTAATGGGTGTTGAATTCTTTTTAGGGGCCATTTTAGAATCCAATACTGATATCTATTCTACAATATGCCCTTGTAATCAATTCAACTTGATTATGCAAACAAGACTTATGCAATTCGGAAAACAAATACACACCTTTTACTTGATTTCGAGGAGCTCGATATTGAAATTGAATTATCTCTATAATTGCAGAACCTAAATATCTAAAATTCAGGCTTGTAGTAGCCCTCTGAATCTTCTTTCCAATTGCACAGGTCTGATATGATTTGGATTCTTCAAGAAAAAGTTGTGTCCAATCTCCCACAATGACCCAATTTTGGACTGGTTCAGTAGAGCGAACTTGTATGACTTTCCACATGTCATTTTTTCCTCCTTTGGCTCTAAAATTGATAACGAAGAAACTGCAGTACGTATACTTGTGACTAGTTTTTACGGCACTCCAATCCACGTCTCAGAGAGATATTTATGAATATTTTACCACGATCACCTCTTTGAGATGAAATTCAGGAGCCTGAAAAATCACTACCTTCCACAGATCATATCTCCAAAAATATTGTGAACCAAGCTCAGAAATATTTTTACGATATTCCTATGGATTTTGGCTTCACACCATAAAAATTTCATCTTCTGAGAATTCGTAGAAATTTTTTTATAGCGCAAATGCCACGATGACCTGTTTAGGAGCCTGAAGAAAGACCTAACTTCCACAGATCATATCTCCCAAAATATTGCGAACCAAGCTATGAAATTTTTTGACAATGTTCCTTAGGATTTCAGGTTCGCACCCTAAAAATTTCAGCTTCTAAAACTTAGTATACAAAAATTTATAGCGAAAATTCCATGGTGACCTATTTGGAGCAGCGAAACCCTAGAATCCAAAGCTCTTATATCAAATGTTGTGTAACCAGCTTCAAAAATAGAAGAAAAGAGATATCAATGCCTTAGAAATAAGCCACTTCAAGGGGGAAACCTCCAATACATTACATAAATGAGCAATTCTTGGATGATACAATTTACAAAACCTCCTTTCTATATATAGGAGTCCATGGGGCCATAATGTAATCCTAGTGGGCCACAATGTAATCCTAGCCGACCTAACAATAATAATTTAAGGGCACAATAATAACAAAATCGGGGTTACAAGGGTACAATAATAACAATAAGGGGGTTACACTAACAACAATAAGGCACTATATTAGTGATATAGGGACCTAATAAGATCTATAAGATCCCTTGCCAAAATCAAAGGCAACATTTCAGCAAAAGCCCTCTTTTCCATCAAAGGGAAAAGAAGAGAAGGTTCCTTTCTCAAAAGAGAGCCAAAGTAAAATACATCTTAGTGATGATATCCGAAGATACCTGAGGAGAAGGAAGCTTTACTTCACATGTCAAGAATCATGGGCACCTGGAAATAGATGTGTAGCAGGAAAGGCACATTATATAGAGGTATTCTCAGATGACGAGGAGGAAGAAGAAGAAGAACTAGCAGGGGGTCAAAGAGTTTGAATAGAAGGAGATGATCCACCACCACCAGAAGGTGAGGATGGAGAAATTTCTCCAATTAGAGGGACTCCTGCATCATTGAGAGTGGTACCCAAATATCAGGGAACTTCCACAGAGACAACAATGTTGGATTTGTGTAGTTGAAGCAAGGACATGATAGTCCCATCTATTATGCATATGAGGTTGACCCATGAGACATCACTGTTTTATGGCAAACCACCTGGGAGGCCACCCGATCCGGAGTTTGTGAGAGATGTCTCACAATATGTTTCACCCCTCATAGATCCAGGAGGAGTGGGAACATTGGGAGATTATGATACACCGTAGAGAGTCCTGGGTATACTCAAGGAGGAGGAAGACATTCTCCCACTATCATCATTACCCACTCTCACACCACATTTTTCACTTAGAGAGGATGCTACAGGTTTTGAGGATGACACCATCATGGTGCAAGGATATTATTTCTTGACTTTAGTGGCTCAGAAGATAATCTCACTTGGGGAGAAGTCTTTCACATATAGAAGATGGTGGTAACTCATGCAAGATTTGGACAAACTCAGGAATTTTTGGTTAGGTGATAGCTTCACATGGAAGACTAATCTCCAAAAGCTTCAACCCTTACTTGATCATGGGCAACTACAAGAAGAGAAACATTTTCAGGATACCAGCCCTCCAACATGTCACTTTGGCATGGGACATGTCAAAGAGGAGGACAACCATATGACAGATGTTTTATATGATAGATCAACAACGCTGTCACTTGGGAGCGCAGATCCATATTGGAAATCCCAACTGTTGGTGGATTATTCCAAGGATCTTTTCACATGCATGATACTTTATGACAAGCTACATCAGGAGGGATATTCAGTCAAAGATGAGGTCATCTACTATCATGGGAGGATATTCTTTTCTAGAGCTTCCAATCTCAAGGAGAAGTTACTACAAAGACCACATGAAGAATTTCTCTTCAGCCATACTTATTCTATGAGAGCATACCACACTATCATGGAGGGTTATACTTTGGAAGGCTTTGAAGAGGAGATATATCATCATTTGAAGAGATGCATGGATCATGTGGATATGGAGGAGATACAAAACTCTTTGAAATATTTATCACAACCACCCCTTTCCTCTTTTTGAATGAGAGGGGATCTACCTATGGGCCACTCTATTTGTATGAGCAGATATTATGGCAAGGAACATGTTTATATGCATAATGATTTACTTTATGATTATTTGCATTCCTTTACCATGTATGTACAGGTCATTGCTCCAAGTAGGAGAATTCTTCCATATAAACTTCATGGCCAAATTTGGGCCATAAACTATGTTGAGCATGGCCACTATACGATATAGGGAGATGATTTACCACTATCACTGGACTCCAAAGGCACAAAACATTTCTCACATTTTTAAAAGTTGTGAGAAAACTATGGGAGAAAGTAACTGGTGGGGAAACCACTTACCATATCATTATTTGATACAGTCAAGAGACCTACTATGCTGGTTCCACATGTGGGACTATGACCCACCTCCATTTTTGCATATTACTGTTTATATGTACTTGTTTTTGATCCCATACATTGATGATGTTATTATTATATTTATGGGAATGATTGGAGGGAGGATGGAAGGGTTGGATTTACCCTTTCGGAGAGATATTCTCCATGTTTATTACGCTACATGTTTCAGGGAGGACATTGGGCAAACCATGATTGTTTCATTAGATCTATGGCTTCCTTGTGGGATGATTCATTTGCATCTCATGAGAACTTGGGTGGAGCATATCATGGAGGGATGGATTGGGAGACACTTGGCTTATGAGTGAAGCTTATCACATAGAAGTGTCACTAATGGTGGAGGAGAAGAGTTGCAGCACTTTCCTTTACAGTTGCTTGAGGACAAGCAACATTTGAGATAGAAGGACTGTAATATTCCCAAATAGCCATGAGCTAGTTGGAATAATATTTTTTTTTTTTTTACTTTCTTGTTTGATGAATAAGAGGATATGGAGATCCATAAATATCCTTAATATGAATAAAATAAATGCCAATGTCTAAAGACGACATCTTGGCAGCTTAATTAAGCACCCTTAGATGTGAAAAGGGGCAAGAACACATAAACTGGGTCAACCTTGACCAAATCAACAGCGTTGTCATGGAGGAGTGGCATTCATTATGGGACAACGCAGTTTTAGATGGAGAATCTTTGCACAGAAATAGTGTCATAAATGAATGGGGCTGAGGGTTAGTAAGCTCATCACTTATATAAGGAAGAGGATGGTAGCCTTATTTCATTATGTTATGTTGATGTTTATGTTTTGATATATGGTCTATTTAGACATATAGCTTTCTTTAGCTGTTTAGCTAAGATTGTAGTGTTGTTTAGCACAGGGTGTTCCTGATGATGAATCAAACCTCTATCCTTGGGAGGCCTAAAACGAATATTTTACACTATATTTCCAAATTCAAGCTTTAGGGCAAGCTCCATCTTTCATCTACATCGCAGATCCTATTGAGGGTTTTGTTGTGTTGTAGGTTGCAACAATGGAGAACACATTTGGGTTAATTTAGTGCTTATTTTCAGTGGAGGAGGGTTCATTTCCATTTGGAGGTTAGTAAGGAAGTCCCTTGAAAATTATTGTAGCATTTGGTATCAGGCCACTTATTTATTTTCCCCTACAATGCAGTTTCTGTCTTGCACTGCATTATTTTTAGGGAGGAGTTGCAGGGTGGTTTCAGTGCACAATTTTGGGAGGAGGTTCTTTAGAGAAGGGATCATCCTTTCATCTAGAGATCTAATTGGAGGATGCTATATTCTTTTGCATATCATATCAACCACACTTTTCCAGTTTATATGTTGTAGTGAAGCTTCAGCCCTAGGGCTTTGATTCCCATCTTGTATAGTGGTGTAATATTTCTGAAAACCCTTTTTGGGTTCTTCATTAGAGGTTGTAAAGAGCCTTTATCTGTATTTTTTGTATCTATTAAGACATATATCAACAAATTACATTTTTTGTACTCGTTTTCTATAGTAGTTCTTTTAAAACTGTGATGTAGCAGTGTCTCTGGCATTTTGATATAGTAGCAGCACCTATTATTGAGGGTTTTCTCCATTGGAGGCTTGTTCTATCTTGTTGTATGTTTTTTTCCCCATTATTTTATACATATATGTTGTTGTTATGATGAATGGAAGGTCTCCATATTGGTCTCATACTTTGATGTGATGTTTTCCACTGCTATTTCCATGGTTTTGCACTATATTCCTGATTTTCCCATTTGGGAATATTACAGTGGTATCAAAGCATAATCTTGGCTCAGTCTGTGCACCTTGAAAGCCAATATGTCATCAGAAGAAGGAGATCTTCTCACAGATATAAGGAATAGGTATCTCAGGAGAAGAAACTTGAAGTTCGATTATACAGGTGATAAATAAGACAAGGGTAAAACCCCTTTATCAGGAGAATATGAGGAGAAGGAGTACCCAAAGTTTCTTCTTCAAACTATGCACGACATTGCTAAAAATATTAAGGATATGAGCATAGATATATACAAGGAATCCCTAAAGGATTTCTGCATGGTGAAGGCTCCGGCATTTCTCAGCACTGGAATGATTAACCAGTGAAGCATTAGCAAGTTTCCGAATGCTCTACAATTCCTACATTCCTAGAAGTGGGAAATGAAGGCTTTCGAGAACAAGAAACTCTTGAAGACTATTTCATGGAGTATGAGTCTCAATCTTAGAGATTCAAGGATCACTTGAGTTTTCAAGAATTTTTTCAAATCAAGGACAATAGGAGACCCAGGCATCACAATAGAGGTGGATTATTCATTCAGAACCATGGTCTACACCAAACTATGGCCGGATTTTTCTTACCCAACTTTGATGGGTCATATAAATGTAGTGCCAAATCATGGGTAAAGAAGCTTGACATCTACTTCCAGCTGAACAATGTACCAGAGATGGAGACCATCAAGATAGCAGCGCTGCACCTTGAGGGTGAGGCACATGATTGGTGGTTTCATGGCTTGTCTACATTAAGTCATGCTAATGTGATCGTATATTCAGAGTTCACAAGGAGGTTCATGGAGAGGTTTGATAGGAGAGACTCAGAGGCACCATTCATGGGGCTAGCAAAGCTCAAACAATCAGGTAATCCAAAAACTTACATTTCTCAATTTTTAAAACTTTTCGCTATGTTTCCTGATTTATCCGCAGCAAGAAGGGTCTATATGTTCATTGATGGGTTAGCATAACCTCTTTGTGGGTTGGTTAAGTCTACCAATCCCACTGCCCTTGAAGATGCCATTTAAAGCACTATAGATCTACAAGATCCCTTGCCAAAAGCAAAGGCAAAATTTTAGCAAAAGCCCTCTTTTCCATCAAAGGGAAAAGAAGAGAAGGCTACTTTATCAAAAGAGAGCTAAATTAAATTACCTCTTAGTGATGATATCCGAAGAGACTTGAGGAGAAGGAAGCTTTTCTTCACATGCCAAGAATCTTAGGCAGTCGGACATAGATGTGCAACATGAAAGGCACACTATATAGAGGTCTTCTCAGATGATGAGAAGGAAGAAGAAGAAGAACCAGCAGGGGGTCATAGCACTGGAATAGTAGGAGATGATCCACCACCAGAAAAAGGTGAGGATGGATAAATTTCTCCAATTAGAGGGACTCTTTCATTGTTGAGAGTGGCACCCAAATATCATGGAACTTCCACACTAAAAATAGAGTTGGATTTGCGCATTGGAAGCAAGTACATGGTAGTCCCATATATTATGCATATGAGGTTGACCAACGAGACATCATTGTTTTATGGCAAACCACCTGGGAGGACACCTGATCTGGAGTTGGTGAGATATGTCTCACAATATGTTGCACCCCTCATAGATCCTAGAGGAGTGGGAAAATTGGGAGATTATGATACACCACAGAGAGTCCTGGGAAGAATCAAGGAGGAGGGAGACATTCTCCCACTATCATCATCACCCACTCTCACACCACAGTTTTTGTTGAGAGAGGATGCTACAGGTTTGGAGGATGACACCTTCTTGGTGCAAGGAGATTATTCCTTGAATTTAGAGGCTCAAAAGATAATATCACTTGGGGAGAAGTCTTCCAAATATATAATATGGTGGTCACTCATGCATGCTTTGGAAAAACTCAAGAAGTTTTGGTTAAGTGATAGCTTCCCATGGAAAACTAATCTCCAAAAGCTTCAACCCTTACTTTAGCATGGGAAGCTACAAGAAGAGAAAAATGGGGAGGATAACAGCCCTCCAACATGTGAATTTAGCATGGGAGATGTCAAAGATGAGGAAAACCATATCAAAGATGTTTCATATGATAGATCAATAGCACTGTCACTTGGGAGAGTAGATCCATATTGGAAATCCCAGCTGTTGGTGGATTATTCCAAGGATCTTTTCACATGCATGATACTTGATGACCAGCTACATGAGGAGGGATATTCAGTAAAATATGAGGTCATCTACTATCATGGGAGGATCTTCTTATCTAGAGCTTCCAAGCTCATGGAGAAGTTACTACAAAGAGCACATGAATATTTTCTCTTCATCCATACTTATTCTATGAGAGCATACCACACCATCATGGACGGTTATACTTTGGAAGGCTTTGAAGAGGAGATATATTAGCATTTGAAGAGATTCATGGATCATGTGGAGATGGATAAGATACATACCTCTTTGGAGTTATCAAAACCACCTCTTTCCTATTTTTGAATGAGAAGGGATCTATCTATGGGCCACTCCATTTGTATGAGCAGAGATTAAGGTAAGGAACATGTTTATATGCATAATGATTTACTTGATGATTATTTTAATTCCTTTAACATGTATGTATAGGCAATTTCTCCAAGTAGGAGCATTCTTCCATATAAACTTCATGGCTAATTTTGGGCCATAAAATATGTTGAGCATTGCCACTCCCTAAGAGGATATAGGGAGATGATTTACGACTCTGGGTGCATTCCAAACACACCAAACATTTCTCACCTTTTTAAAACTTGTGAGAATACTATGGTAGCAAGTAAGTGGCGGGGAAACAACTTACCATATCACTATATGATGCAGTCAAGAGACCTACTATTTTGTTTCCAAATGTGGGACTATGACCCACCTCCAATTTTGCATATTGCTATTTATATGTAATTGGTTTTGATCCCATACATTTATGATGTTATTATTCTTTTTATGGAAATGATTGGAGGGAGGATGGAAGGAATTGATGTGCCCTTCAGTAGAGAGATTATCCATGTTCATTATGCTACATGTTTCAGGGAGGACATTGGGAAAATCATGATTGTTTCATTGGATCTATTACTTCCTTGTAGGATGAGTCATTTGCATCTCATAAGAACTTGGGAGGAGCATGTCATGGAGGGATGGATTGGGAGAAACTTGGCTTATGAGGGAATCTTATCACATAGAAGTGTCACCAATGGTGGAGGAGAAGATTTGTTGCACTCACCTTTACAGTTGGTTGGGGATAAGCAACATTTGGGAGGAGAGGACTGTAATATTCCCAATTAGCCATGAGCTAGTTGAAATATTAAATTTTGTTTTTGTTTTATTTTTTGATGAATAAAATATCCTTAATATGAATAAAATAAATTCCAATGTCTAAGGAGGACATCTTGGCAGCTTAATTAAGCACCCTTAGGTGTGAAAAGGGGCCAGAACACATAGACTGGGTCAACCTTGACCATATCAACAACGCTGTCATGGAGGAGTGATTTTCCTTATGGGACAACACAGTTTTAGATGGAGACTCTTTGCATGGAAATAGTGTCATAAATGAATGGGGCTTAGGGTTAGGAAGCTCATCACTTATATAAAGAAGAGGATGGCAGCCATATTTCATTATGTTATGTTGATGTTTATTTTTTGATATATGGTCTGTTTAGACATATAGCTTTCTTCAACTGTTTAGCTAAGATTTCAGTGTTGTTTAGCACAGGGTGTTTCTGATCGGGAATCAAACCTTTATCCTTGAGAGGCCTCAAAGTAAGATTTCTCACTATAGTTCCACATTTAGGCATTAGGCCAAGCTCCATTTTTCATCTACAACGCAGATCCTGTTGAGGGTTGTGTTGTGTTGCAGGCTATAGTAGTGGAGAACACATTTGGGTCACTTCAATGCTTATTTCAGTGGAGGAGTGTTCCTTTCTAGTTGGAGGTTAGTAATAAAGTCTTTTGAGCCTTATTGCAGCATTTCGCATCAAGCCACTTATTTATTTTCCCATACAGCTTAGTTTCTATCTTGGACTTCGTTATTTTCAGGGAGGAGTTGCAAGGTGGTTTAAGTACACCATTTGGGGAGGAGGTTCTCTAGAGAAGGGATCAGCCTTTCATCTAGAGATCCAATTGGAGGAGGCTATATTCTTTGGCATATTAAATCAACCACACCTTTCCATTTTATATGTTGTAGTGAATCTTTGGCCCTACGGCTTTGATTCCCATCTTGTATAGTGGTGTACTATTTCTTAAAACCATTTTTGGGTTCTTCATTAGAGGTTGTATAGAGCCTTGATATATATTTTTTGTATCTATTAAGGCATATATCAACCCATTATCATTTGTGTACTCATTTTCTATAGCACTTCTTTTAAAACTGGGCAGTAGCAGTGTCTCTGGCATTATGATATAGTAACAACACCTCTTATTGAGGGTTTTCTCCATTGGAGGCTTGTTCTATCTTGTTGTATGTTTTGTGGCCCATTATTTTATACATATATGTTGTTGCTATGATGAATGGAAGGTCTCCATATTTGTCTCATACTTCGATGTGATGTTTTACACTGCTATTTCCATGGTTTTGCATTGTATTCCTACTTTTCCCATTTGGGAATATTACAGTGGTATCAGAGCATAATCTTGTCTCAACCTGTGCATCTTGAAAGCCAATATGTCATTATAAGAAGGAGATCCTCTCACAGATAGAGAGAAGAGGTATCTCAGAAGAAGAAATAGGAAGTTTGATTATACAGATGATAAATGAGACAAGGGTAAAACCCCTTTATCAGGAGAAGATGAGGAGAAGGAGTACCCAAAGTTTCTTCTTCGAACTATGCAAGACCTTGCTTGAGAAATAAAGGAGATGAGGATGGATTGATACAAGGAATCCCATAAAGGATTTCTGCATGGTGAAGGCTCCAACATTTATCATCACTGGAATGATCAACCAGTGAAGCATCAACAAGTTTCACAACGCTCTACAATGCCTACATTATTTGAAGTGGGAAATGAAGAGTTTCAAGAACAAAAAACCCTTCAATACTGTTTCATGGATTATGAGTCTCCATCTTAGAGATTCAAGGATCACTTGATTTTTCAAGAATTTTGTCAAATCAAGGACAATGAGAGACCCAGGCATCACAGTAGAGGTGGAGGATTCATTTAGAACCATGATCTACATCAAACTATGGGTGGATTTTTCTTACCCAACTTTGATGGGTCATTTAAATTCCCTGCAAAATCATGGGTAAAGAAGCTTGACATCTACTTCCAGCTGAACAAAGTACCAGAGATGGAGGCCATCAATATAGTAGCACTGCACCTTGAGGGTGAGGTGCATGATTGGTGGTTTCATGGCTTGTGTACATTGGGCCATGCCAGTGTGACTACATATTCAGATTTCATGAAGAGGTTGGTGGAGAGGCTTGATAGGATAGACCTGGAGGCACCATTCATGGTGCTATCAAAGCTCAAACAATCAGGTAATCTAGAAACATACATTTCTGAATTTCTCAAACTTTCTGTTATGGTTCCTTATTTATCTGCAGCAAGAAGGATCTATATGTTCATTGATGGGTTAGCAGAACCTCTTCATGGGTTGGTTAAGTCTACCAAGCCCACTACCCTTCAATATGCCATTGAAAGGGCTAGAGATCTGCAAGATGCCTTGCCAAAAGCAAAGGCAACATTTCAGCAATAGCCCTCTTTTCCATCGAAGGGAAAAGAAGAGAAGGCTCCTTTCTCAAAAGAAAGCCAAAGTAAAGTACCTCTTAGTGATGATATCCGAAGAGAATTGAGGAGAAGGAAGCTTTGCTTCACATCATTAGAATCATGGGAACCCAGACATAGATGTGGAGCAGGAAAGGCACATGATATAGAGGTCTTCTCAAATGATGAGGAGGAAGAAGAAGAATAAACATCAGGGGGTCATAGCGCTGGAATAGAAGGAGATGATCCACCACCACCAGAAGGTGAGGATGTAGAAATTTCTCTAATTAGAGGGACTCTTGTATTGTTGAGAGTGGTACCCAAATATCATGGAACTTCCACATAGAAAATAGAGTTGGATTTGTGTAGTGGAAGCAAGGACATGGTAGTCCCATCTATTATGCATATGAGGTTGACCCACGAGACATCATTTTTTTATGGCAAACCACCAGGGAGGCCACCTGATCCGGAGTTGGTGAGAGATGTCTCACAATATTTTTCACCCATTATAGATCCAAGAGGAGTTGGAACATTGGGAGATTATGATACACTGCGGAGAGTCCTGGGTAGGCTCAAGGAGGAGGGATACATTCTCCCACTATCATCATTACCCACTCTCACACCACAATTTTCACTAAGAGAGGATGATAAAGATTTGGAGGATGACACCATCATGGTGCAAGGAGATTATTCCTTGACTTTGGAGGTTCAGAAGATGTTCTCACCTGGGGAGAAGTATTCCATATATAGAATATGGTGGTCACTCATGCATGCTTTCGACGAACTCAGGAAATTTTGGTTAGGTGATAGTTTCCCATGGAAGACTAATCTCCAAAAGCTTCAACCCTTAATTGAGCATGGGCAGCTACAAGAAGAGCGACATGGGGAGGATAGCATCCCCCCAACATGTGACTTTTACATGGGAGATGTCAAAGAGGAGGATATCCATATGAAAAATGTTTTATGTGATAGATAAATAGTGTTGTCTCTTGGGAGAGTAGAGCCATCCTGGAAATCCCAGTTGTTGGTGGATTATTCCAAGGATATTTTCACATGCATGATACTTGATGACCAACTACATGAGGAGGTATATTCAGTCAAAGATGCGGTCATCTACTATCATGGTAGGATCTTCTTGTCTAAAGTTTCCAAGCTCAAGGAGAATTGACTACAATGAGCACATGAATATTTTCTCTTCAACCATACTTATTCTATGAGAGCATACCACACCATCATGGAGACTTATACTTGGGAATGCTTTGAAGAGGAGATATATCAGTATTTGAAGAGATGCATGGATCATGTGGAGATGAAGGAGATACATAGCTCTTTGAAGTAGTTATCATAGCCACCTCTTTCCTCTTTTGGAATGAGAGGGGATCTATCTATTGGCCACTCCATTTGTATGAGCAAAGATTATGGTAAGGAACATGTTTATATGCATAATTAATTACTTAATGATTAATTTCATTCCTTTACCATGTATGTACAGGCCATTTATCCAAGTAGGAGCATTTTTCCTTATAAACTTCATGGCCAACTTTGGGCCATAAACTATGTTGAGCATTTCCACTCCCTAGGAGGATATAGAGAGATGATTTACCACTCTAGGTGCACTCCAAAGGCAGCAAAAATTTCTCACCTTTTTAAAACTTGTGAGAATATTATGGCAAAATGTAAGTGGTGGGGAAACCATTTACCATATCACTATCTGATGCAGTCAGGAGACCTACTGCACTGGTTCTACATGTCGGACTATGACCCACCTCCATTTTTGCATATTAATATTTATATGTACTTGGTTTCGATCCCATACATTGCTTATTTTCTTATTAGTTTTATGGGAATGATTGGAGGGAGGATGGAAGGACTGGATGTGCCCATTGGGAGAGAAATTCTCCATGTTCATTATGCTACTATTCCAGGGAGGAAATTGGGAAAACCATGGTTGTTTCATTGGATCTATTGCTTCCTTGTGGGATGATTCATTTGCATCTCATGAGAACATGGGAGGAGCATGTCATGGAGGGATGGATTGGGAGACACTTGGCTTATGAGGGAAGCTTATCACATAGAAGTGTCACCAATGGTGGAGGAGAAGAGTTGCAGCACTTACCTTTATAGTTTCTTGAGGAAAAACAACATTTGGGAGGGGAGGAATGTAATATTCCCAACTAGCCATGAGCTAGTTGGAATATTAAATTTTATTTTTTCTTTCTTTTTTGATGAATAATAAGATATGGAGATCCATAAATCTCCTTAATATGAATAAAATCAATGCAAATGTGGAAGTAGGACATCTTGGTAGCTTAATTAAGCACCCTTGGGTGTGAAAAGGGGCTAGAACACATAGACTGGGTCAACCTTGACCAAATCAACAACGTTGTCATGGACGAGTGGCATTCATTATGGGACAACACAGTTTTTGATGGAGACTCCTTGCATGGAAATAGTGTCATCAATGAATGGGGCTTAGGGTTAGGAAGCTCATCACTTATATAAGGAAGAGGATGGTAGCCATATTTCATTATCTTATGTTGATGTTTATGTTTTGATATATGGTCTGTTTAGACATATAGATTTCTTTAGTTGTTTAGCTAATATTGTAGTTTTGTCTAGCATAGGGTGTTTCTGATAAGAAATCCCACCTCTATCCTTAAGAGGCCTCAAAGGAATATTTTGCACTATATTTCCACATTCAGGCATTAGACCAAGCTCCATATTTCATCTACAGTGCAGATCCTATTGAGGGTTGTGTTGTGTTGCAGGTTGCAGTAGTGGAGAAGACATTTGGGTCACTTCAGTGCTTATTTTCAGTGGAGGAGGGTTTCTTTCCATTTGGAGGTTAGTAAGGAAGGTCATTGAGCCTTATTGCAGAATCTGACATTAAGCCACTTATTTAATTTCCCCTACAACGCAGTTTTTGTCTTGGACTGCCGCTATTTTTAGGGAGGAGTTGCAGCGTGGTTTCAGTACACCATTTGAGGAGGAGGTTCTCTAGAGAAGGGATCATCCTTTCATCTAGAGAGCCAATTGGGGGAACCTATATTATTTGGCATATCATATCAGCCACACCTTTCTAGTTTATATGCTGCAATGAATCTTCAGCCCTAGGGCTTTGATTCCCATCTTGTATAGTGGTGTATTTCTAAAAACCTTTATTGGGTTCATCATTGGAGGTTGTATAGGGCCTTGATCTATATTTGTTGTATCTATTAAGGCATATATCAGCCCATGATATTTTTTGTACTCATTTTCTTTAGCAGTCCTTTTAAAACTGCGATGTAGCAGTGTCTCTGACATTTTGATATAGTAGTAGCACCTCTTATTAAGGGTTTTCTCCATTGGAGGCTTGTTCTATTTTTTTCTATGTTTTGTAGCCGATTATTTTATACATATATGCTGTTTTTATGATGAATGGAAGGTCTCCATATTGGTCTCATACTTTGATGTGATGTTTTTCACTGCTATTTCCATGGTTTTGCACGATATTCCTGCTTTTCCCATTTGGGAATATTTCAAAGTTCAATTGGACTACTCATTTAAGGATTCAAACGCTATTGATAAGACCTAATGCAATCCAAGTCGCATGTTAGGAAAGTAATGAATGATGACATTGGTTTGAATGAGGAAAAATATGGAAATGAAAATAAAAGTGAAATTTGGCTAAAGTTAAATATAAATTTACGGATACAGTTCGTAATATGAACCCTGTGCTTTTATTATTCCAACATTTTCTTCTGAATATTGGTTATATTTTTCATGCGGGTCTGGATTATTCGAATATTTAATTTGTAAAACCATTACTGTATATGATCGACCCTTATTTTCTTAATTAATTTTCAAAAATTTCTTTAATGTTCTATATTCGAGCACTCCTTGCTCGGTTTACCTCTGTTTGGAGGTTAATGCACACTCTTTATATGTATATATGTTATCAAAAATATTTTCCCCTTCCCACAAGGGATACAGTTGTAACTCTAAATGTTTATCCATCTCTTGTTGCAAATATGAAATGTTCTTTGTTTTTCTTATTTAATGTATAGATATTACTGGATTTATAATTAAATAAATATGGAAAATAGTTCTACAGTTTTCTATTTTCCATTCATATTTTTCTGTTACTAGGTTATTACTTTAGCTATAAATTTTCTTAATATGGGGAGTTAAATAAGTGACTGGACCACCTCAAGAGGGTTAATAAAAAACCCTCAACGCATTTATTTACTCTTGTTTCTCCTTCATAAGACAAAATGTCCTTTCTGGGGAGGTTCCTCCGTGAATGGGCTAACTGTCCATCTTATAATTTATTTTATTTTTATAATATTTCCACTATTGTGCTACTAGTTTTCATTAAACAACAAAATGTTCTAGAAAATAAAACTTGTTCATACAACATTCAGAATGCTAAACATTTATGCCTATCTTTCTCCTGTAACTAAGATTTCTCAATTGCACAGAAGAAACTAATTACAGAGTATAACATACTTTTAGATATTTTTATGAGAACTCATTATTCATTTTCATTCCAGTATTCTAATACTTATCTCATATAAGAAAAGATGATGGCATCCTCCCAATCATGAGAGAGGCAAGGACATCCTCAGCTCCCCCCTTGCTCCTCACCATAGTAGGATTACGTAGCAGTTCTCTAAGAGGTAGACCTCAAGATCCTTCTCCAGTATCTCCTCCAATGTTAGGTTGCAGAGTTTCACTGGCTTCTACCAGCTCTAGACAATCCCACCCATCATAACTCTATTTATTTCTTTTCCCTTGAACATAACCCCTTTCCTTCTCTAGGATTTTCCTTTTATCCTCAAAGGAAAGGTAACTCCCAATAACTGCTTAATCCAACTACTCTGGAATCTTGGAAATTTTTTTAACATCAATTTATGGAAACATACCATAATTAAATCTTTTATTCATAGAAAATAACTTTAATACATAACTCGATTAACATGCTTGTAAATCCTATTTAATTTAAGAATAAACTCCATAGTCTAAATTGAAATGTCTTTTAAGGAAATTAAATCTGAGTGATACATATTCCCCCACTTAAGGTAAACATTGTCCTCGGTGTTTATTCAATTTCAGTGAACAATTCTAGATATGCTTCTCGCAAAAAGCTTTCATCTTCCCAAGTCACCTCTTCCGGGCTAAAGTGCTTCAATTGCACTTTAACTTGGATGATGGCTCGCCTTCGGAGTGTTATTTCTCTCTTATCAAGAATACGTTGACGTTCTACCAGAAACTCGCTATCTGGTCGACCTGCAACCAACAAATTTTTTTAATTAATAAACAATTATTTATCTCTCATAGAGATCTTAATTCCCATTTCATTCCTACCTGAATATTTTGCGAGTGTGTTACATGCTTTGGATCATGTACATATATTTTGAACACAGACACATGGAACACATTGCACACTCACATGTGTCCTGGTAAATCTAGTCGATAGGCTACTGGCCCCACTCTTTCCAATATTTGGAAAGGTCCGCGGAATCGGGGAGCCAAATTGGCAAAGGTAGTCCACCGTAAAGTAATCTTCTTGGGTCTAATTCTCATGTAAAGGTGATCACCTTCTTTGAATTCTCGATATGTCCTCTTTCGATCCGCATATACTTTCTGTCTATCGTGGGCAACCATTAAATTTTGTCGGATATTCTTTACTTCTCACTCCATTTCATCCAACATTTCTGGCCAAGCATTAGTCTTGTTTATGGGCTGCTCCAGTTTATGGGAGTTTGACACTATCTACCATATAAGGCTTCAAACAGACTCATCTTGAGAGATTCCTGGTATCCACTATTATAGGAAAAATATACCAAATTTAGATAATATTTCCACTTCGTGGGTTGCTACATTACATATATTTGTAGCACATCTTCCAATACCTGATTCACCCACTCCAAATTCCCATCCGTTTGAGGATGATATGTTGTGCTAAATTGGATTTGTGTGTCTAATCCGGTAAACAGTGTCTTCTAAAAGGCTAAAGTGAACTTTACATCTCTATTTCATATGACTATTTTTGGAATGCCATGTAATGTAAATATCTCCCTCATGAAGATGTTAGCAATTTTCACAGTTTTAAAATTGGATTGTACAGGAATAAAGTGAGTTTCTTTTCTTAGCCGATCAACCACTACCATTATAGAATAATTGTGTCTCTTCGATCTTGGTAAGCCTGTAATAAAATCTAGTGATATAACTTCCCACTTCCGTTCCAGTACAGGTATGGGTTGCAACAAACCTACTGGGTGTTTGATGATTAACCCTAACTTGTTGATATTCCAAACATTTAGTCAAGTATTCAGCGACGTCTTTGCACATACCAGGCCAGAAGTGGTATTTTCTGATGGATGTTAACATTTTCTAGTAAGGAGGGTATCCAAAACAAGAGCTTCGGTGATACTCATTTAAGATCAGTTCTTTTTAAATTATTTGATTAGGAATGTATATCTTTCCTCAAAAAATGAATAGATTTTCATTACTAATTGTATAATCTTATTTTTTCCCTAATTTTCTATTTTTGTGTTTGTTTCCATAGAAAATGATATTCAGGAACTTTTACCACAACTTCTTTCACTTGTTCTTGGAACTTGAATTCCACATTGTTAAAGTATAACTCATACACATAATGTAGTTTTCTACTTAACGCATCAACAACCCAATTTTATTTTCCTTTAATGCGCTGCATTTCAAATTCAAATTCGCTCAAGAATGCATTCCACCTGGCGTGGCGAGCATTCAAGTCAGCTTTTTTAAAATAACTGTTCAAGCTACTATGATTTTTTTTCAGCACAGAACTTTTTTCCAATAAGTAGTGCCTCCATATTTTGAGTTTGTGCATCACTACGGTTAACTCTAGATCATATGCAGAATATCTTAGTTCATGATATTTCAATTTCCTAGACTCATATGCCACAAACTTTCCATCTTGTGACAACACCACTCCTACTCCTTCCTTGCTAGCATCATTGCGAACTTCAAACTATAAATTTGGATCTGCCACCTTCAAAACAAGAGCTGTGGTCAGCAATTGTTTTAGCTTTTCGAAACTATCCTGATATTCACTTGTCCACTTAAACACTCGCCCTTTCCACTCTAGGGAGGTTATGGGAAATGAAATTGTAGAGAATCCTTCTATAAAATGCCAATAATAGCAAGCTAGTCTCATAAAATATCGTATGTCTGCTATGTTTTTGGGCACCGTCCATTCCATAATAGTATTTATCTTTTCAAGGTCTACTGCTATACCTTCAGCAGAAATAACATGGCCTAAATATTGGATTTTCTCTTTGTAGAAATCACACCTTCTGAATTTGGTATAAATTTGATGGTCTCTCAACATTTTTATCACAATACGCAAATGTTCCTTATGTTCCTCCATATTCCTCGATTTATTAGTATATCATCAATAAAAATCAGAACAAATTTATCCAAAAATGGATGAAATATGCCATGCATCAAACTCATTAATGTTTTTGGTGCATTGGTTAATCAAAACAATAAAACCACGAATTCATAATGCCCATATTAGGTATGGAAATATGTTTTATATATTTCTTAATCTTTTATCCGTATTTGATGATACGCAGACCTTAGATCTATTTTTGAAAAGACAGTTGCCCCTTTTACTTGATCGAAAATATCATCTATCCGTGGCAGTGGGTATTTGTTCGAAAATATCATCTATCCTTCTTCTTTACGAACAACACTGGTTCCCCCCAGGGTGACACACTAGGATGAATATATCCTTTGTCCAGAAATTCTTGTAATTTCATTTTTATCTTTGCCAGTTCCAGAGCACTCATTTGGTACGGTGCCCATGATACCAGTGTTTCCCCTCGCATTAATTCGATGGTAAAATTGATGTCCCACTTTGGTGGTAGTCCTGGTATGTTTTCCAGAAATACATCCATAAAGTCTTGCACCACTGGCATGCTTTCCATCATAGGGGTCTTATCTTTAGAATCAGCGAATCCTACTTGAATTTCATAAATTTGACACCATTTTATAATGCATTTTCCCAAGTGAGATGGATTAATAGGACACAACTGAAGTTTCTTTTTAATTCCTTGCAACTCATGCCAAGTTCCGTCTTCAGCCTTATAGTAAATTATTTTATCCTTGCAGTCTACTAGTGACCAATGCACTTCCAACCAATACATTGCCAGTAATATATCATAGGATCCTAAAGGTAGTATGTTCAATTCAACCTTAATATGTTTGTTTCCAACTTCTAGGGGACAGTTGGAAACTTTAGCATTCACTATCCTCTTTGCCCTAGTGGCTAACTATACCAGCCAAGGATTTTTAAACTTCTAGCTCTACAAGTCACACTTTTCCACTATCTTGGGATTCACATAACTTAAACCGACTCTAGGGTCAAAAAAAATATAAACAGGGTGAGAATACATATTACCTTCCAGTTCTATCATGGTTGGTTGGAAATCTGCTTGCCGATCCTCAAGTGCAGCGTTAATTCTGGGTATGTTTCACACCACGCTCCCCAATGGATGCCTCTTGCACATTAGCTGCAGTTTATTTCTTCCACTATGAGGAAAATTCTTATAATAATGTGTCTCACCACATCCCAAACATTGTAATGGTAGTTTCTAGATCTGCCCATGATCTATTCTACTAGATGCTTTAATGGGTCGTTCCTCTGCTGGCCACTTGGCACTCTGTTGGTTTCTTCCCTACTATCTATTTGTTGTATTTCTAGTTAAAGTTTGAGTTAGTTTTCTACCCTTTCTTGGGCGGCCAACTCTGTGCAGCTTCCCCTTTTACCTTGGACTATTGATAGCACATACGTGCTTTTTGAATCACATCATCCATGATCTTCGGGTTTACAAATTCAATTTTCTCCTCCATATGAGAAGGTAGGCTACTTAGGAATGGTTATACTTTTTCCTTTTCATCCCTCAGATATGGCACATATTGCAATAAGGAAGTAAATTTAGTTACGAACTCATCCATAGATAGTTGTCCCAGTTTCAAGTCATGAAATTCTCAAGATTTTTCATCGTAAAAATGCTCTGTTAGACATTTGTATTTAAAGTACTGCTGGAATTGGTCCCAAATCACATTCTAGTCCTCAATTCCTCGCACATTTCTAACTTCTTCCCACCATAATGTGTCTTTTCCCATAGTTCGTAAATGGCTAAGCGGGCCTTCAGTTTGTTGTTGTACTCGTAGACTTGAAAATATTTATTCATGTTAATTATCCATGCTTCTGCTACTTCTTCAACTTCTCCATCCAATGTGGGAGGTTTAATTTTTTGGAATTCACCTTGCAGCTCCAATTTTTTCTTTTTCATTTCTTGTTGGTCTGAGATATTTCTTGACTCTCCTTCATTATAAAACCTGTTTTTATTACTTCGATGGATTTGACTACCTTCCAACTTATCCTTTTCTTGTTTTCTATGTTCCCCTTCTTCTCGAGTGTCTCTTTCTGGGCTCGGTTGACCTGTCCAATGATTATGTTTATCTGAGAGGATTTTAAGGATCCTTTCTGGTTGCCGCATCAACCTCTAATTATCACTTCTTAATCAAACCATTTCTTCTTGTAGTTGTTTCACAATATCTAGAAGTCAACTGGTTTGTCATTGCTGTTCTCCGAGAAATCTACTAGTTTGCTAATGCTGGTCTACACTCAGCTGCACCCACATTTATGGATTCATTTATGGATTAGGCTGGGGGTGAATTTCCCCTGTAGTCCTGGGAGTTTGATGTAAAAAACCACTCCTCATTGCACTCTGTCAGCCCCTTCTTCCCAATTATGTGCAATTTTTTACACACACCAAATGTTATTTAAGTGACCCTTCTAGGTCCCAACGTTTGAACGATGCTCTGATACCACTAATAACATCTAACCATAACTATTTACATTTGATAATAATAAAAATTACTTCTATCAACAACCCTAAATTAATACTCATATTGAAAAGAACATTTCTTTACCTCACAATGCATTTACACACACACACACACACATATATAAAACAATATGGTGTAGCATTTCATTAAGGTAAATAAATCCTAATCATAACTCTAATTAATCATTTAACACATAATTTTTATCAATCGAATTCTAAATTTAAACCTCATTCAACTCGAAAAAATGAGTTTTTGCAAATGTATTTTATCTGTTTGAATTAAGAGTTATATTTCATGGTTTTTCTTTGGCTTAAGCTGTTGTTGCCAAATTCGCGGAGCATGCTTTCTTGGGACTCGGAAGGCAAGCTTACTTCCTCCCATGTTTTCCTAAGTTTTCGCTCTCTGAAATGGGTTTATCATTAGTTCCTACGAGACTAATTTATTGCTCTCGTCTTGCAGGTATTTTTCTGAAACCCCTCCCCAAATCCCGTGGCATTCCATCACTTTGGTTACATCTCTAATATAAAGCCCTTTCTCTCTCTTCTTCAGGTATTCTGGGAAGACAGACTCCTATTTTCTTTACAAGAGAGTTCTCAAGGGTTTCTGTCAAATATTTTATAATTTTTTCTTGAACAAGCTTGAAGCTCTAGGTTTGGATTTTAGTTTTATTAAACAAACCCTTTAGGGGCTTAATTTATTAACTGAATAGTAATTATCCTTTCTCATTTTTCACTTGAATTGTGTACTAGTTATTTATCAATAACATTGTTAACATTTCATCCTCGTAATGGTATTTCGACTTAAGGGTTTCTTGGAACAACTTGTTCATTTTCTTTATCTTTCTACAATACTCTATAATCGTTGTCAGAATTGCAATTTTTTTTAAAATATAAACTTATGGATACAATTCATAATATGACCCCTGTGATTTTATTATTCCGACATTTTCTTTGGAACATTGGTTATAGTTGTCATGCGGGTTTGGCTTATTCGAACCTTGAATTTGTAACAATGTTAGTGTACACGATAAACCCTTATTTGCTTAAGTAATTTTCATAAATTTATTTACTGTTCTATATTTGAGCACTCCTTGCTAAATTTACCTATGTTTGGAGGTTAATGCACACTTTTTATATGTATACATGTTATCTTAGAGATTTGCTCCTTCCCACAAGGGATACAGTTTTAATTGTAAATGTTTATCCTGTTGTTGTTTTCAATATGAGATGTCCTCTATTTTTCTTATTTAATGTGTAGATATTAATGTATTTGCAATTAAATAAAACTGGAAAATATTTCTACAGTTTTCTATCTTCCATTCATATTTTTCTCTTCCTTGGTTATTACTTCAGTTATAAATTTTCTTAGTATGGGAAATTAAATAGGTGACTAGACCACATAAAGAGGGTTAATACCGAACCCTTGGTCTATTTATTTACTTTTGTTTCTTCTTCATAGGACATACTATCTTGTTTGTGGAGGTTCCTCTGTAATGGGCTAACTATCCATCCTGTCATTTATTTTCTTTTTACAATATTTCGACTATTGTGCTGCTAGTTTTCATTAAACAACAAACTATTCTAGAAAAGAAAATTTGTTCATACAACATTCAGAATGCTAAGAATTTATTCCTATCTTTTTCCTGTAACTAAGCTTTCTCAAGTGAACAGAAGAAATTAATTAAAAAGTATAGCATACTTTTAGATATTTTTATGAGAACTCATTAATTCTTTTCAATCTAGTCTTGTAATACTTATCTCAGATAAGCAAAGCTAATGGCATCCTCCCAAACATGAGAGAGGAAATGACGTCCTCAACTCCCCCCGTGCTCCTCACCAGAGTAGGATTTTGTACCCATTATTCAGGAAGTAGACCTCAAGACCCCTGTCCAGTCTCTCCTCCAATGTTAGGTTGCAGAGTTCCACTAGCTTCTACTACCTCTGGGCACTCCCACCCTTCAACTCTCTAGTTTTTTTTTTTCCCTTTAATAGAACCCCTTTCCTTCTCTAAGATTTTCATTTTATCCTCAAACGAAAGGTAACTTCCAATAACTACTTAATCCAACTACTCTGGAATATTGGAAAATTTTTTACCATCAGTTTATGGAAACACACCATAGCTAAATCTTTTATTCATAGAAAATAACTTTAGTTCATAAGTTGATTAACATTCTTGTTAATCCTGTTTAATTCAAAAATAAACTGCACTGTCTAAATTAAAATGTCTTTAAAGGAAATTAAATCTAGGTGTTAGAGTCTCTTGCAATGATTTTAATATTCAGTAGAATACATTTGTAATTTATATTGTTGTAACATACAGTTTATTTTTATTAAATGGGTAACAGTTTAGATTTTTTGAAAGATGAAGCCTCTCTCTCTCTCTCTCTCTCTCTCTCTCTCTATATATATATATATATATATATATATATATATATATATATATATATATATATATATATATATATATATATATATATATATATATATATATATATATATATATATATATATGCATGCGAGTGTCTGGTAGTATCTTCGTTCCACAACACGTCATCTCACTGATACAAGGAATTTTGATTCTAAAGCAGGAAGAGACTGAGCCAGTAAATTCTCTACTTTCAATATACTCTAGTGAGCATTCAATGCACAGAAAAACACTTCTTCTTTCTATTAAAAAAATTAGTAATTATTCTTTGATTTTGATTTTCTTTCTATATTATACTAGGTATTTCTTTCTTATGATATTTATTGTAACATAAATGTTTACTAAAAAAAACTATCTCAACTTATAATTCGCTTTTTAATTCATCTTAAAACAAAAACTTCACATTTTACTTTTGTCTGCAAAAAAATATTTTATCATGATGAATAGATTATGTCATTCAAATAGTTAACGTGACAGACATTAACCATAATTCAGCCTTGTTCAAATGCAAGAACTTACCAGATTTATTTGATATGGAACACTTGGATAATAGATCAGCAGTCCAATTTTGTTCCTTGTAGATATATTGAAATTGAATGTGCTCAAAGGTACTTACTAGAATTCTGATTCTCTTCAACCATTTGGTTAATATAAGAGGAAAAAATTTTGTAAAATATATTACAGAGTCAATGATTTCTTTCGTATCTCCTAATACTCTTAGCCACTTAGCTATAACTAGAACTCCCCACAATGCTATAAATAACTCTACTTGTCCAACTCAAAATTCTTGCCACACGTCTTTATACTTGCAAGTTCTGAAACTAAATTTTTTCATTGATGGTCTCATTTCATTAAAGAATGAAACTTTCTTAATAATTTTGAAACCTTCCCTTCTTTCGCACGATTGCGTAAAGGCATTTCTTATCGCGAATGTCTAGTGAGATGATATATATTGAATGGCACATGTCGTTGATATGGGGCTGTGTGAAGACAAGAGACCAGAGAATGAAAATTACCCATTGATTTTAACAAATTTACGAAAACAGAGAGAAGAAAAACACCAAATTTTATGAGAACACGCCACAACACACCAATTTCATTATAGGAATGAAAATATATATACATTCATCGACATTTAAATTCAACTAACTCCTAACTGTTTCTAGAAACTAAGTCTTAACTAGACTAATTTTTAACACTCCCTCTTACTCTTGAGGGCTATATTATTTTAATACCTAACTTCTGACATTGAAATTCAAAATTAACTTTCCCTAGCGGTTTGGTGAAGATATCCGCTAGTTGTTCCTTGGAATCACAAAATTTGAGAACAATATCACCATTCTTAACAAGTTCATGGATGAAGTAAAAATGAGTATCGATATGTTTTCTTTTTTGATGAAAGACATTGTTCTTCGACAAGGAAAGAGCAGAAGTGTTGTCATAAAAAAATGAAATAGGTTCATTTTCCATGTATCCGAAGTTACAGAGAAGTCTCTTCACCCACATTGCTTGACATGATGCTAAATTTTCTGCAACCAACTCGGCTTTTGTTGAAGATAACACAACTATGGGTTGCTTTTTGGATGACTAGGAAATCAAATTTCTGCCAAATAAAAAAGAATATCTAGAAGTGATTTTCTAATCATCAATACATCCAACATAATCACTGTCTGTAGAGATTGCATACCATAAACCATAAGTATTTTTACCTGCAATGTATCTTAATACCCTTTTTCTTTTTTTTCAATGACAATCTTTAGGAGATTCCATAAACCTGGAAATATTGCTAGCTGCAAAGTTTATATTAGGCATAGTATCAATTAGATACATTAGACTACCAACAAGTTTCTTATACAAATTTGAATTAACAATAGTACCCACATCATCTTTACTTAACTTTTTACCAAATTCAAAAGGAGTATCCACCAGTTTACACCTGACCATCTTATACTTTTTGAAAATGTCAGTAGCATACTTTTATTAACCAATAAATATAACATCATGTGTTTGTTTCACTTCAGTACCTAAGAAGCATCTCATTAATCCAAGATCTGTCATTTCAAATTCTTTTTCATTGCAGCTTTAAATTCATCTAACGACATGTTACCTATATAAATTATGTCATCAACAAAAGGACACAATATAAACATATTACATTGATGATCATTCTTGATATACAAAGTGGGTTTATGGTTTCTCATTCTGAAACCATTATTCAACAAGTAATGGTTTATTCGGCTGTACCAAGCTCTTGGAGCTTGCTTCAAGATATGCAATGATTGCTTAAACCTATACACCTTATTTTTTTTATTTTTTATTTCAAAACTAGGTGGTTGATCAACATACACTTCTTCATTCAAAACACCATTTAAAAAGTATACTTTACATCCATTTTCTAAATTGGACACTTGTTCTATGTTGCAATAGCTAATACAAATCGAACAGTATCAATTCTTGCTACAGGTGAAAATGTTTCACCATCATCTACGCCATGTTGTTGTGAGAAACCTTTTGCAACTAATCTTGCTTTGTGTTTATCAAATTCACCTCTCTCATTTAACTTAGTTTTAAAAACACATTTTACACCTATATAATGTTTATCATTAGGTAGATCAAGTAAATCCCAAGTTTGATTTCTTTCAATCACATTGATTTCATTATTCATTCCATATACCCATTCTTTTTCTTTTATAGCCTCTTCAAAACAAGTAGGTTGAAATAAGAGAAATGAAAATTTTACAATATCATCAACATCGCCTTGTCCATAAATATCACTTAATCTTCTCATTTCTGGATTATCAGAATCATACCCATTTAAAGATGATAAACTACAATTATTGCTTGATGAAGTACTACTAGTTTTGTCTTGAACCTGTAATATTGGAGTGCTTGTTGTACGTGCTTGATGTTCGTCTAACATAATAAAAGGATTAGGAAAAGTATTGTTCTCCATTTAATTCCAATATTTGTCTTCCATAAATTTCACATCTTGACTTACGAAAAACTTCTTAGTTATAGGATTAAACAATATGTATGCTTTATTTTGATCACTATACCCTATAAAAATATACTTTTCGCTTCTATCATCAAGATTCTTTCTTAATTTTTCTAGAATATGAGCGAAAGAAATACAACCAAATACTCAAAAGTATGAAGCAGTTACGTTTTCTCCATTCCATACTTCTTCAGGTACAATAATTTGAACACTGGAAGCTGGCGATCTATTCAAAATATATACCAAGCATGCAAGTTCTTTAATCCATAAATCTTTAGACAAATTTCATGTTTTGAGTAGACTTCGAGCCATATTCATAATTTTCTGATTATTTCATTCCGTGACTCTGTTTTGTTGTGGAGTATAACTCATTGTCGTATGTTTTTTAATACTATGTTGTTTACAAAAATCAATGATTTTGTTAGATTCACACTCACCTCATTTATTAGACCTTCGAACTCTAATAAAATTTCCACTTTGTTTTTTAGCCTTGGCTTTGAACTCCTTGAACTTGGAAAATGTTTGGGATTTGTATTTGATTAAATACACCAAAATTTTCCTACTAAAGCTATCAATAAATGGAAGAAAATAGAGTCTGCCAGCAATTGATTGTGCTTGCATTGGACCGAACAAATCTATATGCACTAACTCTAGTTGTTCTTTGGCTCTATAAGATACTAATGCAAAACTATCTCACTTATGTTTACGCATTATACAACTTGTACAAGAAGAGACATGGTCACACAAGCTAGGAAAAACTTTATCCATAAACTTTAATTCCAATAGGCTCATACTTTTGATAGGTAAATGACCATATTGCAAATTCCACAAGTCAGTGTCATTTGGTGTTGAAACATTATGAGCATAAAAACTCTCGCTTTTCATTTGTAATTTATAAAACATGTTCTTTGTCATAGGAATCTTTGCAAGAAGAGACTTATTTTGATCAGAAATCGTGCAAGTAGTGTTGTGAAAGCTAACATCATAACCATGTGCATCTAACTTTCCAACACTCAAAAAATTATGCTTGAAATTGGGTACATAATAAGCATCATAGATATTCTTCACAAAATTTTGTTTCGTTAAGAAATGCACAACACCCTTTCTTGAAGCTTTGACTTGACGATCATCACCCAAACCAATAGAGGAACTAAAAGATGTATCAAGATATGAAAACAAATCACTATGACCAGTCATATGATTACTACATCCGCTATCTACCAACCAAACATATTTATTAGGTACTTGTACAGTCACTTGGCATGCCAGAAATAAAGCATCTGATGTTTCACATTTAGTTTTTGTAACGTTGGCTTTGTTTTTACTTAGAACATACTGTAATTTTCGACGTTCAGACTTATAATGGCCATATTTTTGCAATAGTTACATTTAATTTTTTATTTATCTATCCACCTATAACCATGATCAGTTTGAGATTGCTCTAAATCTGTTTGAGTTACCTGTGATTTATCATCAGACTGAGACTGTCCTCTTCCTTTTCGTCTCCTGCCACGAAAACCTCAGCCTCTACCTCTCTCCATAGAGGCTTTAGATTTAAAATCATGTTCTAAAGTATTTACATCTAAATTAATTCTTGCTTCATGAGCTAACAAAGAACCATCTAATTCTTCCACATAAAATTTTGTTAATTCTCGCGACTCAAAAACAGTAACTATCATGTCAATTTTTTAGGAAAACATCTAAGAACCTTTTCAACAATTCTTTGATCTTCTAGTTCTTCACCATTCATCTGAAGCTAATTAACAACACCCATAACTTTAGTCATGAACTGATCAACTATTTCTGATTTAGTCATTTTAAGCGTTTCAAATTGTGTACTGAGAGTTTGTAATTTCACCATCTTTAATTTCTCATTACCTTGATAAGAAACTTTAAGTATATCCCATATTGATTTAGAATTCTTAACAACAGCGATTTTAGGAAAAATAGAGTCATCTAAGGAATTTAAAATGCAAGACTTCGCTCTACCTTATTTCTATAAGTTCATCAAATTGTTTTTTTTTAGCAGCACTCATTGTAGCAATTACATTTCCACCAGGTTCTGTGAACCCCAATTCTACAGTTTCCCAACAACCTAAACCTTGTAGGCATGCTTGCATTTCAAGACTCCAAAAATAATAATTCTTGCAACTAAATATAGGCGTAGGGATTGCAAACTGGCTTGTCAAAGCCATTTTTAAAGCAATCAAAAATCTGAAAACAACACTTTTTTTTTTAAACTTCAAAATAAATTCGTTTCAGTTTGCAGTCGCAGAGATTCCAACGAGTGGGGAATATCATAACGGAAATTCGGAAGAAAAAAAAGCACTCGGTATGTTTTCGCCTTTTTTTTCCTTACAAATAAGCTACCTTCAATCCAAACGGAAATTCTTTGATCAAGTATCAATGTGAAGTGCCCTCTTGATAAATCTGGTGGAGAAAGAACTCTGATGGCAGGCTCTCACAATTTGAGCGGCTAAAACAACAAACTCTTCAGTCAGATTAAAAAAATAGTGGCTTTCAGGACCGTGGTGTTCTTCGTCCCATGGAAGAAAGTAGGAATAAAGTCGTGTGCCAAAACGATCCGCTCCTTTGGCAGAAAACAGTTAAACAACATCTTCACGCACACAAAAAAAACTTCTCTCAGTTGGAAGCAAAAAACGCACGCAACAACAAACCGTTTGAAAGCAGCCTCTATTTCAAAGGTAGCCTCTCTCTAGTGGAAACAAGCAACCTCTAGTTCGAACGCAATGCAAAAAGCTGCTCCAACAATGCTTCTTCTCAGCAGCCACAAACAATTCTAACGTAGATAAAAACACCCAATTACTAAGAGCACAATCAGAAAACATAAACCCAAACTAGGGTTGTAGATCCACCAGCTCTGATACCATGACAAATTGATGAAAACAGAGAGAAGCAAAACACTCAATTTTATGAGAACACACCACAACACACTAATTTCATTATAGTGAAGAAAATCTATATACATTTATCAACAGTTAAATTCAACTAACTCCTAACACCAATTTCATTATAAGGAAGAATATATATATATATATATATATATATTTATCGATAGTTAAATTCAACTAACTCCTAACCATTTCTATAAACTAACTCTTAACTAGATTAATATTTAACAGATTTGAGTTTCAAAAGAACCATGATGCCTCCGCCCAAGCATAGTTACAAGTATAAATCTGGCCCCTTATACATAGTGAAAAAAAGCTAGGTCCACGGAACCCATGTTTTCGTAAGTTATTCCAAGTCAATATTTTCTCATGTACTGCAAGCCAACAAAAGCATCTTAGGTTGTAAGGGAGGTTCCATTTCCATAAGTGTGGAACCATTCAAGGAAATGAAATTCCTTCTCAACTCAAGGCATGCTTTTAAATTTCTTTGACCATCGAAAGACCCTTCTTAAGGCTACCTCACCATATCATTTGATCTTGATCCTCCCGGTTATATATAGACTAATGCAAGCATACCGTAGTTGAGATATATATATCTCCCATTCCTTAGCATAAACCTCTAATAGCCCGATATATGTAGCCTTGCTCCAATATTATTGATGGATGCTCTAAACACGAGGAAGAAAGATATGACCTAATAAGTAAATACCTTTTGTGTGGATGTAGCTGAAAATTTGTAGCAATAGTCAATGATTACCATTCATCCCCATTCATCCCCATGAAAAATCTAATGTGATTTTAATCCTTGAACCATCTCTAGCTTCCCATAAAATGAAACCCATCATACATTGTAAATTATGCATCATGCTTCTCCATATATATATATGAGACACATGATGTTTTCGTAGTCTTGAGGGTACATGTATTTATCTTTTATGATAAGAGACCATAGACCATTCCCGAACACCGCCCTCCAAATCTTTTTTATGATGAGTGCCTTATTAAATGATGAGGTATCGATAGTATCCCAAACTACAAGCCCAACATGGACGACTACATCGGTGTCTTACTATCGTACTATTTTTTAGAAAGGTATGGACCAGCCCACAAGAAAAACAACCCACGATAGCATCAATCATGTGGATGAAATAAACACTTAAAAAAGAAATGTCTACGATATACCAAGAAATTTAAAAGTTGATTTCGGCATAATTTTATGCTCATGATAACCATCTTATGTTTCAGTTGTCAACATACGACTAATACATTTAAAAAATGGTTTTTTTTTTTCAGAGGAAAAAAAACATCTGTATTATATTGATAATAACAGTCCATGGACATTACATTGATCCTCAATTAACAGAGGATAAACATCAATATGCCATCATTTAAACAAATCAATTCATAGAAATGAAAGGATCCAGTCTAAGAGGCACAATATATGGGGAGTGGTCACTCAAACCCATTTCAGGCTCGCTTGTTGTTACCTGCAATCTTAAGCCATAGGATATAAAAGAGAAAATATAGGAAAGATACATATAATGGTATACAAAACCCCACATAGTCTATATGTCAGTTCGTTGATAGTCCTGTGGAAAAAGATCATCTTCCAGGGCATTTGTAATCCGGTCCATCTGAAAATCATTCCAGGCGCGCTTGTTGAATAAATGAAAGCACAGTCGGAGAAATTTCAGGCTCGCTTTATCAAGTAAAAACAAATGCTTGTCGTGCAAGCTCGCTTGATAGTGAAAATAGCATAAAGTCATCGTTCTGCCCATATGAATCCCGATCCATCCTTCATCAATAGTATGCAGGCTCGCTTGATATCAGTCACGCTCGCTTGATTAATAACATCCAGGCTCACTTGATATTAACATTGAACAGATACGATGGCATGAGAAATGGACCATGTGAGTCATTTGCAATTTACTGTCCAGCTTGGTCAAAAAGGAAAGTCTCGCCTGTATTGATACGGAGATATGGTATAGATGAGAAGACATTATATGATATAGAAGCTAATCGATGCATATATGGACAGCATGTCCGTCTTTATGGTCGGAACCTTGGACAAAAACTGGGGCAGAAACATAATCTTGAGAAATAAAAACAAAAAACAAAATTCATAGCCCTGTTTGGAATATAGTAATCATGGAAAAGGGATGGAGTTTTGCCATATAACAGAACCATTTCGATAATGGATCATGTAAATGCATCCAAAATCTGCCCGGACACCTTTTTTGGATAACCCATCCGCCCTGCTATTGTTTTCTCTGAATATGTGATGAATAGGAGGACGATTCAACCTGTTCCATAAACTTGAAGCTCTATTTAACCAGCCTTGGATGCCCACATTGGACAAGGAAATTTTACCCATCAAACCATCAATAATCATTTTGGAATCGCCATAAAATGATAGGTGAGGGAGATTTAGATGACATGCCGCAAGAAGAGCGCCCCAGATGGCTATAATCTCAGCCAAATTGTTTGTACCTGTACCACCATTCCAGTAATAATGAATGCGCTCCCCTTCGAATAACTTAACCCAAGCCCCACAGCCAATGATCCCGTCAGCACAAGCCTCATCAAAAAATAAAGCAGGAATAGAAATCTCATGGGGTCTCAAGCGAATTGATCCATCCACCACCCTATCCTGAAGTAGAGGCAGTCCATCAATCCATTTTACAATAGCATAGTAGGTGTTAGCAATGATAAAAGGAGCATCTTGGAAAATATGACGATTCCGAGCAAGCCAAACCTCCCATATGAAGTAAAAAGGAAGATGCTTGTATTTTCCGGGCATTTTCCCCCATATATCCGCCTTTGTTATGAAATCCGAGGGGGTCCAAGCCGGGTCCATAAAGAAACAGCTGAAGAATCGCCATAGTCTTATGATGATAGGGCAAAGAAAGAAGATATGGGAGACAGATTCTTCCGCCATATGACAAAAAGAGCACCTACTGGGACCATGATGCCCACGCTTGAGAAGATTATCCCAAGTCAAGATCTTCCCTTTCCATACAAGCCATGAAAATAGAGTAATCTTTGTAGGGATCTGATTTCCCCAGTATTTATGGAAAGTGGAGGAAAATTTGTCATAATATTGTGTAATATTAATGCAGCGATACATGTCGCGAACTATAACAGCCCCCCCATTGAGAGCGCCATCCCATGTGATGCGGTCACCCCCGGCATCATAACAAAGACCAGCCAATCGGAGAGACAACGTGTAATTAGACCATACCTCAGCATCATGATCTTCTAGATGTAGCTGTGTAGCCGATTTATACACAGGAGCACCAAAAGTCCAAAAGTGAATAGCCTGCGAGAGAAAGAATATACCATTTTGTGCCAATCTGTGAATGGTATCAGGCGATAGCGAGCTATCGATATGAGCCCCAAATATCAGATTTGTCCCAAGCGGGATATCCCGCCCATCACCGAAGCGCCAAGTGAGGCGAGACGCCACCAAATCGATAACTTTGCACAGACTTCTCCAAATTGCCGATATGTGAGACGAGATATGAAAAACATGGCTCATGAGCAGTCTTAGAGGATCCCTCGTGAAGTACTTAGCAGATATTATCTTGTTCCATATACCCCGACCTGTCAGCGCCCTCCACATAGTCTTAACGAGGAGCGCTGAGTTAAAGGATCTAAGATCCAATATACCCTAGTCGTCATGTGATTTGTCTCGGCATATTAATTTCCATTTTACAAGATGGTATTTGTGGTCTGAATGGCCGCCCCCCCATAAGAAGTGCGCGGAGATACTATTAATCTCGTCAATGATCTGTTGAGGGAAATAGAAGATGTGAGCCCAATATACCATGAGCTGCGTAAGAACAACCTGGACCATGACAATTCGACCCCCAAGGGATAACCATCTGTGAGTCCATTTCCCAATCCACATCCGATAACGATCCACGAGCCATCTCCAATCACGATTCCTGTACTTGCAGGGTCTGATAAATACCCCCAGATATTTAAGACCCTCCGTTGCATGTCTGTGATCAACTCCCAGGAAATCAGCAATCAAAGCAATCTCCTCCATGTTTCCATATTCATAGATGAGGATAGATTTATGAAGGTTGATGAAAAGACCTGTAGCAGAGCCAAATTTAATGAACATGAAATGAACATAGAACCATTTATTTCTATTCAAAGTACCAAACAGCAGCAAGTCATCGACAAATAGTGAGTGTGAAGTTTTGATAGAGGGAGAGAACTGAAACCCAGATATAAAACCATTTCGCTCGGCCCTGTGCATCATTCTGTTGAATCCATCCATGATTAAAATAAATAACATTGGAGATAACGCGCACCCTTGACGTAATCCTCTACCCGCCTTGAAGAAGTTTGTAGGGAGACCATTAATTAGCACTGCATAACTGACCGAATATATGCAAGACATAAACCAGTGGATAACAGAGATAGGAAGCCCGATTCGGAGTAGAAGGAGACGCACATACGCCCAATCAATAGAATCATAGGCTTTCATCAAATCTATTTTCATGACCAGCGCCTCAATTCTGTCACAGTGCATGGAATGCAGTACCTCTTGAGCCACTGCAATTGCATCATGGATAGACCTGCCTTCCAAGAACCCGTATTGTTCCAAAGAGATATGTAGTTGGAGGGTGACCTTAAAACGAGTTGCTATAATCTTTGAGGATATTTTATAAATCAGATTGCACAATGCAATTGGCCGGAAATCCCCAAATGATGATGGCTCAGTCGATTTTGGAACAAGAGCAATGAATGTGGAGTTGTAGGTAGCCGGCATATGACCCGTAATGCGCGTCTGCTCCACGACCTCAGTAATAATATTGCCCATGAGATCAAAGAAAAACAAATATAATTCAGATGGCCAGCCATCTGGACCCGGGCACCTGTCGGATGCAAAAGATTTAAGAGTGTCATGTACTTCCTCCCGCGTGATGGGTCTGTTGAGAGCTTCAATAGCATCACGATCAAACATCCTTTGAACATGATCCAACACCCAAGACTGGTTTTCCCTGTTGATGTCCGGCTGTTTCTGATAGAAATGGGAAAAGTGACGATATGCCTCAGCCTGGATATCCGCATTTGAAATAGCATATGTGCCATCCAGCTTCTTGATCCGCCATATGGCGTTACGATTCCTTCTGTCTATGGTCGATTTATGAAAAATTTTAGTGTTCTGGTCGCCTTCCGATAACCATTAATCCCGCTCTTTAATTTCCATGTAATCTCCTCCATGAGCAAAATCTCTTTTTTCCTATTCCCCAAGTCTTTTAGAAGCGTGAATGTGTCTTCAGAAGGGGGGGGTAACAGCCATACCAGAATATATGGCACAAATCTTTTGTGATATATTACTGAGCTCAGCCCTCAATGCCAATTTTTTGTTCGTCTCCCATCTTTTAGTAGCGTCCTTGATCCTAGTCATCTTGGCATGTAAGTTGTTCCAAACTGTGAATGCAATATCGTCAGGGTCCTCCGACCAGATGTCACGGATCATATTAACATAATCCATCTCACGTAACCGTGCCCGATTGAACTTGAACGCCACCCCTTTTTTCCCCGTGTCAGACTTCCATGAAAACGAGATCGGCATATGGTCAGATACCTCACATATGTGTATAGCCGTCCTTGGCTCCTTAAAACACTGCATGAGTCCCTCCTTAATCAACGTCCTATCGATCCTTTTGGCAATATATGAGACACTGGCTCGATTGTTGGACCACGTAGGCAGTAATGGTTGTGGTCTTATATCCATTATATGGTGATCATAGAACAGGTTGTGTAGATAGGGAGCCAGAGAGTCCAACCTGGCATGCGGACCCCAAATTTCATCAGCATGAAGAGTAAAATTTGTATCCCCCATAATAATCAGATTTTGAAGAGAGAGTATTCCGGTGTCCAGCATGCGTTTCCAAAAGTCAGCTCGATTTTGATATGGAGCGTATAAATTGATGATATTGAAATTACCTCCAATGCCACGGATCTCCCCGGACAATAAGATGCCTCCAAAAAAACTATAGGCCTTTAACTTAGCACGGGAAGGGTCCCATATGGCAATAGTGCCCCCCGAGTGGCCGATTGCATCCATAGCAGAACCATGCCATCCTGGTTTAATGCTAAGACATGTCGATAGGGCTTTCATCCGGTCGCATAGAGTTTCTTGACAGAGAATGATAAAAGAGTCTACAGATCTAAAAAAATCACGAAGGCAATGAATCTTGGAGGCATTGCCAAACCCCCGAATGTTCCATGATAATATTTGATTCATGAGGATACCGCATCCGGGTAGCCTGCTCTAGGCGCCCTTGGATTCCTCTTGTCAACTTCAACCATGGAAATAGGAATTTTAGTGAGACTATCATCTCCCTCCGAGAATAATGCAATAGATTTCATTTTCCCTTTTAATGATTTTTCAGTTCTTCGGATGGAAATTTTAGGGACAGAAGATGTTGAGCCCGGTATTGAATCAAGTTTTGGGGGTCTGTCAAACACAGTTAGTGCCGCCAGATCCAAATTTGGATTTCCCAAAATGGACTCGATGTCGCTTCCGACAGAGTTTCTAGGCGAATCATGGGCATCATATAGGGATGGAAGATCGACATCACCGGAGCGCCCAGTGACCTCATTGACAAATCTGACAGTGGAAGGTTCCCCTAGGACCGAGGTGGTGTCATGATGAAGATCTTGGTCGCTGATTGATAGTGGGATAGAGGCTCCAGATGGACGAAATTGTGCTTTGTCAGGGATAATAGATGAGGTGCCACCCCTTTCATACCTAGGACCAGTAGGAGAAATCATACCATTTGTAGTAGGGCGAGGTACCTGAGAGTAAGTGACTGGGTTTGGGATATATGGAGACAGATGATCCGGTTCCGTGGGGGAAGTAGAGTTGACTTGTGGCATGACTCGGATATGAGAATGGTGGTAAGAGTGGATGTGAGGTAAGGCATCGGAAACTTGTTCAGAATATGTCAGATCCTCACTATTCGACCTATCATGTGCAGATACAAAAGAATCGACCTCAGAGGGAATGGAATTACCTGGAACATGACTGCTAGGACCATTAGCGCGAGGATGATCTGTCACGTCCAAATTTCGTTGAGCATCAACATCCCGGGTCGTATTCCGTCGAAGAGACGATGGTCTGAAAGGGCATTGTTCCTTGAGATGACCCGTTTTATGACAGACCAGGCATCGAAAGGGAACTCCCCAGTAGTCCACGCGTTGTTGGTGCCTCCTCTCGCCCCATCGAAGGTCCACATCCCCAATAAGACCACCCCCATAATCAACTTCAACCAGTAACCATGCAATCCTTTTGTCAGGAGCCCCCAAAATACTTGGGTCGATATATTTAGTGCAGCCAATGGTATCTCCGATGGCAGCCAATGCCTTGAGTGTCCAAAATTCTAAGGGCAGACCAGGTAATTTGACCCAGATAACCTTACTTCTTGGAGCCTCCATGACTGGATTGAAACCTAGGAACCATGGAATCAGCTGGAGAAAACTTTTGCCCCTTACCCACATCCGGGAGATGATCTTGTACATGTCATTATCGTCCATAAAATGGACACTAAACCATCCGTTTAAAAGCATACTAATCTTGGGTGCATATCCTATGATAGGAAACCACTGAGCTTTTATCCATCCAGCCGTGTCCATCTCGCCAGCATCAGGAAACATCCAACGCCCAATAATCGCCCTCCGTTCCAGACTAGTCACTCGAACACAGAGGTCTTCATAGTCCAAATTTACAACTCTGATGTCCATATTATGCTTGAATGGGTGTTTCTTCTTGCCCCTCCGACGACAGTTCCTTTTAATCTGTCTTTTACAGTGATGATAATTTTGAGGAAGAAATGCAGAGGCCTGTAATATCTGATCGTCAATATGAGAGTCCTCCAGCGAACTAATCTTCGAGTCGATTATACTTGCCTTGTGCTCCAGCTGTATTGAAACCCCAGTCAGATCAATCTCCGATACAGCCATAGGCGGGAGGCAGTAGAGAGTAAATGAGAGATAATGAATACTGTGTGGTCAGGGTCAATTCCGTCAGAAGCCACCGCCAAAATGTCCTACAGATATCCAGGATAGGTACCTAGGGAGGTTCGTATAAGACCGTTGTTCCTAAAATAGTCGATTATGGGCACAGCCAATATAGATTTCCGATCTATTGACGATATGGAATAGGATATAAAATACCGTCGTTAGAATCAAGAAAGATCAAGATCTAAAGAAGGGCAATCCCAATATCCATAATTTATGAGGATGTACAATCATCCAGCAATAACCAGTGAGTTCGAAAACTATCGTATCAGGTTCATCAACTTTTTAAATAGTTGCCATAATGACCCCAGCCGCTGCATTGAGTATCCAGCAGTAATGCTTCACATCTCACCTAAAGCATTAAATAACCCTGATCCTTCGTCGAACATTTCAAATTGACGCCAGCAAGCTGACCAGAAAACCACCCCTGAGGCTAGGGTGAGAAAAATGTCCGCGGTCCCCGAAGAGTAGCAAGGGTTCAAGATGAACCATGTAATATGCACATCAACAACTAGTGAAAATTCACCAATCAGGGCAAGCTACCTGAATACAAATTCCTTTAACTTCTATAGCCTTTTCTTTGTAAATCATGTTGTCCATTAGCACCCAGTGGGTAGTAGATAGACCTCAATATAATGATAGCGATAAAAGCCAATATTGTAATCATGTAGATCTCCAGCCAATCACCATAAGAAAGCAACATAATAATGCAGACACATCTACAGGCCTAACAAGAGCTAATCCCACGAACAGAGTCCACTGATAACTATAGCACTGTAATAAGGGAAAAAGCCACCAATAGCCAACAATTGTCATCAACTGGGTTCCAGCTTAGACAAACATACAATAATAGCCACCAAAACCAAACATCAAGATGTCGTCAATGGGTACCAGCTAAATACATTCATCAGTAGCCACCAAGAGCATCAACAACTGTCCCCATTGGGTACCAGCTAAAACCCCCAAACCAAGCTCCTAACCAGAAGACACAACCAGACTTCACTCAGTAGGAGAAGAGAACTGAAGCACCCATGGTTCAGTAATAGCCACCAAAACAAACACAAATTGTTTACAGATGGGTTCCAGCTACAGAACGACATCAATAGCCACCAAAATCCAACATCAAGTAGTCGACAATGGGTACCATCTAGAAACATTCATCATAGCCACCAAATGTAACAGCAATTTGTCCCTATTGAGTTCCAGCTAAAGCCACCAAACCCGGTACCATACCAGTCTC